>CM045730.1:67955346-68105346 GCA_024760905.1 Plotosus lineatus
ATATGTAGCCCATGACAGCTTGGCGTCTCTGGTGAGTTCTGTTTGAAAGGTGGAACTGAAGGCATCGCGATGTCCCTGCCTCTTGCACACGAATCGGCATGCACACAGCTGGGAGAGACGGCGAGTGGACAGGAACAGCTGGCTTGCACTTGGCACTGACTCAGGCATGTGTGGAGGAGAAATCAGTGAGCAGAAGCCAAAGCCGGCTTTATGTTCATTTTGGCCTCCTGCCACTGTGCAAGCTGCCACTGAGGCCTTCTGCTCTCTCACTGTGTGCTTAGCACATCGGGATGTGTGCAAACAACATGTGGACACTGCTGGGCTCTGGCATAATTTTACATACACACACACACACACACACACACAAACACACACACATACAAACACACACACACACACACACACACACACACACACACACACTGTAATTAATATATATATATATATATATATATATATATATATATATATATATATATATATATATATATATATATATAGAGGATTTTCTTCCGTAATCACCTGAAGAGCGAGGATGGTTTCACTACCCCTCGAAACAGATCTGTAGTGATCAATGAAGTTTCAATAGAAAGTCTTTGTCCTATATATAGGATTTTCTGAGTAGATCCTTCCGTAGGAGAGTGCTCAATACTTTTTGGTAGAGCAAATAACAATAAAAATAAAAGGACAGGACAAAGACTTTCTATTGAAACTCCATTTATCACTACAGATCTGTTTCGAGGGGTGGTGAAACCATCCTCTCTCTTCAGGTGATTATAGGAGAATTCTTCTATAATCACCTGAAGAGAGAGGATGGTTTCACCACCCCTCGAAACAGATCTGTAGTGATAAATGGAGTTTCAATAGAAAGTCTTTGTCCTGTCCTTTTATTTTTGTTTTGTATATATATATATATATATATATATATATATATATATATATATATATATATATATATATATATATATATATATATATATAATTTCAGCAATCCTCTATACCGTGTATGACTTTTGGATTTTATTTTTTATTTTTTCCATTCTTCTTCAACAAAACGAGCACTAAAGCAGCCAGCGTGTGTCCGTGTTTGCTCTACCAATCTTTTCTTTTTTTTAATTCGGAATAACGAGCCTCTTTCTGTGACTCTTGCGGCTCTCCCATGGAGTGTGCCTAGCCAAGCTTTTCAAACGCCCATGCTGCCTGTGGCATTTGAGATTGAATAAAGCGTAGCTTATCCATCTGAAACAGCAGCTTGCTATCTTCCAAGGACATGACACAGAGACTAGAAAAAGTAAGGCAGCTAGTTAATCTCCCACCTCCTCTAGAAACGAAACCTAGCCACACTGAAGTGCGAGTTCTGCTCTTCAGTGTGTGTGTGTGTCTCTGTGTGTGTGTGTGTGTGTGTGTGTGTGTGTGTGTGTGTGTGTGTGTGTGTGTGTGTGTGTGTGCTTGAAATGGAAAAAAAAAGCAAGAGTTCTGAATAAATCTAAAGAGATGATGGTACGCACACTTTAAACTGATTACAGGACTTCTGTATTCTGAATGGAATTCTGATTGATCGGTCGATGTTGACAGAGGTCCAACAATCCATCCATCCACCAAACTGCTTAATGCAACTATGGTCACATGGAGAATAAACCCTAACTCAGTCAACCCAGGATGAAGGTGAGGTACATCCTGAATAGCGCAACAAGCCTTCCCTGTACTTTTCACTTCCTAAATACCGAAGCTGCTGCATGTTCCTCAAGAGTTTTATAGATAGATAAAGAGTTTTTTTTCTTACCAATCTTGTAGTTTTATTGAGGTTTTATGGGTTTCTTCACTTTCTGAAAAAACATAACCTCCTATTGTAGTTCCTCAAGGTTTTGTTTAATAAGTAAAACCTTCACTTCCTTAAGACAGAATCCAACCTCTTATAGGTTTCTCAAGTGTCCTGTGGATTGTTATGAGTTTCTCTACTTCCTAACAGAACAGAACATCCCATGTGGTTCCTCGTAGAATGATTAAAGGGTTATCCACTTCTAATTATAGAACTCAACCTTATTCAGGCTCCTCTCGTGTTTTTTTTTTTAATTATAATAGGTTTCTTCACTTCCTGGCAGTATGTAACTTCCCATTAAACATTCTGAAGGTTTCATTGAATAATGAAAGAGTTGTACATTATTTTGAAACTGAGTTAACTTCATATAGGTTTCTCAAAGTTCATCTTTGTCTGCATTTTCTTCTGCTTGATTCGGGGTCAGGTTGCGGGGGCAGCAGGATAAGCAGTGAGGTCCAGCCTTAACTCTCGCCAGCCAGTTACTCCAGCTCTTCTAGACGGACACTTAGTCGTTCCCAGATCATCTGAGAGATGTAGTCTTCAGCGTGTTCTGGGTTGAACCCAGGGTCTCTTCCTGGTTGGACATACCCGAAACACCACACCAGGGTGGTGCTCGAGAGGCATTCTAATCAGATGCCCGAGCCACTTCAACTGGCTCCTGTCTCCACGGAATAGCAGTGGTTCTATACTGAACTCCTCCTGGATGGCTGAGCTTCTCACCTCATCACTATGGGTGAGCCAGACCACCTTGTAAAGGAAACTCATTTCAGCTGCTTGCATCAGTGATCTTGTTCTTTCAGTCACAACTCAAAATCTCACGGACATAGATGAGGGTTGAAATGTAGATTGAATGGCAAATTGAAAGCTCTGCCTTGCGGCTCAGTTCCTCGTCACCACGATAATCCGGTACAAGTTTCACTTTACAGTAGAGTCTACAGTGATTCGCCTGTCAATCTCTTGCTTCATCCTTACCTCACTAATGAACAAGACCCTGAGATGCTTATCCTCGTGATAGTTGAACTTTTCCACTTAGGGCAGGACTTCATTCCAGACCCAGAGGGTGCAATCCAACCTTTGTCATCTGAGATCCATGGCGTCGGATTTGGAGGTGCTGATTCTCATCCTTGCCACTTCATACTTAGCTGCATATCACTACAGTGAGAGTTGAAGGTCTTGGCTTGACAAAGTCAAAAGGACAACAACATCCGTTAAATTCAGAAATGAGATACTATGGCTACCATGCAAGAAATCCCCAATGCCTTGGCTGCACATAGAGATTCTCTCAGGAAATATCATGGATGGAGCCAGTGACAAAGGATAGCTTTGACAGAGCCCAATTCTTACTGGAAATTAATTTGACTTGTCAGTGCCAGTGCAGACTAAGCTCTGGCTCCGGCAATACAAAGACCAAATGGCTTGTAGCAAGTTGTCTGGTATAGCAAATTCCTAGAGCACATCCCACAAGATAGCTTGAGGGACACTCACATGTCCCCTCCAGGATCCTGTAGCATGTGTAGACATGTCAAGAGTGCTGTGGCCAGGGAGAATTCAAAGTTTTTTCAATATCTGAACCTTGGATTCAGGAGGAACAATGTGGCTTTCAGATGAGCCTGGGCTTCGAGGTATTTTTGTAGAAATTCTTAACTGCCTCACCATCTTCTGACCCAGTGATGGGTAGATTATTTTACGAACCGTCAGGCTTTTCCTCTTCCATAGAGGGTGTGCTGGTAGGATTGAGGAGGCCCTAAAGTTGCCCTCCTGACAACCTTTCCAGTCAAGGTGAGCAACTCCCCACTTTCACTGGAAACAGTATCTGTGAAGTATTGCTTCTCCTCGTTGAGGCATCAAGATGAAGATTCAGAACCTTTTTGAGGCCAATTGATAGGCTTTCTCCAGGCTTTCACTGAACTATTCAAACACCCGGGAAGCACTTTTGGCCTCTTGTTAACCATCTGCTGCCTCAGAAGTCCCATAGGCCAAAAAGCCCTGATAGGCCTTCTTGTTTAGCTGGATGGCCCACTACCTTATTTTGGGGTTGCCTCCCATGACAAGCACCAATGTCCTTCCGGCCACAGCTCTGTGCTTCCACCTCAATAATGGAAACACAGAACATGGCCCATTCAAACTATGTCCCTAGTGGATGTGGTTGTATCTCTGCCAGAAGTGGGAGTTTAAGGCCCTTCAGACAGGAGACTTTGTCAAATGTTCCCAGGAGACTCTAACTACATGCTTTGGTCTCCCAGGTCTGGAGGGTGTCCAGCTGCCAAGTGCACTTAAGGACACCCTTATTTTCAAGCACGATGTTCATGATGGACAAACGGTGACAAAAACAGAAGACTGACAACAAATGACCATTTTAGTTAAAATCAGACAGGTCATACCTACAAACCGTACCCTTCTAGGTCACTTTTTTTTTTTGATTACATGGACAATGAAGTCTCCCAGAATGCCAAGGGTATCCCCTGAGGGGTTGTTTTGATAAATAAGGGTTTCTTTACTTTCTACTGATGGAATCTAACCTCACATGTCCCTCAAGTGTTATTTGGATTGTTTTATGTTTCTTCACTTCCTGACAGAACACAACCTATCATTATGGTTCCTCGTGGTTTCCTTCTATAATTAACTGGTTCTATACTTTATTAAGACATAATCTATCCTCATAAAGACTTCTCAAGGCTCCTATTGTTCAATAAGTGTTTCTTTGGTTCATAGTGAAAAAAACAACTTCATGCAGGTTCCTCAAGGGTTCTTTGTACTAACAATGGATTTTTCACTTTCTAACACCATTATGCAAACTTATACAAGTTAGTAAGGAATCTTTGTGTAGTAAAGGGGTTCTTTACTTCCTTATGACAGAACCAACCTCCTACAGGTTGCTCAAGGGCTCTTTGAATATTTAAAAGGGTACTTCACTTCCTATCAACAGAAACTAAACTGCCTCAGGGTACCTTACGGGTTACTTGGGAAATTAGATATAGTTCATTGATTTAGTATTTAAATACATCCAAATATTATGTAGATTGTTTAAATAAACCATTATTCTTTATTATTTGATGTTACAAAATGGACAAAGTTTCTCAGAATGTATACTTTGGAAATTCAGTCTAAAGTGTTGTGGTTGTTGTTGTTGTTGTTGGTTGGTTGGAAAGATCAGGCATGCCTTTTTGCAAGATTTAACACACTGATGCTTTAGGCAACAGTTTAATGCTGTTTGTCTTCAGTGCTGCATGTTAGCTGCTTAAGCATTATTGTTGTGGTTCCATATCCTCATGGGGAATTGGTTTGTGGGTGGATTGATTCTTGACTAATGAAAAAGACCGGAACTGGTTCAAAACCCTGTTACCCCCAGTACTCGTATACCCAAAGGGGGCCACTGATGTTTTATTTCATAAAAAGCAAGTTGACCTGAGCTCAAAGTGCATGTGTCATGCAGCGGAGCAGCCATCAAACTGAGGCTCAGAACCAGACAGCATTTGCTTAAATATTCTTCTCGAGTGTGATGGTAAAAAAAAATCAACATGTTCACAGCTGGCAACGGCTAAAAAATTCCATTACAGATTAAAGCTTGAAGATGATTTTGCATCTCGGCTGCATTTCTGATCCCTATTTCTGTCCCTATGGAATTGAAATCTATGCTTTAGCATTTTCTTTATTTTAAAAACACGATTATTGAGCTGTGCAGCACGGTGGCGTATTGACCAAAAACCTAGCAGCAGGAAGGTCCTGGATCGGAGTCCCGGGCCCAGGTGTTTCTCTATAAAGTGTATCTTCACTCCCTGGTTGCATGGGTTTTCTCTAGCTTCCCCAGTTTACAACTACAGCACAAAATATTCACATTTAGTGTACCAAATTAGGCCTAGATTCATTCATTCATTTTCTGTAACCGCTTAATCCTAATTAGGGTCGCGGGGAGGCTGGCGCCCATCCCAGCCGACTCCGGACAAGGGTAGAGTACACCCTAGGCAGCTTGACAGGCCATCGTGGAGCGAAAACATGCAGATGGCTATGGAACCTACTATTGTCGAAAGTCAGCAATGGTACTTTGACATGAACCTTTCACCAAAGACAGTGAGAGACATGGCCAGCATTTGATAACCCAGTTAGCTGCACTGGGTTTGTCCCTAGATGTGAGTGCAAATGCGAATGTTTGTGTGCTGGTCCTGCAATAATCGATCCAGTCATTCAGAGTGGACTCTGCCTTTGCTCGATGTGAGATAGACTTCAGTGTCCCCATGACCCTACAAGGGCTATGCAGTTCTGCAAATGAGTGAATCAATTACCGATGAGTGTTGTCATGTGCCAGATACACCTCAATGCCTACTATTAGGGTCACAAGCCTATCTATACGGATCGTTAGCGAAGGCAAGACAAACTTTGTACAGTTTCCCAGTCTATCACAAAGCCAACACACACACACACACACACACACACACACACACACACACACACACACACACACACACACACACACACACACACACACACACAGGGGCTATTTGAAATAGCCAATTTTCCAACCATGCATGTCTTTGGAAACTTTAGGAGACTGTAAAGAAACTTTAAGATTGATTGTGAAATGATTTTTAATCAGTAGATTAAACTAAGGATCATCACTTTTATGTTTTTATTTCTTTCCTCATTGCACTGAAGCGAAAGATATTTTATCATAGACAGTTTATCTTTTAGGGTACATTTTGGAAGGACCATTGTACATTGTTTAAATGCAGTTACAATAGCTGGAGCCTAGCCTAGCATTCTCGGAGGTTCCTCAAGGGTTCTTTGAATAGGTAGGGAGTTCTTCGTTCTTTAAAACCAGAACCAAACCTTTTATTCTCACGAAAGGGTTATTTTAATATGAAAGGGATTCTTCACTTTGTAAAAGCAGAACCCAACCACTGACAGGTTCTACAAGTATTGTTTAGGTAGTTAAGGGGTTTATCTCTCCTTAAAGCAGGCATTGGATCAAATGGACAGACAAGAGGTTGACTATAGCACGGTTTCTAGCATGTGTGTCGCCATATTGTTTTCCAGTCCTAGAACGTACAAGTCTCAAGGTATCATTTAACTTCCGATTGGTCCTGGATGTCAACGAGAACAAGCAAAGCTGACTAACGCATCGCTAAATATATAATTGAATGAGAACGTGTTCTTTTTCTTTCGGCTGTTCCCTTCAGGGTTCACCAGAGTGAATCATCTGCCTCCATCTCATCCTATCCTCTGCATCTTCTCTTACACCAACTACCCTCAACATCCTCCTTCACCACATACATAAATCTCTTCTTTGGTCTTCCTCTAGGCCTTCTGCCTGGTAGTTCCAACCTCAGCATCCTACTACCAATATACTCACTATCCCTCGTCTGTACATGTCCAAACCATTTCAATCGAGCCTCTCTGACTTTGTCTCCAAAAACCTCTTATATTTGTTGCCCCTCTGATGTACTTATTCCTGATCCTATCCATCATCGTTACTCTCAAAGAGAGCCTCAACATTTTCATCTCTGCTACCTCCAGCTCTGCCTCCTGTCTTTTCTTCAGCGCCACTGTTTCTAAACCATACAACATCGCTGGCCTCATCAACACCTTGTACACTTTCCAGGGCATACCTACACCTCATTAGATCACAATGTCATCTGCAAACATTATAGTCCATGGAGATTCTTGTCTAACCTTGTCTGTCAGCCTGTCCATCACCATAGCAAACAAGAATGGGCTTAGAGCTGACCCTTGATGCAGTCCCACCTCCACTTTGAACTCTTTTGTTACGCTGACAGCACACCCCTGCCACTGTTCTGCCACTCCAATTTCTCATGCAATACCACAGTTCCTCTCTCAGCACCCCATCATATGCTTTCTCCAGATCCACAAAGGCACAATGAAGCTCCCACTACCCTCTGTACTTCTCTATTAACATCCTTAAAGCAAACACTAAATTTGGGTGTTCTTTCTTGGCATGAAACCAAACTGTCGTTCACAAATGCTGACCTCTACCCTTAGTCTAGTTTCCACTAGTCATTCCCATAATTTCATCATATGGCTCATCAACTTGATCCCTCTGTTGTTGCCACAATTCTGCATGTCTCTCTTGTTCTTAAAAATGGGCACCATCACACTTCTCCTCCATTCCTCCGGCATCCTCTTACTCTCTAAGACAGTCTTGAATATTCTTGGCTTGGGACCGACATGAGAAAGAACAATGGCTTGTGCCCTCCTCATGGCTGCATTGAGAGTGTATTTTATATACGCTATATCGTGGGCATCTGGGATCTCTGCAAAGGCGGAGCCGAATCTTTCAGAACTCGAGCTGGTCATTATCAGAGAATAAATGCACCCCAGGCCATGGATCACCTTTAAGGAATAATGTAGTGATAAAGACGGGTTTATTATACATTTATTGCTTGTGATCCCCTTTTGTAGTCTAGTTTCCCCTAAGTGAATGTACTAATGGAGGCAGTGGTGGTCTGGTGTTAAGGTGCTGGATCACTAATCCCAAGGTTGGGGGTTCAAGCTCCACTATCGATGCTTTGTCACTGTCCCCCCAGTGCAGCTAACAGGGTTAGCGAAGTCCGGCCATGTCTCTCACTGTCTGTGATAAGAAGTTCACGTAAAAATATCCCTTATTGACTTTTGTCAAGAGTAGCTGAATAGCCATTGGCGTGTTTCTGTCTGGCTATGGCCTGGCGAGGCGTCTAGGGTGTACTCTGCCATCATCCAGGATGGGTGCCAGCCTCCCCGCAAGCCTAATTAGGATTAAGCAGTTCAGAAAATGAATGAATGTGCTAATGGTTTTGTGTGTGTGTGTGTGTGTGTGTGTGTGCGTGTGTGTGTGTTGCCTCTGTGATGGTCTCACAAGCTGTTCATGGTGTGCCCCACCTTTTGTCCAATGTCAGCTTGAATAGACTCCCGCGTCCCTGTGACCCTGGCAGGATTAGTCAGTACACAGCATAGTGAATGAGATGAGTGTTGAATAATGAAGGTGGAAGCCACGGTAGTGTTAAACGATACTACTCTGGCAGTGATTCATTGGAAAATTAAAAACTACAATTATTATATAGCAAAATAATTAGCGCTAACCTCCACCCTTACTGATAAAGAGCTTTCCTTAATAAATAGCACATGTAACTTAATTTACTGGCACTGTTTGCCTTGTGGTACTAATGGGTTTACTGATGGTGGTACACACACCAGCACTGAGCTGATCACTGACATTTCATTGTCCATGACTAAGCAGAACTGCAGCATTCACACACTGCGGGATACACACAGCACCAAAACCCCACCAGTGCAGATTATATGGACACTAAAACCAACTGTCTCACAACTAAAGCCTACAGGAAGTTCACTCAGTGTAGAACAGAAAACAGGGAGTATTTATCAAGCACTTTCTTTCTGGATCGGTTTTAGACACTGATTCTGATTACTGCACCTAAAATGACACATGGCATCCATAAACAACTTACATTTTCATAAATTAATATAATACAAGCCAAAGGGACGATATACATTCATCCAATCTCTGAATCCTAATTAGGGTTGCATGGAGGCTGGTGCCCATCTCAGCCAACTCTGGGTGATGACACAATACATCCTGGGCTGCTCGCCAGGCCACCGCAGGGCAGAAACACACTGACGGCTATGCAGCTCCTCTTGATGAAAGTCAGCAATGGTTCTTTTATCTGAACCTCACACCATAGACAGTGAGAGACATGGCCAGCCTTTGATAGCTGAGTTAGCTGCACTTTTTTTTTTTTTTTTTTTTTTTTTTGGTTGCTGTGATTTCTGGCCAGATTATTCAAATAATTATGCATGGAGTTAAGGGAGACGCCGCTGGATTCTGATGCCAATCCGACTCAAATTCTGCATCTGGGAATCTTTGAAAGGATTTTTTAACATTGTCAGATTGGACTATCTCTTGGATGTGTGGTATTACAGCAGCGTTATCATGGGGTGGTGGCGGCGGCTCAGTGTTTAAGGGTTACTGGTTTAAAGGGCAGGGGTTGAAATCACTGCTGTTGAGCCCTTGGTTAAGGCCCGTCCTCTCAATTGCTTAGCTGTAGAAATATAATAGAAAGTTTACGTCTGCCAAGTAATAAAATTGTAAATATAAATTGCAGCAGGCGGCCCGGTGGGGCAGTAACTGGCATGTCCGCCTTGGGCTTGGGTTTGATTCCCAGACTTGGGCGTTTCTGTACGGAGTTTGCACATTCTCCCCAGAAATGCGTGGTTTCTCACCTGGTACTTCGGTTTTCTCCTACAGATCAAAAACAGCACAGTCGGCTAACTGGCTGTTCCAAATTGCCCCAGGTGTGTCATCATCATCATCATCATCATTATCATTATCATCATCATAATCATCTTCTTCTTGATCCAGAATCGGGTCACGGGGGCAGCAACCTAAGCAAAGAGGCCTCGACATCCCTCTCCCTTGCCAATTCCTCCAGCTCTTCTGGGGGGACATAGTCCCTCCAGCGTGTTCTAGGTCGACCCAGGGGTCTCTTCCCGGTTGGACATGCCCGGAACACCACACCAAGGAGCCGTTCGGGTTCCATGTCCCAAGACTCAGACTCAGTAACTGAGGATCGGTCTGACAGTACCCATGCCTTCGGTTGCCTCCCAACTCACATTGCACCTGACCCCTATAGCCCCTCCCACAGGTGGTGGGTCCATGGGAGGCTCTTATTGTGTCTGGATTCATATTTCTCGCTGTGATACTTATTTCAATTTAACGTGTGGTTCACCTTGGTGATGCGATTGCCATGTCCGCTGCACCGTAAAATCATTTTTTGTTTGTTTTCAGGGCTCGGTTGGTGCGTTACTGTATGAAGTCCACACGCTCTCCTTGTGCTTGGGTGGGTTTTTCTCTGGTCGGTCCGGTTTCCTCTTACAGGCCAAAGACTAACATTGGACATTAGAGTGATAGACTGTTTAAAATTGCACCTAAATGTGAGTGTGAATGGTTGCATGTGGGTTGTCCTGCACTGGTCTGGTGAGCCATTCAGGGTGTACCCTACCCTCGCCCAGAGTTGGCTGCGGTATGCTCCAGTCGTCCTGTGGTCCTGGTAGGAGTAAACAGTTCAGCACATGAATGAATGAACTCAGGTGTGGTTGTGTTATAAATCCAATGATGGTTCATCGGCCATCCCGGGTTCACGGCCTCAAGGCTCACCTCCACCTGTTTCTCTTTGAAGAAGATTAGTTCAGTGCCCCCCTACCCCCTTCCCGAGTCAGTCCAGATATCAGTCCAGTACACACTTCATCTTTTCTCAGCCGACAAGCACCAGTGATTATACAACACCTTCTCCGCTATCAATCATTCAGCCAGTTAAAGCCGTCATTATTCTCTCTCAATCATAGGCTCAGTGCTGATCATTTCAGTGATGAAAGCATCACGCCGGCATCGATCTACAGGACATTGACTGTGACTCTCAGCACAGTACAAATCAACAGTCATCTCGGTATTTTGTTCAAACGCTATGCTTCTCACACGCTCCGGCTCGAGAAATAAACATACCCCATACAGAAAAGCGTGTCTGAGTGTAAAGACGTCAGGACGCATGAGCCGCGCAAGCAATGGAGACATTGATTACAATAAAAAAGTATCAGGATTGAGTACAGCGGCTTTCTTTAAAGTGCTGCGGCGGGAAAAAAAGCTGTGAATCAGACAATGAACGGTGAACTCAGATACATTACAGTTTCGTTTTGATGTGTTTTCCCTTTTTATGGTTAGAAACAGATTTGATTTGTGTAGATACTTTTATTTAAAACTTTTAAAAGCACTTAAGGAAGAAAATAAACAATAAGAAAAACATCTGCGCGCGCAGGGTTGAGCTTTAGTGGAGGCACTGAGCGCCGGCGCTGCTTCAGTTCTACAGCGTTTGATGACAGAAATGTGAAAATAATCGTGCTGCGGATGACCTCTTGGGGTTCATTCATCCATTCATCCACTTTCCAAGCCACTTAGTATTACTTAGCGTCACAGGGAAACTGGTGCCCATCTCAGCCGACTCTGGGTTAAGGCAGGGTATGAATGAAAGGTCGATTGCTAATACAGCTAGCTAATTCATTCATTCGTTCATTGTCTTCCGCTTCTTCCGGGGTCGGGTCACGGGGGCGGCAACCTAAGCAGAGAGGCCTCGACATCCCTCACCCCAGCCACTTTCTCCAGCGCTTCCAGGGGGACACCGAGGCGTTCCCAGACAAGCCGAGAGACATAGTCCCTCCAGCGTGTTCCATGTCGACACCGGGGTCTCTTCCCGGTTGGACATTCCGGGAACACCACACCAGGGAGGCGTTCGGGAGGCATTCTGACCAGATGCCTGAGTCAACTGGCCCCTCTCAATGCGGAGGAGCAGCAGATCTACTCCGAGTTCTCCGCGGATGGTAGAGCTTCTCAGCTTATCTCTAAGGGAGAGCCCCGCCACCCGGCAAAGGAAGCTCATTTCAGCCGCTTGTCAAGTAAAGCTAGCTAATTTAATAATAAAAAATAAATAAATAAATCACGGATGTTATTGGGCGGCACAGTGGTGTCATGCTTAACACGTCAGCTTCACAGCAAGAAGGTCCTGGGTTTGAGTCCTGAGCTCGGACATCTCTGTGTGGAGTTTACATGTGCTTGCGCAGGTTTCCTCTGCATACTTCAGTTTCCTCCCACACTCCGAAGACATGCACATAAGGCTCAGTGAGTGTGAGATTCTGTTTTGTGTATACGTTGGCCCTGTGAGGATCCAGGGTGTACTCCTAGTTCACCCAGTGTTGGATGAGATATGAGGATCCAGCCTCAGTGCGACCCTGGTCGGATTAAGCAGTCTGGAGTGAGTAATGGGAGGCTTTTTTTTTTTTTTTTTCTAAAGCTAGCCATTGTCTAATAATCTCCCAGGAGAATATGAATGTTATTTATAAATGAAATATACATACATTTATATTATATACCCCATAAAAGCCATGTCAGATTCACTTTGCCCCCCTACTGTCCCCCTATAATAAAACAATGCTGCTGTGTTCTTGGCTCACCATGCCATGGTGTAACACATCAGTTCTCCAGGTCACCTCTGGCCCTGACTCTTAATGAGGATGTTTCAGTGCCTTGCACAGAGCTTGGCTTCATGCTGCACTTCCTGGAGCCACTCGAACAGCTCCATGCTGTTAAACCGGACACCTCCTGTCCACCCCTTAAGACCGACTGGCTGTGAAAAAGACCAGGGCGTGTTCGAGGGCTAATTTGTCACCTGTGGCGAGGAGACATCCAGGTGTCCGATTCAACTTCGGCCTCGGCAGGGTGTGGGAGGAACAGATGGAGCTGAGGAGCCATTTAAATAAGTTGCCGCAGATGCAGTGAGAGGCTTTCAGGGTAACACTTCGTATTTATGAGCACATAAGCATTTCTGCCGCTGCCGCCGCCGCCGCCGCCGCCGCTGCTATCTGAAGCCTCTGCTCTGAATCAAATTTGTACTTGCGTGATTTGTGATTTGCAGACACCCTGAGTCACTCGGGCCACATTCATAAACCTTATTCTTCACAAATGAAAAGCAGCTTATCTATTTCCTTTGCATGAAAACAACTTGGCCATGTAACGCAGTGCTCAGTCTCCTGTGGTTCTTCCAATTTCTTTCAGTCAATCACTCGTTCTGTTTCTGTTCAACCGATGATTTACGATTGTATTGAATTCCGCTCTGCTTTATCTCGCCGAATGTGAACATGGCGTGTCCTCTGATGCAAAGTTGTTTACCAAGAACTAATCAACAAATATAGTAATTGTACAACTTAATAAATAGAAATTCATTCATTCATTTCATAAAGGGGGCGGCACCCATCTCAGCCGATTCTTGGTCCACTCTGAACAGATCATCAGATCACCGCATGGCCAAGACGCATACAACCATTCACGCTGACATTCACACATAGGGGCAATTTGGAACAGCCAGTTGGCCTAATGTATATGGTTTGGACTTGTGACTGAAGTACAGTTACATACTTGCCTCCGAAACACTTTTTTTTTTTTTTTTTAAATTCTAAAAATGTCCCTTACAGAATAGATCTACTCATCTATCTGCACCGGACACCCGCGTTCACGTCACCTCCAGGAAAAATGACTGCTAACCATAGATTCCTCCCTCACCTCGCTGGTAATCCAGGGATAAAACTACCCACTCGTGCTTGCTGTGTTCTACTATGAAGTTTCCTGACTGTTACGGCTCTCGCCTTGGCGATGCCATCCAATCTGATTCGGAATGAGAAGGAAAACCAGATGTGCAGTTCTCTGCTCGCACTCGCCTTTCATTTCATGCTCACCGCAACAAAACACACAGTTAATTACGACAGCAGGTGTTTCTGTGTAGTCGTTTTGCTCGACCACACCTCCGCTGCCACATAGACGTTATTCACTTCGGATAATGCGTGAATTAAAATGTCACAATGAAATCATCACGTTGGCACTAAAACATTTTAAAATAACATCAAAAACTCTTGTTTTGGGATTTTTTTTTTTCCTATTTCCATGTCGTATATTCTAAACTGTTGAGTGAGTTTATATGTCTCACTGTTACACACCATGGGTTTCATCTTTCCATTTAGTTTAAGTCTAAACACTCAATAATGGAGTCTATCTCAGCCAACACTGGGTGAAGGTACACCGCATGAACACACATTAAGACTCACATCCACACTTAGGAGGGGTTCAATCCCCACCATCACCGGGTTGTGATTGCTGACAACCACACACACACACACACACACCACCAACACCACTACCAACACCACCAACACCAACACCACCACAACCCCACCGGTGTAGCTAACTGGATAATCCAAGGTCGGCCATGTCACTCACTGTCTATGGTGAAAGGTTCATGTAAAAGAACCATTGCTGACTTCCATCAAGAGGAGCTCCATTGCCATCACTGTTTTTTGCCCTGAGATGGACTGGCGAGCTGTCCAGGGTGTATATCTGTCCTCACCCAGAGATGGATGTCAGCCTCCCCTTGACCCTAGTTAGAGTCAAACAGTTCATAAAATGATGAAACCATCCCTGGGGCAATTTAGAACAGCCACTTGGTCTAATATACATGTCTTTGGAAATTGGGAGGAAACCTACAGAAGCACAAGGATTTCTTCTTGCTGTGAGGCAGACAAGCTAAGCACTACGCCACTGTGGCGCCCATCGAACGAAGAGCAACACAAGTGTATATCTTTCACAGCATGTTGTGTAACCAAACACTGCATTAAAAAAAAAAAAAAAAAAAAAAAAAAAAGTTCTTGCTGTCAGTCACATCTCTTTTTTCCTCCCTCTTCTTTTTCCACCTCCACCAGAGGAGCTCTTTATTTTTATTTATTTCATCCTATCTGTAAAAGCAATGAAGCAATCATTCCACAAGCACTCTATCTACTGGCAGTCACCCCGGTTTGAATCAATGTGCAGTGCGCAAGAGATAAATGGATGTTAGCATGATGGCTTGCAGCGTGACGAACTCGGTCTCACACAGTAAAGAAGAAAGCAGGATGAGGAAGAAGTGCTTTCTTTGCATACATATGGCTATAATAAATACTACACCATGCCTTTTTAAATGTAAAAATATCTTCAATGGTGCAAAAGAGCACAGAATAACGAGGGCAATGATGTTTATTTAAAATCCCCCAGCTTTGTAAACAGGACACCAGAGGGATTTTTTAAAACCTTGTGTGTAACACTTCCACCCCACGCCACTAGAGGTCGTTCATTGCAAAGTCTTGTCTGTTGCCTGATTGCACTTCTGGGCCTTTATCAACCATTTTGCTTGGGTTACATATGGTGTCACAGGGTCATGCATATGGTGGGCAAACGTCCAGAATTCTAGATTAGTGCAGTTCTTGATTATTCTCATCACTCTGATTGGAGGAACGGTTATTACAGAGTCCAATGGTGTGTGGCCTGTTGCTAAAGGTGCTGGATCACTGATTCTAAGGTCGTGGGTTCAAGCCCCATTCTCAACAGGTTGTTCAGGATACACCCTGCCTTCTCTCGGAGTTGGCAGAGGTAGGCTTCAACCTCCCTCACAACACTCATAAGATTCAAAGGTTTGGAAAATAAATGAATGAGTATGTTTTGCTTTTGTTACACTTACAGCATTTGGCCAACGCTGTTCCAGAGTGATTTACATTTATCTTTTTTTTTTTTTCCTCCAAAATATCTGAACAATTGAGGGTTGAGTGCCTTGCTCAAGGGCCCAACAGTGGCAGCATGGTGGTACTGGAGCTTGAATCCCTGACCCTTTGGATCAGTAATTCAGAGGCTTAACCACCGAACCAACACTGCCACCACCTTTAATTTCATACTTTGCTATGTGTGTGTGTGTGTGTGTGTGTGTGTGTATGTGTGTGTGTGTGTGTGTGTGTTGTGAATTGTGCATTTTAAGTCACTTTTAACAACATAAAAATGAATGCTAAACGCTCCAGTCGATGTGAAAGGAAATAGTCGGAGGATATTTTGGGGAAATTCATTTCCAAATTCAAATTCAGGTCACTTAATCATGCACAGAGCAGGTTGTCATGTGTCTGTCTTACCCCCGCCCCCAACCACCCCCAACCACCCCCACCACGCATTTCCACTGAGTGAAAATAAGTTAAAAGCAAATACTTACCATCATTTCAGCGTGTTTTTCTTTTTTTTAATGAAATGATGCTGTGTAAAAATATTTTGCACTTTTTTCCTCGTAAATCCATCGCTCTATGTAAAACTCCTCCTGGAATTCCTTTCAGCGGCCACAATTAAGAAAATTGCCAACTTAAAAATACATTGTCAGGTGCTTTCAAGTCATTGGTAATTGCGCAGCTTCGGTTCGTTCTGCCACTTCGTCCCTCGTACGATGACGGAATAGAATAAAATCCAATGCTAATCTCAGTGTTAGCAATTAAAACTGTACCACCATTGGCATTAATGACAATTTCCAGAAGCTGTATCAATTCGAAATTGAATCGAGTCCCAAGGGTCAATTTGCATTTCTGCATGATGAGGCGTGGTGGGCAAAACTAAAAACTCCTCTCGGCTTACTCTAATTTAAAGTAGCGGATCTTTAAAAGGAAATGAAATGAAGGGTGAACAGAAGCCTCTCTGAATGGGAATTTCTCTGCATACCAAGCAGGTGCATAAGAATCACCGTAGCAAGTGTCGCCTTTAATATCCACAGAACCAGCACCTTATTCAGTCGCACGTCTCCAGCTCTTTGTTTTTACGAGTTTGGTTGTTTATATCCAAACACAAACATTCAGAACAAACTTTCTAATCAACAGACAAAGAATCATTCAAATTAATTCCAGAATTTAGAAAATATAGCGGCGTGATGGTTTAGCGGCTAACATGTCCGCCTCGAGAATGAACTGGATTCAACTCCCGGGCTCAGCGCCAACTTTTGTGTATAGAGCCTCCATGTTCTCCCTATGCTTCCATTTATTTGTGCTTAAAAGATCATTCTGACACTGCAGACTCCTTCTATAAATGTTAAATAGAAATAAATCTCCTTCTACAGAGAAGTTTGACCTTTCACCCATATGCGTGCATCATACAACTTCCTTTGTAACACTCTCTCTCTATAGAAATGATAATAGAATGAGGCTTTACTATAAACGTTCCATCCCATGCATCCATTTTCTGAATTGATTAAGCCTAATTAGAGTCACAGGGAGGCTGGCGCCCATCTCAGCTAACTCTGGGTAAGGGCAGTGTACACCCTGGAAAGCACACCAGACCATCGCAGGGCAGAAACACGCTGACGGCTATGCAGCTCCTCTTGACGAAAGTCAGCAATGGTTCCTTTACATGAACCTCTCAACATAGACAGTGAGAGACATGGCCGGCCTTTGATAACCCAGTTAGCAGCACTGTGGGGAACAGTGACAACCTTGTGGAGAGTGGGACTCGTACCCCCAACCTTTGGATCAGCGATCCAGCGCCCTATACCACTAGACCACCACTGCCCTCCTCAAATCTCTAGTCTAGCCAATCAAAATAATTCACTTAATCCTAATTCGAGTTGCAGGGGGCTGGCGCCCATGTCAGCCAGACCATCACAGGGTAGAGGCATGCTGATGTCTATGCAGCCTACTCTTGAGGAAAATCAGCAGTGACAACCCGTTCAGAGTGGAGCTTGAGTCCCCTAACCTTGGGATCAGTGATCCAACACCTTACCACCGCCACCAATCAGAATCAAGCAATCAGAATTGCTATGCGGAGTATAATGTTTTATAAATCCTCTACTGGTTGATGTATTTCTGGGAATAATTTACAATAATCTATTCATAAAGAGGTTTGTAGCCTTGTGGGTTACAGTATTTTAAACAAAATCCACCTGCCTGAGGTGCATCGTTGCTTTACTATATACTACACAGAGTAGCATGGTTGGCGACACAATGGCTAGCACAGCCACCTCACAGCATGGAGGTCCTGGGTTTGAGTTCCACGGTCGGGCCATTTCAGTGTGGAGTATGCATGTTCTCCACGTGCTTGCGTGGGTTTCCTCTGGGTACTCTGGTTTCCTCCCACAGTCCCGAGATTTGCTTGTTTCCCTGATTGGTTGTTCCAAATCACCTTTAGGTGTGAGTGTGATTGGAAAAGTCGTATGTTGACCCTGCGATTGTTTGGCAGGCTGTTTATGTGCCCCACTTTCACACAATGTCGGCTGGGATAAGCCTCAGTTTCACCATGACCCTTATAGGAGTAAGTGCATTGTCAAATGACTAAATAAAAGAATTTTGAAAATACATCTCTGTCACTGCTTGTGATTTTATTTCACTGAACTCGCAGATGAGTTTGAAGTGAATTACTTTGTCATGTCTTGGAATTAAATCTAACAAATTGCAGGTAGCCTTCATCCATCGCTCTTGGATGCTCAGGGTGGTATTAAAATTGTCTTTTGGAAAACGTCAAGGCTGCAGCACTGAAACAAAGTCTGTTTGACCTTCTGTTTTAATCAACAGTGGACTGCATGCAAAGAGGACAATTTGTTTCAACTTTTTTCTGACTTAACTTTCTGTGGACGCTGTTTCTATCGACAGTGTATTTAAATTGAATGACATGTACACCGTCACACTATATTCAGGAGAAAATGTGTCCTGCTTGTTATACTTCATCAATGTGCAGTAATGTTTAGAGAAGGACTTTAGAGTGGAGCCCCATAGGCATGAAACAGGACTTGGATGGTCGTCTCATGTCTTTGCCACAGGAATCCAATAAGTCTGCTATGTTATTAATAATTAATCGAACCCTATGAAAAATAAATAAATAAATAAATAAATAATAAAAAAAACCAAATACTTTACACCACCACTCAGACTCACACAAAATTGGAAAAAAGAAAAAAAACACCTACACCATCTCAGTGAGATCAGTAGAGAAACTTTCACTGAGCAGAAGCAAACTAAATGTGGACAGGCACACGGAACATGAACCTGTTGCACGGATAATTAAACTAATAAGACAAGTAATGAACATTAACCTAGGGATTGGTGATATTCTCTCTCTCTCTCTCTCTCTCTCTCTCTCTTGCTCTCTTTTCTGGGTACATACAAATAGATAATTATTTTATATTAACATCAGTAGATTCAGGCTGGTTGACACATGAGCTATTAGTTCCACATTTAATGGTGCTGAGCCTCGACCGGAACAACCGGAACAGCAGTCACATGGAGATTACATGCTGTGATCGAAGATAAATGTCAAAATATTCAACTGTGTGACATTATTTGCCTCTGCAGTGTTTTTCTAAACAAACACACTTTGCTTACACACACACACACACACACACACACACACACACACACACACACACACACATGACTGGATTGAATAGTCCTCTTAAGATTCCAATTCATACACTATTCAAATACATCCAGCTTGCCTTTGGTACGATATTCTATATTATTCTGCAGAATATAGACATTGTCTTCATTAAAACACAAAAATATGGGGGTTAAAGCAGTATTAGGAAAATCCACTCTGGGTTCGGGGCTGTGGTGGTCTAGTGGTATAAGGCGCTGGATCGCTGATCCAAAGGTTGGGGGTTTGAGTTCCACTCTCCACAAGGTTGTCACTGTCCTCCCCAGTGGAGCTAACTGGGTTATCAAAGGCCGGCCATGTCTCTCACTGTCTATGGTGTGAGGTTCATGTAAAAGAACCATTGCTGACTTTCGACAAGAGTAGGCTGCAAAGCCGTCGGCGTGTTTCCGCCCTGCGATGGCCTGGCGAGCTGTCCAGGGTGTACTCTGCCCTTGCCCTGAGTTGGCTGGGATGGGCACCAGCCTCCCCATGACCCTAATTAGGATGAAGCGGTTACAGAAAATGAACACTCTGGGTTCTGGATGAAAAGTAGCCTGATACTCACATGGAAAAGAAATCATGAAGATCTTTATATATGTTCATTCATTCATTAATTTTCTTAACCTCTTAATCTCAATTTGGGTTGTCGGGAGGCTGCCCATCTCAGCCGACTCTGCGTGAGGGCAAGGTGCACTCTGGAGAGCTATCCAGGCCACCGCAGGGCCAACACTAATGTAACCATTCACATGTAGTTGTGATTTGGAGGATCCAATTAATCTACTGTGCATGTTTTTGGACTGTGGGAGGAAACTGGAGTAACCCGGAAGAAACCCACGCAAGCACGGAGAGAACATGTGCATTCCACACAGAAACACCTGAGCTCTTTTACATTTCATGGAATTTCTTCTTTCCCCATTTGCATTGATTTAATCTTCATTCTATACCTATTTCAACAGAAATGCTTCCGTCCTCTTCAGAGAATCCACACATCCGTATTAACAGTCCAGTCATTTCCAAACATGATGCCCCTATGAGTTTGATCTCCCACCCCCACCCCCCATACATCTCTTATTGAGATCAGCTGGAACGGTCCCTGATTCGAGAATAAACACAAAAGTAAGTGTTATGATGATCAAAGCCAATGCTGCAGTCAGATCCAGGCAATCTTTAAACAATCAACCTGTAAAATAAATTATTCTCTTTCTCCCTTTTTTTCTGATGTTCAATACATTCTGAAATGAATGAACCTCCTTGGATAGAGGATCTGCTTTAATACCTTAATATTATTACAGTGATGGTTCATACTGTTACACAGAACTAATATAGAACGTTCTATTTCAGTCCATGCACTCATCACCATGAGTATGTAAATGGGGGGAAAATGAGCACTAAATGATAATAATAATAATAATAATAATAATAATAATAATAATAATAATAATAATAATAATAAAGCACATCTGGATAAGAGTGTTTGCTAAAAACTATAAATGTATTTTAAATACAATATAATATTTTCATATGCACTACACGGCAATGGTGTATGTTCAGGGGAGGCAGAGCCTCACCCGTCATGCTAGAAAATAATAATAATAAAAAAAGTTAATAGTTGTAATATTCTGTGCTCCAAAAAGAGCAATCATAAGCCACTTACTTTAAAGTTTAACTTTTGAAGTTTTTTTTTATTTATTTATTTTTTTTTTCTCAGTTGCAGAACAACAGACTCTGTGCGCAACTGTGTCGCTGTCTCTCATTTGTCTCACTCATAACCTCGAAAGCTCACCATATCTCCGCGAGGCACAGCGTGATATTTTCATTTACAGCATTTGGCAGATGCTCTTATCCAGAGAGAATTACAGTTATCATTTTTGTACATTTTTTTTTTTTTTTTAATTGAGGGTTAAGGGCCATACTAAAGGACCCAACAGTGGTGACATTCAGTATGAAACTGCTGACCTTTAGATCAGTCATCCATCACCTTATCAACTAAGCCTACACTGCCTGGTATTTCAGTTCTAATACTAAGAGTTTGGACACAGCAATCATAAAATATGATAAATGTTAATATTTGTCGTTTGGATTATATTACAAACCTGGGGGTAACCCCCCACCCAACGCACACACACACACACACACACACACACACACACATATATATATATATATATATATATCTCGTTGGAGTAAGAGTAGAAGATGCAGAGGATAGGGAGAGATGGAGGCAGATCATTTGCTGTGGCGACCCCTGAAGGGAACATCCGAAAGGAGAAGAAGATATATATATATATATATATATATATATATATATATATATATATATATATTTTTTTTTTTTTTTTTTTTTTTTTTCAATAAAGAACAGCAGAATTTCCAGATGACCCATTCAGATGTATGCCATCTCGCCCTCCCTTAAAATTCTGGCCAACTAGCTTCCATGAACTCCTGGCTATTGATCGCTGTGACATCATCCTGAATTCAAACCCATGATCTCCAGGTTGATAGTTATGCAGTATGTTGATGAGCTACGTGGGAGCAGAGGAGATTTTTAGCAATTACTGTTTACGGTAAGCTCTAGAATGATAGGAGCCGGTGGCGTAGTGGTTAGGGTGCTGTGCTCATGATCGGGAGGTTGTGAGTTCGAATCCCACTGAGACCCTCTTTGTGCTAAGACCCCTGGGCAAGGTCTCAACCACAGGTGTACCTCTGTTCACCCAGCAGTATAAATGGGTAACAGTAAAAATATATTGGGAAGGTAATCTGGTCACTTCATGCCATGGAAACCAGGGATAAGCACCGGCTTAGGAGCTTTGCTATGCTGCCGCTCAGTGAACCGTGTCCCTCACAAACTGTTCTGGTATTCAATGCAAGTAATGTGTTGCTGTCCCGCTAGATATTGCAGATGAAATGCTTTCAAACACTCACATCCTGTGCTCTGACTTTTCATTAAGTGAATGATGTATAATGTATGTTTCTGTAGGGTGTTTAGGCTGCAGATTAATCATAAAACCATGTGAAGAAGTTCCTCGGTGAGGCAAATAGTACTCCTGACTCATGGTAGAGGGTGCTAATGAGCCCACAGATTCAGAATCAGAATCAAAATACTTCATTGATCCAGGAGGAAATTGTGTGCGCCATACAAGTAAATGTGACATAAAGTCTCTATGAAGAAACTTAAAAAAAAATAAATACAGACGCTCCCCGACTTACGTTTTTAATTGGTTCCGGATGGCCAAACATAAGTTGAAAGTGAATGTAAGTTGTTACAGTGACGTATGACGTGTGATGTGTAATGTATGATGCTCATACTGTACTATGCATTCATAAATACCATTACCGTATCTCATAAAACACCCCTAAATCAATTATTGTAAACATAACATTGTAAAACAACATCAAATATAACAAATAATATCAACATTAATTTGAAATAAGTCACTTATTTATACCGAGTCACTTTACATGAAGCTTAAAACAGCCAATCAACGCTTACAATATGTGAGGCGCTCAAAACCGAAAGTAGTGTGTTTGCGAAAGTAGTGTACTTGTGGGTTATATGGACTTCCGGTCTTTTAAGTCTGCAAGGGAGCCATTGAACTTCTTTAGAACACTGCACTGCACTGATGTGAATCACCAGCAGAGCGGAGAGTTCTTTTTCTAGATTTGGGTTTTCATTCATTTTACAACTCTCTTTGCTTAACTGAGTATGCATGGTAGATTGCACCGATCCGAGCAGATAGTTAATTCATCTCTGTGTATGAGACTTACACCCATGCTAGTAGGCTTACACTTCTGACCAACCATATTTGCTTAGGGTTACAAAAGTCTGCAAAACAGTGTAAACACAAAGATCACAGAGATGACGTCTTAACACAAGGATAACACGCTATATAACTGACACACACACACACACACACACACACACACACACACACACACACACACACACACACACACACACACACACACACACACAAAAGCCACTGCTGCTAATACACGTTGATGTGGTATTACTGTGACACCAACTCTTCAGTGATTGGTTCCCTAGAGCAGAGCATTACCAATTGCACTTTTTTAAAAACAATATATTTTTAATATATTTGTAATCATTGCCCATTCCATCCATCAAGGGAGGTGGGGGTGACTATCAGACAACAGCTACAGTGTTTCCAAGCACACATGTTTAACAAGGGTGGTGTAGCACACTCAGAGGAAAACACTATCTGTGTTCCAATATTAGGCAACTCCCAAGATATAATATATATAATATAATCTCCTTTACATATATATATATATATATATATATATATATATATATATATATCTTCTTTCCTTTAGGCTGTTCCTTCAGGGGTCGCCACAGCAAATGATCTGCCTCCATCTCTCCTATCCTCTCTGCATCTTCTACTCTTACTCCAACGACCTTCATGTCGCCTTCACTGCATCCATAAATCTTCCTCTTTTGGTCTTCCTCTGGGCCTTTTGCCTGGTAGTTCCAACCTCAGCATCCTCGACCAATATACTCACTATCCACTCCTCTGTACATGTCCAAACCATCTCAATCTAGCCTCTCTGACTTTGTCTCCAAAACATCTAACATGTGCTGTCCCTCTGATGTACTCATTTCTGGTCCTATCCATCCTCGTTACTCCCAAAGAGAACCTCAACATTTTCATCTCTGCTACCTCCAACTCTGACTCCTGTCTTTTCCCCAGGGCCACTGTCTCTAAACCATACAACATTGCTGGCCTCATCACCGTCTTGTACACTTTTCCCTTCATTCTTGCCGATACTCTCCTATCACACATCACACGGACACTTTTCTCCATCCATTCCAACCTGCTTGCAGCTTCTCCCCCTCTTTCCCACACTCTCCATTGCTCTGGATTGTTGAGCCTAAGTACTTAAAATCCTCCACCTTCTTTATCTCTGCCCCCTGTAACCTCAAAGTTCCTCTTGGGTCCTTGTCGTTCACACACATGTATTCTGTCTTACTAAGACTAACCTTCAATCCCCTCCTTTCCAGGGCATACCTCCACCTCTCTAGATTTTCCTCCACTTGGTCTCTGCTCTCACTACAGATCACAATGTCATCTGCAAACATCATAGTCCATGGAGATTCTTGTCTAACCTCATCTGTTAGCCTGTCCATCACCATAGCAAACAAGAAGGGGCTGAGAGGTGACCCTTGATGTAGTCCCACCTCCACCTTGAACTCTTCTGTCACACCGACAGCACACCTCACCACTGTCTTACATCTATCATACATGTCCTCTGCCACTCTAACATACTTCTCTGTCACTCCAGACTTCCTCATACAATACCACAGTTCTTCTCTGGCACACCCTGTCATATGCTTTCTCCAGATCCACAAAGGCACAATGCAGCTCCTTCTGACCTTCTCTGTACTTCTCTATTAACATCCTCAAAGCAAACACTGCATCTGTGGTGCTCTTTCTTGGCATGAAACCAAACTGTTGTTCACAAATGCTGGCCTCTGCCCTTAGTCTTGCTTCCCACTATTCTTTCCCATAGCTTCATTGTATGGCTCATCAACTTTATCCCTCTGTAGTTGCCACAACTCTGTACATCGCCCTTGTTCTTAAAAATGGGCACAAGCACACTTCTCCTCCATTCCTCTGGCATCTGCTCACTTTCTAAGACCTTGTTGAATATTCTTGTCAGAAAATCTGCTGCTACCTCCCCTAGACACTTCCATACCTCAACTGGTATGTCATCAGGGCCAACTGCCTTTCCACTCTTCATCCTCTTCAATGCCCTCCTCACTTCTCCCTTACTAATCTTTGCTACTTCCTGTTCCTCATGGTCACCCCTTCTCCTCTTTTTCTCTCTCTCATTTTCCTCATTCATCAGCTCTTCAAAGTACTCTTTCCATCTTCCCAGCACACTTCTGTCATCAGTCAATACATTTCCCTCTCTGTCCTTTATCACTCTAACTTGCTGCACGTCTTTCCCATCTCTATTTCTCTGCTGTACTAACCTGTATAGATCATTTTCTCCCTCCTTACTGTTCAACCTATCATACAAGTCATCATACGCCCTCTGTTTGGCCTTTGACACTGCTACCTTAAGCATACTTACGCTGTGTCTCCCTGTACTCCTGTTTACTCTCTTCAGGTCCTCTCAATGTCCCACTTCTTCTTGGCTAACCTCTTCTTTTGTACACACTCCTGCACTTCCTCATTCCACCACCAAGTTTCATATCTACTTTCCTTCAGAGGACACACCAAATACTCTCCTACCGGTCTCCTGATCACATTGGCTGTGGTTGTCCAGTCCTCTAGAAGCACTTCCTGACTACCCAAAGCCTGTTTCAACTCCTCCTTGAAGACAACACGACACTCTTCCTTTTCAGCTTCCACCACTTTGTCTTCTGCTCTACCTTTGCCTTTTCACCTTTCTCACCATCAGTGTCATCCTGCACACCACCATCCTATGCTGTTTGGCAACATTCTCACACCTACTACTTTGCAGTCACTGACTTCCTTCAAATTACCTCGCCTACAAGATGTAGTCTACCTGTGTGCTCTTACCTCCGCTTTCATAAGTCACCCTATGCTTCTGTTTCTTCTGGAAGAAAGTATTCACCACAGCCATTTCCATCCTTTTGCAAAATCGATCAACATCTGTCCTTCTGTGTTCCTGTCCTGGATACCAAACCTGCCCATCACTTCCGTCCCTCTCTGTTGCCTGCACCAACATGTCCATTGAAGTCTGCTCCAATGACCACTCTTTCACCTCTGGGGGTACTCTGCATCACTTCATCTAACTCACTCCAGAATCTCTCCTTCTCTTCTAACACATCCTGCCTGTGGGGCATAAGCACTAACAACATTGACTATCACGCCTTCAATTTCTAACTTGAGACTCATCACTCTGTCTGACACTCTTTTCACTTCTAGAACATTCCTGACAACTCCCTCCTTCAAGATGACTCCTCCTCCATTTCTCTTCCCATCCACACCATTATAAAACAGTTTAAACCCTGCTCCTAAGCTCTTAGCCTTTCTACCTTTCCACCTTGTCTCCTGAACACACAGTATGTCCACCTTCCTCCTCTGCATCATGTCAGCCCAGCTCCTATCTTTTCCTTGCATAGTTCCAACATTCAAAGTCCCTACTCTCAGTCCGAGAGCTCACGCATTTCCTCTTCTCTCTCTGCCCTCACGGACCGCGCCTCCCGCCTCTCCTTCTTGACGTCTTGACCAACAGTAGTCCAATTTCCATCAGCACCCTGTTGGTTGACAGCACTGATGGCGATCGTTGTTAACCGGGCCTCGACCGATCCGGTATGAATTTTGTTTTGATCATTTGCATTTTTAAATGTGGCAGAAGTTTCGCGGATGCCCTTCCTGTCGTAACCCTCTGCATTTACCCGGGCTTGGGACCGGCATAAGGGGGAGAGACACTGGTTAGTGCCCCCCCCCGCCTCATGGCTGCATTATATATATATATATATATATATATATATATATATATATATATATATATATAATGTTTTTTATTTCTTTTTCTTTTTTTACCTTGACAAATGCAAAACATGCATTTCGTGGAGTCTTTGCATATAAAACAAAACAAAAAAAAAACAAACAGAACAAAAAAAATATATATATGTAAAGGAGAGGGATGTTCAGTCTGTCATTTGTAAACAATGGACGCAACATCATTACGTCATTTTGTCATTACGTCAGCGTATTACATAGGTATGCCTAACCTCAAAATTTGACTTTTTCTTTTTTGAAAAAAAAAAAAAGTAAAGTCGAAAAAATGTAAAACAGATGAACATAAGTCGGGGACTGTCTGTAAATAAAATATCTATATACAGTATATACAACTATACATGATGAATCTACATATATAATTTAAATATATAAAATAGAACATAAATGTATGACAGTGAATGTTGGTGCTATATGGAGGGATTTTGTAGAGTGTAATGTTCACAGGTACGGTGATCTCCTGGGTAGTTCAGGGTGCATTTCGGTGGTATCAGACTCTCACTGAACAGCTCATATGACTGATCGGCAGGTTGTGTAGAGGGTCGGCGGTGTTGTTCAGTATCGTCTTTATTTTGGACAGCATTCACTTCTCCAACACCACCGTGAGAGTGCAGTTCCATCCACACAGTGCTACCAGCCTTGGATCAGTTTGTTCAGTCTGATAGCATCTGCGACCCTTAACCTGCTGGCCCAGTATGCAACGGCATAGAGGACAGCGCTGGCCACACCAGACTCAGAGTACATCCTGAGTCATGTCTGACAGATGCTAAACCAGCTTAACCACCTCAAAGCATAGACACGGCTCTGGCCCTGCTTGTAAAAGATCTGCACACAACCTACAATCCTTCATTTGTCGTTTATATTTTGTTTAAAATCCGTTTGATCAAAATGAGAGGTTACATTTCCAAGCTAAGAGAACTCACCTCCACGTTTAATCAAAACAAGAGGTAATAACTAAAGGAAGACCAACTCAGCTGGAATAAATTGTAACCTCAAATGAAATATTCCTCACATGGTTGTGTACTGAATTCTGATATCAGATATAAAACACAACACATTGTCTGCTGTCAATCACATGATGAATAATTTGAGTTCACTTGTATTTGTAAATATAAGGCCAGTGTTGGCCTGGTGGTGAAGGTGCTGGATCATTGATCCTAAAGTTGGGGGTTCAAGCCCCACTCTCCACGGGCTGTCACTGTCCTCCTAGTGCACTAACTGGGTTATCAAAGGCCAGCAGTGTCTCTCACTGTCTATGGTGGGAGGTTCATGTGAAACAACCATTGCTGACTTTCATCAAGAGGAGCTGCATAGCCGTCAGCGTGTTTCCACCCTGCGATGGCTAGTGAGCTGCCCAGGAGGGAGTCTGCCCTTGTTAAAAGAGATGCAAGGGCCAAAGATGCCAGAAGCATGTCAACACACCAGTACCCAGTACCCAGTATTTGTAAATATGACTCTAAAAGAGTCAGTGCCTCGCCAGCTGTGAATCTTCCACACATCACTGGGACATCGGTATATCTGATTTGCTTTCTCATGATTATTAACCTGAGGAACCCCATGCAAGCGCATGGAGAACATGCAAACTGCATACAGAAATGTCCTTGCTGAGCCCAGGACTTGAACTTTGAACCCAGAGCCTTCTTGGCTAACCGCTTCCCCACCATGATGCCCTGGGCTTATTGTGTGCTTTATGAATTTACCCCGATTGAATCATTTGCATTTTTATAGTAACCCCATTTGAAGCACTTTTAGGTGCGACATGTTAATCAGACCTGGACGTGTTTATCCTTGTTAGGAAACATATACTGGTTTGTACTTTGCATTAGGTTCATGTCTGGAACTGAAAAACTAATAAAAGTTTATTCCACCAGCCGTGAGCTGTCATAAAAGTCCGCGCCGCTCTGTCACATTGTTTCACTGTCAAGATATCATAACAGCAAATGATGTGACAGGGTTTGTGTCTGTTTGTGTGTGTGTGTGTGTGTGTGTGTGTGTGTGTGTGTGTTAGCAAGTTAGCAATTTTCAAGCAAACTTATTCCAGGTTAGGCTGCTGTCACACCAACACCCTTTATTTCCACTTCAATCGCCAGTGTACGTTTAATCTCAGGATAAGAGGCAGCTTTAAAATGTGCGGCCTTCACTGTTTTAGTCACACTGGCACTCACAAGGCTGAGTGAAAACTGTATGTACACACACACACACACACACACACACATCATTTATATATATATATATATATATATATATATATATATATATATATATATATATATATATATATATATATATATACCTCACCTTACGAAATTAATCCGTTGCAGAGGTGGTCTCGTAACCTGAGTTTTCCGCAAGTTGAGCCGCATTTTACATGTAAAAGGCCTGATTTGTTCCAAGGCTCCCAATACTACCCCTTAAACCTTTAAAAATGATAAAAGTATACCTTTTAAGGCCTCCTTCTGCTTCAATATCGGACCGATGGTAGACAGGTTTGGCCATATTTCTTTGCGATATCACTCAACTGCATACCACGAGCCCGCTTCTTCTTTTCACTCGCACCGAGAATCACTTTCACCGGAAATCACACGCATGTGTGTGCGTGCGTGCGTGTGTGTGTGTGTGTGTGCGTGCGTGTGTTGACCATTTCTTCTTAGCAGAGTTATAATCTTACAAATGTTTATGCAAGGTTAAAAGCCTGAGTCAAAAAATAGTTGCAATGAGCACACTCAAAATACTCATGAAACAACAGTAACTCTGTCCTTTACACGTGTTAGAACTCCGTGACGAACAATCGATCGAAGGCACACATCATGGGTATTATGGAGATGGAGCTCCCTCTTGGCCAATGAGAGGCCAGCGGGGCGGTCTGTTGAGAGATAGCCAATGGGAGAGCAAATTTTAAGATGGCACATTTCGTAAAGTGATTTTTTTTTCGTATCCAGAGTTGGAAATTTTAGGTGAATGTGTTTCGTACCAGGGATTTTTTGTTTGGTGGGTATTTCGTAAGGTGAGGTACCACTGTGTGTGTGTGTGTATGTGTGTGTGTGTGTGTGTGTGTGTGTGTGCGTGTGTGCATATATATATTTATATATATATATACATATATAAATATATATATATATATATATATATATATATATATAATATAAATTATATAAATGCTAAGGCCCTGCGATGGCTGGGTGAGATGTTCAGGGTGTACCCAGAGTTAGCAGAAATGGCACCAGCCTCCCTGCGTCCCTAGTTTACATGAAATATCTTTGAAAACGAATGAATGAAGAAATGAATGAATGAGTGAATGAATGAATGAATATTATGGTGTCAATGCAATGCAATGGGAATTTTCTTTATTTTTAGTTAGTTAGTTAGTTAGTTAGTTAGTTATGTTTTTGTTTTATTTTTTTTTTATTTGCTTGTATGTCTTATTTAACAGGTTCTCAATGCTGTGTAACAAAGGGTGTGAGAGTTCAATTCCTCACTCAAACCACATCCATCATTCAACATTTTACTGCAGTTCAGTAAAGTGAATCATGTTGTTTATGTTTTCAGCAAAAAAAAAATAAAATAATAATAATAATAATACTAAATAAAAATAAATAAAAAAATTAATAATAATAATAATAATAATAATAATAATAATAATAATAATAATAATAATAATAATAATAATAAAAGAAGCTATAATCTAGGAGTTCCGGTGTTGCTTTATGAGCACTGTATGCTTGCTGGTTTACTCTTACTGAAGAGGAGAGCAGTCATTTTAGGCCTTTAGGTAAGTCAGTTGGGCTTTTTCCACCCGAGCCATAGTGGCTCATCAGGTCCAGGTTTGTCCCTGGTTTTCATAGTGTCAAGTTACTAGGAATTCAACTCCTGGATGGGACGCTAGTCCATCGCAGGTTACCTTCCCAGTATATTTTTACTGGTAACCATTTATACTGCTGCGTGAACAGAGGCACATGTGTGGTTAAGACCTTGCCCAAGGGTATAAGCACAGTCAGGTCTAACTGGGATTTGAACACACAACCTCCTGATCATGAAACCAGCATCCTAACCACTACATCACCGGCCCCAAAATAATTATATTTAATGTGTAGATAAATATGGCAGAGTAGTGGTGAGCATGTCCACCTCACAGCAAGAAGGTCCTGGGTTTGATTCCCAGCTCAGACGTTTCTGTGTGGCGTTTGTATGTTGTCCCCGTGCTGGCATAGGTTCCTCTGGGTACCCCAGTTTCTTTCTACAGTTTAAAAACATGCACAGTAGGTTAACTGGCTGTTCCAAACCATCCTTCAGTGTAAGTGTAAAGGGTTTGTGAGTGTTGGCCCTGCAATGGCCTAGTAAGCTGGCCAGGGTGTACCTTGCCCTCATCCAGAGTCGAGTGAGATGAGTGTCAGCCTCCCAGTGGCTTAATTTAGGATTAAGTATCGTGGAAGCTGGATGAATGAATGTAGATGCTGATCCAGTCGTAGTGAATGAAACATTGATACTGTACTTATGGAAACCTTCAATCCGGCTTCGGTCATCTACGAAGAACAAAAACTGCATTCTTCAGGTGGTAGAGAAACAGTGCTGGGATTTTCCAATTGCAAACAAGGCTATATTGGAAGAAAAGCACCCGATAAGTGTCAAGAACAGATAACTTAGCATGGAAATACCAAATATGGGACATAGATTAAAGATCTTCATGAGCTTTCATCAACCACGAAAATGGATTTTTTTTTTTTTTCTTCTCAGTCTATCCGCCACACTGCAGTTACCATCCTGTGACGAGACATCTTCCTCATGTCTGAGTCCACTAAACAATCTAACAGTGCTGCTGGAGCTGACATGTCCATGGGAGGACCACCTGGAAGAAGCCTTTGAGTAAAGCTCTTCCGCTATGCAAGGCCTGTCAGCAATTGCTAGCAAGCTGGATGGAGAGCGATGTGGCTCTCAGTGGAGGTCGGAAGTAGAGGGTTTCCAGCCCGTTCTTTGGCCAGGGCCTTCGTTGCTTTGGGTATCGAGGGAACAAGGAAGAGGAGAGACATCAAGAGCAGCACCAAAGTATCAGAGAGAGCCTCAAAATAGCTGTGGCTCAATAGAGGAGAGCCATTGGGTCAGAGTAGTTTAGCCATCAAAATCATGGCTGGGTTCCCCAGAGGAGAGTATATGACGTTGAAAGGCCTGAAACACCCCACGGACTTCACGTATGATGCAATACTCCTAATTAGCATTCTGAGAAGGCTGGTGTCCATCTCAACCAACTTCAGGTGAAAGCAGGGTACACACCCTGCACAGCTCGCCAGGCCATTGCAGGGCCTGCACTCACACAACTATTCACGTTGACACCTATGATTGATTCAGAACCGCCAATCTTCCTACTGTGCACGTTTTTGGACTGTAGGAGGAAACCAGAGCAGCTGGAGGAAACCCACACAAGCTCGGCGAGAACGTACAAACCCCACACAGAAAACACCTGGGCTGGGAATCAAACCCAGGACCTTCTCGCTGTGACACGGACATAACAACTACTCCACCGTGCTGCTGGTCACCTGTTTATTATTAATGTTCATGGAGGGTAGCGGAGGGTTTGTGTAGCGTTAGGACGATTGCCCTTAAATGATGTCCCACTGAAAGTTATTTGCGGCTGATGTCGCCTATACGCTCTCATTAAGTTATTGTACATCATATTTTTATCTCTGAACATGATTAAACCCGTGAAACATGATGATCTCAATTTTGTCACATGTCTGCGAGCTGTTTGCAGTACGACTATCAGTAATGCGCTAATTAGCAAACGCGCGATGAGATCTGCTAGCAGTGTGAGGTTTTCGCTAACCACTAGTACAGACGGTGGCGCTTCCGTTTCTGCCGCTGAGCGCGTCGTAAACACACTGACTCCCCGCTGTAATTACAGCTGTTGTCAGGGCAGTGTGGGATGTTATACATAAAACTGTCAAGTTAAGAAATTAAAGTGCAGCAAAGCATTTACTCTCATGATTTCGAATACATTAATACAAATTACACCGCGAGATGAAACAACCTCGATGTGTTTAGCGAGACGGAGAGAAGGAGAGCTGTGAAGGGTGGGGGAGGGGGTTTACATGGCAAACGACGTATATACGACATCGTCTGCTGGAGAACGAGACGCCCATGTCATGTTTGCTGCTGGCTGAAGAGACTCCAGTCGAGGGGCGTGGTTTCCATGGGTTTATTGTATTGCTGAAATGCAGTGAGGTGGTGAAGGTGGACATCATGCTGCGGGTTCAGGGGTTCAGGCTCCGAGTGTTCGGAAATAGCTGCCAATGCATCCAGAAAATTCTGATCTATAATCAAAAGGACAGCTGGAGCCTAAAGCTGAGAGAGGTGGCTTGGGACCGGAAGGTTGGAAAAGGAAAAATGTGTGTTGTATATAAAAAAAATATATATATATATATAAAATTAATAATAATTATTATAATAATAATAACCCTTAACAGCTCGCCAGCCCACACTCACACGCAACCACTGAAACTGACACTCACACCTCGGGGTGATTTGGACCCGCGAGATGGCCCACTGTGCATGTTTTTCGGACCGGAGAAACCGGAGTACCCAGAGGAACCCCACACAAGCACAGGGAGAACTTGGGTTGCTGACAGAGTTGTTCCTGGAGATCATGTGCATCAACAGACACTTGGTGAATATGGGGTACATCTTGAACACATCACCAAACCATTGCAGGACCAACACACACACACACACACACACACACACACACACACACACATACACTTTGCAGTCACATTAACACCTAGGGGCAATTTAGAACATCCATTTAGCCTAATGTACCTGTTTTTGGATTGTGGGGGGAAATTATGTCGACAAACTCCACACAAAAGCAGCACAGCCGCTGACACAAACCCTTTACTGACCTCCTCGCTGACGTGCTAACCAATCCGCCACTGTGCCACCCTGGCATGTTCTGAAGGGGGTAATTCTTTGACTACCCCTGTGACTTCCCAGTGATCTCATGAATATTAATAAGCTTTAATTGGTTTTATAGGTGTGGTTAATATCATGGAATCTCCAATCAGTTTGGGCTATTGCTAATGTTATAGAGCCATGAACAGTTGTTTCTTTCACCAACATCTGGTTTCTCTTTCTCTTGATGTTAATGAGGCAACACAGTGAATTAATGGTTAGCACATCTGCCTCACTGCACATAAAAAAAAAAAAATAAAAAAAAAAAAAGGTCCTAGGGTTGAGTCCGTGGCTCAGGGAGGTCGTTTCTATGTTCTATCCTTGCTTACATCGGTTTCCACCAGGATCTCCAGTTTCATCCCTCAGTCCCAACAGCTGTACGGTAGTCTATTCCAGCTGTGAATGAGAACATGGATAGTGTGTGTGTGTGTGTGTGTGTGTGTGTGTGTGTGTGTGTGTGTGTGTGCGCATGTGCAAGTGTGTTTTTTGAGTGTGTGTGTGTGTGTGTGTGTGTGTGTGTGTGTGTGCATGTACGGGTTTGTGTATTTGTGTGTGTGTGTGTGTGTGTGTTGCCCCTGTGATGGTCTGTCCCACCTCTACCCAGAGTGATCTGAGAAAGGCTCCAACTTCAGTGTTAAGCAGCTCAGTAAATAAATGTGTGAATGTCCGTGGCCCAAATCTGAGCAATGCTGGGCTCTGAGCTATTAGTAGCTTATGAATAATCATTAAAAATTTAAAGATGACTTTAGGCTTTTGAAAAGAACGCGGCCTTTCCGCGTCCGACACCCCGAGGACACGCCGCACGACGAGAATCCTTTAAGTTCTGCAGCACATCGCGCTGGTCTTCTTCAGCTGTGCTACTTCAGGCCAAACCTTGTCCTTCATGCTCTCTCTCTCTCTCTCTCTCTCTCTCTCTCTCTCTCTCTCTCTCTCTCTCTCTCTCTCTCTCTCTCTCTCTCCATTCAACCCATTGATTTTTCAGGGGTTCTATCAAATATTTACTCTGTGTGGGCAGGTCTTTCTCTCAGTATTTGAAGAGGGCAAATCATTTTGAAGGCGAGTGGTTAAAAAGGAGAAGCGACTGAGAATGAGTGTGAGATGGATATGAGGAGAGAGAAGGAAGGGCAAAAAGAATGAGTTGGGGGGAGGGGGAAGGAGGGCAAAAAAAGAGAAGCCAAGATAAGAAGCAACGGAAGCCTTTCTCGAGTCACGCTCGGAATATCAATGGCTCACTTTGAAACTCCTCCAGAATATAAATAAACACTTATAGTGATAAAGATCGTTATCTGGGTGCCGCGGTAACGCTGTGCTTTTCTCTCACTTTAAAGCCTCAGAGTCAATCAATCCCAAACCGGCTCGGTCCATCCGAGGCTTTGAAGCGCTTTTGAGTTGCTTTCGCGTTCACGTTCACTCAGAAATGCGCTCGAAACGAAACATGTTGCATTGATGATACGGTGTTGTCGTGTTGGCCAGTACGGGAGAACAATGCTTTAATTACAGCCTCGCGCTTCTGAAAAACGCTGGTGTGCTCGTTTACACTAAAAACTTAAAGAAAGAGATTTTTATGAACAATGCCTGACTGAAATATATACTTCACCCCTTCGTTCTGGAATCAATTATTTTTTTAAACAGTAAAATAAATAAATAAAAACATTGCTTTGATTGGCAATGCCTGAATTTCCACGGATTAAATTGTAAACTAATTGAAAACGAGTATAAGAGTAGCAGAGCGGCGAGGTGGCGGAGTACCGAACAGGTCCGCTTCACAGCAAGAAGGTCCTGGGTTAGAATCCTGGACTCAGATGCTTCCGTGTGGAGTCTGCATGCTGTCCTCATGCTTGCGCGGGTTTCTTGTGGCTGATCCAGTTTCCACCAACAGTCCAAAGACCCGCGTGTCTGGTTAATTAGCTTCTGCAAACTGCCCTGGGTGTGAATGTGAGTCGAATGGTTTTGTGTGTGTGTGTGTGTGTGTGTGTGTGTGTGTGTGTGTGTGTGTGTGTTGCCATGCAACAGTCGAAGTGAGCTGTTCAGGGTGTGGATTCATCCTTTGTCAGCTGAGATAGGCTCCAGTCTCCCTGCGACCCTAAAATAAAAAGTAGTAAGCGGTTCAGGAAATGTGTGAGTGAGTGTGGCATCGGTTCACCCTGCACTTCTTTGGCAAGTCATATTTACGGTAAAACACATTAATTAAAAACATCTGCTTTACTTCAGTCCTTTGGTAAATACTAGACGGCTTTCAGAGCTTCTTGGTCTTCATCTTGAGATGATCGGCCGAGCTCTTTGAGGAGAGAGTGGTGGCATATGTTCATCCACCTGTCACTTAGAGCAATCACCAGCCAATCATGAGCGCTGGGATTTCTATATAAGGAAGTGGATAACAATTAACCTCGGTGTATATTACGCTGCGCCCTGAATATGCATGAGCAGCATTCACAAGCATCATACACCTGCTTTCACTCATCCCTGCTCGTTGGTGGTCATGTGATACGAGTTATAGTTGATGGGTGGGAACTGGCTACAGCTCAAACTGGCTTACTGTTGCTCCAGGACAGGACATCTATCCACACACCCCTGTGGGCAGGCAAATGTGGCTTTGAACTGTTGCCCCATGTACCTTACTCATCTGCCCCCCCGAACACCCGCCACCCTGACTTCAATCTGTGTCCTAAACCCAAGTCCCTCTTCCATAGTTCCATTTTCAGAGTGACAATGATGTCCTTCCTCTCTGAAGGGATGATTAAGCTTGAACTACGGTGGGCCAGGTGTGGGCCGGCCTCCCGAGACCCCACCCCTTGCTATTTCTCTGCACCGCTTATGTTCCTTCCCGCCTGATAAATATTCAACCTGAACATCATCTTTAAACAAGAGAACGTTCGGAAAAATCGTAATACCCAATTACTTTAGTTTGGTGTGAGGATCGTGCAAGGAAATGCACACAACGTACTTGAGAGAAAATATGATGTCCTCATGAAGACCATGTGATCTCAACAGAGTACGGATGAGGAGATTATGATGAAACATATTCAAATACAAGGAGGAAAGTGTCATCTCATGTGTATATAATACTGTGTGATCAGTTTGATAGTTTGGAATAATGAACATTTAAAAAATAAATAGCAGTGTTTAAATTCAATTCAATTCAATTCATATTTGTTTGTATGGAGCTTTGTACGAGAGACACGGTCACGAAGCAGCTTTACACAGAAAAGTAGGAATTTACAAACCTTAAAGAATTTAAACATTTCCTACAACCCCTGCACATCCCTAATGAGCGTCACCCGCGGCGACGGTCGCAAGGTAAAACTCCGTCAGTTGATGCGAGGAAGAAACCTTGAGGGGAACCAGGTCCAAATGGAAACTGATCCTGAAAGATACAAACAAAAACAAAACAATATCATCACAGCATCACAGCATCATGTGTGCGGCTGTAATACATTTAAGCGATGCAGACACTTATTTTAAAATAAATGACCATAAAAAGCAAATAACATTTTGTTCTTTATGCTATGAATTATTTGTAGGGGCTGAACTGCAACGGTTGCCCCCCCACTTCCGCTCCCAGCAAAGCGCCATTGCTGACTTTCATGAAGAGGAGCAGCATAGCTATCAGCATGGTTCCGCCCTGGGATGGCCTGGTGAGCTTTCCAGCGTGTACTCTGCCCTCGCCAAGAGTTGGCTGAGATGGGTGCCAGCCTCCCTGTGACACTAATTATTATTAAGCGGTTCTGAAAATCAATGAAGGACTTAAAGAACTGTGAGGATCAGCAGCTTAGCAGCAGTTTGAGTGGGGTTGACATCTCTTGTGAAGATAGTGAGACATCACATTCTAGTCACTCTGAGGAGGAGACGCTGCCAGAGATGAGCGTGGTGGTGAATCCAAAATGGCTTATGCAGTTCACGTTTTGTTTTCCTGTGTTCAGATGTTTTATGAACAAAAAGAAATATTTTCTGTGAATTTTGTGCTTGTTATTTGTGCAGCTCAGCGCTGGACCACTGGACAGTAGTGGCTTAGTAGATAAAGTGGTGAGCAACTGATCTGAAGGTCAGAAGTTCAATCTCCACTGTCACCAATGTTGGGCCCTTGAGCAAGGCCCTCAAACCTTCAATTGCTCGCTTGTATAAAAAAAATGCTAATTGGAAGTCACTCTGGATAAGAGTCTGTGTCAAATGCTGTAAACGGACCATCATGTGTTATGATGCACGTAGTCAGTGGTGTAACCCAGCCAATCCAATGACTTCACGTCACTACTAGGATGGAACAGCCAATCAAAAAGGCAATACGTCTCTGAGCATGCCGAGTGCCACAGGTCTCGCACACACTTTGAAAACGGGAATGGACTGATGTTGCTTGAAGGAACCGCTAATGATATCCAGGGGTTCCTCACTTTCCACAGTTAATGGGGACCAAACCCCCCCCCACGACAGGCGATTTCCACGAAATAGGATTGACACCCCTGACTGACGTATGCGTACATGTATATGTGTACATAATATCAATAAATACATAGTCAATGCTATAAATGCTTATAATAACAATTAAACATTCAATAATAATGCATAAGATGTAAATAAAATATAAATACACACACATCCAGATGCACACCTCACATAAAAATGAAAGTAGTTTTGTTGGGGGGGTTTGGATTTGTTGTTGTTGTTGTTGTTTTTGGGGTTTTTTTTGCATATTTGGCCTTGTTTTGTGGCATTTTCTTGAACTTTTCTCCTATTTTTTCCAAATTTCCTTATTTGTATTTATTTATTTATTTTTTTTTTATGAATATTTTTGAAAAACCCCAGATGCAGTGAAGCCACAGAAACTCAAGCACAACATTGCGAGGGATTACTATATATATATATATATATATATATATATATATATATATATATATATATATATATATATATATATATATATATATATATATATATATATATATATATATATATATATGTGTGTGTGTGTGTGTGTGTGTGGGTATGTGTGTGTGTGTCATTTTAAAGAGGTAGTAACACGAATTCACCACAGGCAGCCTTTAATTTATTAATTTGCAAAATCGCATTACATTTTTTCTTTTTTTTTCAAATTTCCGAGGATTAAGTGTGCATAGTTATGTAAGAGTTTGTCATAAGATGCATCGGTGAACAGTTCAGAGAGTAACCCGCCTTCACTCGAAATAATCCGAGATATCCTCCAGCCCCCCTGTAACCATCAAAGAATTAAGTGGTTGTAAAAAATGAATGAATGAATGATTTTGTATCTGCTCTGGGATGATCTCATCACGCTCTTAATGATCACAGCAGTCGTTTTAAGGAACAGATCGAAACACAGTTAGATTATCGCCAGGTGACAGCGCACACACAAGTTCAGAAACTTCCGGCATCTAAAGAATCAGTGTTCTGTTCTGTCTCTCGTTGTATACTAAGGTTGGAGGGACCATGTACAACACTGGCCGCCACGTCTCGCTACGTCTGGATAAGGAGCACTTGGTGAACATCTCTGGGGGTCCAATGACATACAGCCACCGGCTGGAGGAAATCAGGTTACACTTTGGCAGCGAAGACGGACAGGGCTCGGAGCATCTCCTCAATGGCCAGGCCTTTTCCGGCGAGGTAAGCTTAAGATGCCTGCATGAGCGCTATTATGCTGCAGACGCACATCTGTGGAAGCTATTAGCGGTGGAAAGTGGGAGTCTGATGCTGACAGCCGAAGCTGACAGCACACAAATCACCTCAGTATAGAATTATGTTAAAAAAGAAATGATGCTTACTCAAGCTTCTGGCGATTACAGCATCCTGATCTTCCACAGAATAGGATTGTATATTAAGCATACATTCACTCGGGATCTATAATATTCAGTAATCATACTGTAAGGAAGATATTCAGCTTTTCTTGCATGATATTGCATCAGGTTTAAATAAGTCAAACTTGAAATGTTTGGTCTGAACCCAGGACACTGGCGAGCTCGAGTTATTTCATGAATATGTATTAGTAGAACTGTACTGTGTCTTCTGTGCACCGTTCGGTGCATCCTTATATATTAATAGTAGATTATTGAATTAATCGTGGAGCAGTGGTGGCCTGGTGGTAAGGTGCCGGGTTACCAATACTAAGGTCAGGGGTTTCAACCCCATTGTCAACGTTCATCTCTGCTGTCCCCCCAGTGGAGCGAACTGGGTTATCAAAGGCCGGCCCATGTCTCCCGCTGTCTGAGATGTAAGGTTCATGTAAAAGAACCATTGCTGACTTTCGACAAGATCGACTGCTTAATTCTGGTATGGCTGCATCAAAGCTGGTGCCTATCTCAGCCAATACTGTACAAATGCATGGTATACCCTAACCAACCCAACAGATCATCACAGGGCAGCACACGTAAACAGAACTATATACACTCACACTGAGGGACGTCAGTGACAGCCAGTTAGCCAAATGTGCATGTGTTTGGATTGTGGGAGGAAACCGGAGTACCCAGAGGAAACCTACGTAAGAACGTTGAGAACATGTAAACCCCACACAGTGATGACTGTGTGTGGGACTCAAACCCAAGACCTTCTTCCTTCAAGGCACACTTGCTAACCACCTCGCCACTGTGTGGCAAAGCCTCAATAAGAATATTATTATTCATAAAGCTGATAAGGGGCAGCAGTGTCATCCGCCTCCACCCGCAAATCATCTGCCTCCACCTCACCCTGTCCTCCGCATCTTCTTGGAGTCAGAAAAGAAGATGCGGAGGACAGGGTGAGGTGGAGGCGGATGATTTGCTGTGGCGACCCCTGAAGGGAGCATCCGAAAGTGAAAGAAGAAGAAGAAGAAGATAAGGGGCAGGAGTGGACCAGTGATAAGATGCCGGATTACCGCTCACAAGGTTGGGGGTTCAGGCCCCACTGTCAATGGTTGCCCCCCCCCTGTGAGTGCAGTTAAATGGGTTTTCAATGAGGCATGCAAAAGAACCATTGCTGACATTCGTCAGCATGCATAGCTGTCAGCGTGTTTCTGCCCTGCGATGGCCTGGCGAGCAGTCCAGGAAGTAATCTGCCCACGCCCAGAGTCGGCTGGGATGAGCGCCAGCCTCCTTGTGACCCTAATTAGCATTAATCGGTTCAGAAAAGGCATGAATGAATAATGCTTGTAAGAATTTGTGAGTAGCCCTTGGCTGGTCAGAGCCACAGGGTCCTTGTGGCTTTACCGGTGGTCCATCATGCTTGCCTTTAGGTTGTCCAAATTGACGACACAGGAGATACTTATCAGAAGTTCTTGGGCCGTAGTGGGTTCAAAGGTTCCGCCACACAGGTGTGAAGGCCCGTTGCAGTTTGTAAAGCAGACCCTGTTCTGTGCTCGCGTTGCTCAATGGTTCGTTTACGGAGGTGAAACACGTAAACAAGATCAGCACAACTTGGCCAGAGGGGCAAATGGATAAGGAGGCCGTTCACAATGCATAATAAACATCGCTTTAGCACGCGGTGCACATTCACGAATAATTATAGCAATGCTTTCCGAATGCATTATTACATCAAGTTCATTTGATGCCTCCAATGATGTTATTTGATGGCAAGTTTGATTTAAAGGGAAATAAATAACTTTAAATAACAAGGTAACAGCCATGCACTTGAACCCAGTGCTGATTATATATCACTGTATAAATTTATTATTATACGACTATCATTAAATTACTAGAAGCCCTGATATATTCTGTGCATATGGCGCTGCTTTATTCCTTCTTCTGAGCCGCAATGCTCGTCCTTATACAAGCGCTTTATAAAACATCTCAATTAAGCCGGTGGTGTAATTTCAGGAAGAGACAACGCCGCAGCCTCGGTCGTTTGATGAAGTCACCAGTCAGCGGCGGCGTGACATTTCTCTTTGGGAGTAATAAGACTGGCGATTAGAACGGCAACAAAATAACCATGGGCCTGACAGGCAAATCCAGTGTAATTAATGATTATAATTTCTTTCCTCCTCCCTCTCATGGAAGTCAGCCAATATTTAAACAATAGTAAAACAAAGTGGAGACAGTTTATCAGGGTATTGCAAGCTGTGACCTGGCCACCGAAGCCTAGCGCTGTCTGTTTACTCTTCATTACTGAGCCATTATCGCCCGCTGCTCAACGCTGGAACATCTTTCTTCTCAAGAAGGTGTTGACCTTTCTTTCAGCACTGCCACAATTTATCACACAGATATGAACAATAATATCTTTCTCATGTCTCCTTTCTATTTTCCACACATACATACATACACACACACACACACACACACACACACACACACACACACACACACACACACACACACACACTTATATATATATATATATATATATATATATATATATATTGATCTCAAGGTTGGGGGTTCAAGCCCCACTCTCAACAGGTTGTCAGTGCCCCCCCCCCCCCCCCCCCCCAGTGCAGCTAACTGGGTTATCAAAGTCCAGCCATGTCTCTCACTGTCTATGGTGTGAGGTTCATGTAAAAGAACCATTGCTGACTTTCATCACGAGGAGCAGGTCCTTGTAGCACAGACTTGGACAGCCCCATTGGCAATGGCCCTGGGAGAGTACCCCATACAGAAGCTGGTGGAGATCCTGGTTTGGTCCATGCAGATTAAATGTCCTGTCTTTTTAGGATTCTTGCTTCAACTTCGGTGTTATTAGCTCTCTTGAGGACCTCAGGGTTCGGTACGTTGTCCTGCCAGGTAATCTTCAGGATGGTGCAGAGGCTGTACATGCAGAATTTTTCTGGGGTTTTTTGGAGTGGCGTGCTTGGTGTGCTTCTGCAGAACAACATGTCATTGTTGATGTGTTTATCGCAAGTTGCCAGAGAGAACTATCAGCATCACAGCCTTCTGCAGCTGCATGAGGTAAATTCAAACGTTTGACTTTGTCCGCCGCATTTTTACTGAAAAACTTCCGCTTGACAACGTGACACCACCAGCAGCTTTGTATGGCCACTGTGAACGACATGTGGACATTAACAAGAATTGTATTGTGGGCATTACGATATGGTGATTATAACTTTTTTAGAATGTTAAAAGGCTGTGAATCCGTGTCACAGCTATTGTTGAAGGTGGCCAATGTGAAAGAACATTACATTTTCCACATCTACATCAAGTTCTTCCTCGATGTACCGCAGGTATCCATCCCACAGATGTGTTGGTGAGACAGGGGAGTTACCACCACATCTTCCATTGGGAAGTTCAGCAAGCTGGTTAGCTTAGTCATGACCATTTCACTTCTTCTTCTTCTTCTTCTTCTTCTTCTTTTTCTTTAAAAATGCATAATCTTATTTTCTAAAATGCATAATCCTATTAAGGTCATTTCATGGAGTCCATGACAGTCTATCTCAGTCAACATTGGGCAAAGGCAGGGTACACCCTGAACAGCTTGCCAGACCATTTGAGGACCAACAAAGACACACACTTCCATTCTCACTCACACACACACACACACACACACACACACACACACACACACACACACACACACACACACACACACACACACACACACACACACACACACACACACACACACACACACACACACACACACACACTTTGGGGCAATTTTAGAACAGCCAATTAGCCAAATGTGGGTGTTTTTGAACTATGGGAGGAGACCAGGCTGCCTGCAGAAAACACTGGAAGAACATAGAAACAGGGGGGGCAGAGTGGCGTAGTGGTTAGCACGTCTTCCTCACAGCAAGAAGACCTGTGTTCGATTCCCAGCCTGGTTATTTGCATGTTCCCCCCGTGCTTGTTGTGAGTTCCTCTGGGACATTCCAGTTTACTCTCAAAGTTCCAAAATTGCACAGTAGGATAATTAGCTGTTCCAAATCTTCCCTGTGTGTAGGTGTTGGCCCTGCAATGGCCTGGTGGGTTGTCCAGGCTGTTCCACACCCTCACCCAGAGTTGGCTGAGGTGGGCACCAGCCTCCCCGTGACTCTAATTAGGATTACATGGTTCAGAAAAAGAATGAATGAAATAAACCTCCTCACTGTGCCCAGTACTTGAGCACTAACAACTTCCTGCTGTGAGGTGGACACTCCGCCACTGCAACATTTTTTTTTATTTTTTTTTATTAATGAATTTATCAATTTATATTCCTGGAGAGGCATAGCAACTAATGGTATATGATGTAATTTCCAGGTAGTAGATGAGCCAATCAGAACACAAGAATGGTCATATCCATTAGTTTTGGATAGAACAAACTGAATTATCTGTACGTATTAATGGCGTGAATATAAAAACATCTATATTTCTTATACAGTGCATGCCAAAGTTAACCTTATTTATTGGCAGTATGTGTCATGGCATGTTTTAACGCATCCATAAAGCACTATTCACGCAGCTAAGGGAAAGTCGCGGCAGTTATGTAGCATTGTTTGTACAGTACTGCATTTTTAAACATTGAAAATAAGGAATGATAAGCAACACTTATAACCCAGTTTATAGACATCGCATAAAAAGACTTATTACTGCGTGGAGTATTTTAGGAGGTGGGTCATAAAGTTCTCTTTATTCTATACACAGCTCTATCAGTCTGTATATGAGTCTGGAGCATGAATCAAGTGTAATAATGCCTTCTCTTGATTTACTTTTGCGATTATGACATTATTAATGACATCCTTCCTCACAAAAAGTCACTGCTTTCGAAAAGCATCATTTATTACACACATACCATGGTCTCTTTATGTTAGTCTAATAATGAAGAAGGTGTAATAACATCCAAAACCTTGAAATTTACCTATAATGGCTCCATGCACAAACTGAAAACAAACACCACTGAACCTTCTCAATAAAGACTGTAGTCATTTTATATTTACTTTTATTTCGAAAAAAAAAGTAGAGGAGCTTCTGTAAATACTGTAAAATTTGTATGTAGAGACAAATATTTTACTGTATAATATCAATAATCAAATCAAGATCATGTTTAACTTTTGTGAAACTATTGCAGCTGCTTATCAGATAAGAAAATAGTTCACAGGGTCCAGAGGCTTCCACCAACAGGGCAACTTCACAACTCCAATTATTTTCTCATTCATTCATTCATTCATTCATTTTTTGTAACCGCTTAATCCTAATTGAGGTCGCAGAGAGGCTGGTCCCATCCCAGCCGACCTCAGATGAGGGCAGAGTACACTCTGGACAGCTTTCCAGGCCTTCACCGGGCGGAAACACACTGACGGCGTTGCAGCTCCTCTTGTTGAAAGTCAGCAATGGTTCTTTTACATGAACCTCACACCATAGACACTGAGAGACGTGGCCAGCCTTCAATAACCCAGTTAGTACACTGGGGGAACAGTGACAACCTGCTGAGAATGGGGCTTGAACCCCCAGCCTTGGGATCAGTGATCCAACATCTTTACCATCAGGCCACCATCGCCCCCATTCATTTTCTGAATGTCTTAATCCTAATTAGAGTTGCTGGGAGGCTGGCGCCCAGCTCAGCTGAATCCGCGCAAGAGCAGAGTACACCCTGGATGGTTCGCCAGGCCATTGCAGGGCAGAAACATGCTACGCTTTACAAAAGTCAGCAATTACAAGAACCTTCCACCACAGACAGTGAGAGACATGGCCGACTTATCAGAACCCAGTCAGCTGCACTGGGGGACGGCCGTGGCAACCATTGACAGCAGGGCTTTAACCCTAAACTTGGGATCAAGAATCCAGCACCTGACCACCGGGCCACCATTGCTCTTTTTAGAACTCCAGTATACGGTCTATAATATGAACTCGTGGTCTTGAAATAGGTCACGGTGAGCCATATACAATCCCTCGCCAGTGGCCCCTTAGGGGGACCCCTCCACCAAGTTTAGTGATTCTGTGCTATTTACTTTCAAAGAGGACATGACATTGACATTGTCCTCCTACAAGAAACACACTTAGATGACAATGCCCCACCATCCAGATACAACATAAAAAGGCTATGATGTAGTCAGTAGACAAAACCACAAACAGTATGTCATCATAATGTATGCTAGAGCAGGAGACCTAGTAACTGACCAAGGCGGCTCTACAGAAACAAATGGCACTCAAGGAAACACCATCCAATTTGGGAATACTGAAATCACCAACATCTACAAGCCCCCAAACATCAAGTGGAGTGCCCCACCAAGGATGTACTGAACTATCCATCAATCATAGTAGGAGACTTTAATAGCCATCACTCTGACTGGTGATACAACAAAAACAACTACTCTGAAACTGAGGTCTCTGAATTGGCAGGCCAAAATGACCTTTAACTTATCTACAACCCTAAAGAAAGAGGAACTCTTAGATCGGCTCACTGGAATAAAGAATACTCCCCAGATCTAGTATTTGTCACAAAAGACACAAAAGGAAACACACTCCCTGTTACCAGAGAAGTCTTGAAGGACTTCCCACACAGCCAATATCAACCTATCTTCATAAGAACCGGAATCCAAATCCCAAAGATCAATTCCTTGCTCTCGCCACAGTGGAACTTTCAAAAAGCAGATTGGAAAGCCTTCTCAGAAGAAATTGACAGGACCTGCCAAAGGATGTCACTCAAGTCTGAAAACACAAGTAGATTAAACAAACTCCTACTAAAATCTGCAAAAAAAAAAAAAAAAAACATACCTAGAGGCTGTCGCAAACAGTACATCCCTTGATGGACAGAGCGCAGCAACGAACTCTTGAAAGAATACGAAGAGACCAATGACGAGAGCTTGGCAGACGAACTCTAACATTCACTGCATGAAAATCGCAAAGAAAGATAGATAGAAACAGTAGAGAACTTCGACCTTACCCACTCGAGTCGCCATGCCTGGAAAATCATTAAAAAGCTGAACCTAGAACGCAATCAGGTGAAGACAGCCCCCCTGATAGAGGCCAATTAAATCACTAAGGAAATCAAACAACGAGGACAACACACACCAAATAACCACTTTGAAAAATAAATGATGAAAGAATACCAAAAAATCCTAAAAAAAAACAAAAAAAAAACAAACACTGAACAGGTCCGCTTTTCTCACATTCCAATAAATATCAAAGAGATAGAAGACGCAATAAAGAAGGGGAAAACTGGGAAATCTGCTGGTATAGACAGTATTGACCCTGACATGATCACCCACTTTGGTCCAAAAGCGATTGACTGGATGGCTTACACCATGAAAGATATCAATAAAAAAGGGACTTACCCACATGCGAAAATCATTGCTATCCTGAAACCAGGCAAACCACCCACGGCACCTTCCAGCTACCATCCCATATCCCTCCTATGCTGCATATACAAGCTCCTTGAGAGAATTGTACTTGAAAAAAATTTTTGGTACATCAACCCGTGCATACCTCTTCAGCAAGCAGGCTTCAGACCTCAAAAGAGGAACTTCTGAGCAGGTCCTGGTTCTTACCTCTTACATTGAATCAGGCTTTGAAAAGGGAAAGAAGACCGGTGCGGTCCTCATTGACCTACCAGCAGCTTATGAAACTGTCTGGACATCAGCCTGATGCTTAAACTAGCCAAAATGATTCCCTGCAAAAAGACCCTGAAACTCATTTCCACCATGATTGGCACTAGAAATGTTCAAGTCATACTTGGAGGGACAAAAAGTATTACAAGGGAAATCAAGAACGGAGTACCCCAAGGTTCAGTTATGACACCATGTTTCTTTAATGTGTATATAAGTGTCATGCCAAGCTGTGAATCTTTTAACCTTGGGTATGCAGATGACTGGGTTTTGGCCCATCAATCTAAAGTCTGGAAAGAAATTGAAAAGGTACTCAGCAGTGACACCACAAAACTCAAGGACTACTTCGATAAATGGTACCTGAAAATGAATACCACCAAGTCGGTTTCAGCATCATTCTACCTGAGCAACAAGGAAGCAAGGAAAAAACTCAACATAACAGTTGGTAACAGTACACTACTCACAGACCGCAACCAAAAATATTTAGGCGTCACATTGGACCGGACACTGAGCTATTGCAAACATCTTGAGGAGTGTGCAAACAAGATCGCAAAACGAAACTGCTTGATGAGAAAACTTGCGAACTTTTTCTGGGGAGCCTCACAACAAGTCCTGCAAACATCTGGCCCAGGCCCTCTACTATAGTATAGGACAATACTGTGCCCCAGTGTGGATTAGAAGCCCTCACGTAAAACTAATTGATGTCAAACTCAGAGAAACAATGAGAATTGTGTCTGGATGTCTCAAGTCAATCCCATCACAATGGCTCCCAACCATAAGCGCCATTGCACCATCGCTGAGAAGACAAGAAGCAAACCATAAAATGCATAAAAGGATAGAGGAAACCACCAAACAGATTCCTTTGAAAACCATCATTTAGTGTGCCAACAACCTCAAAGCTAAACTCCAGGAATACATTCTACAAATCAAAAGTTGATGGTTTCAACTTTATTGAAGAATGGAAAACAATGTGGAACCAGGACACTACCAAGGATGGTAACATCTTACTTGACCATAAAAAAAAAAGTTGCCAGGTTTTGAGAGCTGCAACCGGAAACAATGTGTCACCTCCAACCTCCTTCTGACTGGACACGGCAGGACTGTTGCAAACATGCACATCTGGAAACTGAAAGACTCTGATGTCTGTTGTAGCTGTCAAGGAGGCTCAGAAACTACAGACCACATTGTACTCCGTTGTCAAGTGACAAGCCTTGCTGGTGGCTGTGAGACAATCCTAAGTTCTGAGGAGGACTAAAAAGACTGGGTGAATGCTCATAGGATGGAGCTGTAGCCACACACTACTACTTTCAAAGATTTTGCAGAAACAATCATACAGATGGATGGACAGAACCCATTCCTTTGACTTTTGATTCTGAGAGCTGAAGATCAATGATGAATAAAAGCACGGACTTAGAGGAACAGCACATAGTACTGAATTTATAAAGGAAAATTGTAATCAGCAGGGCAACTTGACGTGGCCTTAATCTAAAACCCTATATATATATATATATATATATATATATATATATATATATATATATATGGTATGTTGGCGTCCGCTTTACAGAAAGAAGGTCCTCGGTTTCAATTCCCAGTTCGGGTGTTTCTGTGTGGATTTTGCATGTTCACATTGTGTGGTGCTTTGGTTTCCTCCTATAATCCAAACACAGGTCCAGTAGGCTATGTGGCTGATCCAAATTATCTCTAAGTGTGAGTGTGAATGGATGAATGGGTGTTGCGATGGCCTGGCGAGCTGCCCAGGGAGTACCCTGCCCTCACCCGGAGTTGGTTGACATGGGTGCAACAAGTTTAAATATCATAACATTTATTCCCATTGAGTTTTGGATTCATTTTTCATTGACATCGATGAGGGAAGAAATGAACCCCTCTATAAAGTTTTCTCCAGAATATCTTACAATAGGGTTAAGGTTGGGACTCTGGGGGGCCATGTGAAAATGGCTCCTCATGCTCCATGAAGCACTCTTTCATTATTTGAGACCCCATTTTATAGCCGAGATCCGATCCATCAGGGAAGAAAAAAGAGCATTGACGTGATCACCTGCTCATTCAATACATTCAGATCATCAGCTGCTTCATTGTACTTCCACATTAATGTTGCTGAGCCTCGACCGGAACAACCGGAGCCTCTGCAGTGTGTTTTTATAGACAAACACACACACAGCACAGACAGCTGCCACATCCAGAAGTTCTCGGATGACTCCGCCATCGTTGGGCCGTGTGTCAGAGGGGAACGAGCTGGAGTACCGGTCGGTCATCGTTGACTTCGTGGACTGGTGTGAGTGCAACCACTAGTGCTTGAACACTAGGAAGATGAAGGAGATGGTGGTCGACTTCAGAAGAAGCACTCTAACACACACACACACACACACACACACACACACACACACACACACACTCACTAGTGAACGTCCAGGGACAGGACATTGAGACAGTGGACAGTTTCAAATACCTGGGCGTTCACCTTAACAATAAACTGGGCTGGTCCCACAACACCAACGCCCTGTACAAGAAGGGCCTGAGTCGCCTCCACCTTCTGAGGAGACTTAGGTCCTTCGGAGTATGCAGACCTCTGCTCAGGACTTTTTATGACTCTGTGGTAGCCTCTGCAATCTTCTACGCTGCCATCTGCTGGGCCCCCGGGCAGCACAGAGCGGGACAGAAAGAGCCTGAACAAGCTGGTCAGGAGGGCCAGCTCTGTCCTAGGCTGCTCACTGGACTCTGTGGAGGCGGTGAGTGAGAGGAGGATGGTAGCAAAGCTCACATCCATCCTGGTCAACAGCTCTCACCCACTGCACCCGACTGTAGAGAAGCTCAGTAGCTCCTTCAGTGGACGACTGAGACATCCTCAGTGCAGGAAGGAGCGCTACCGCAGGTCGTTCATTCCCACCGCTGTCAGACTGTACAACGCCACTTTGTAACTGTCTGTGAAAATACCGGTTATGTGCAATAAAAACCCCGTGCACTTTAATCAACCACATCTACCCCACTGACTGTGAACCATATCAACCCATCTACTCTGCACTCAGATACATTACACTTTAATATAGGCCAGTCTATAAAGTTGTTCCCTTCTTCTCTTTTATTGTTTATTAATTTATACTATTTATGTGTCTATTTATTTATTTACTTATATAATATATATGTATGTGTGTATGTTTGTATTTGTGTCTATTTTTGCACCCCCTACTGATGGTACCTCAAGAGCCTGTAACAGTTAATTTCTCCATTGTGAGATTAATAAAGATGTATCTTATCTTATCTTATCTTATCTTCTCTTATCTTATCACACACACACACACACACACACACACACACACACACACACACACACACACACACACACACACACACACACACACACACACACACACTGCTGGTGCCTGGTGTTCTTGTTTTTCTGACTCTCTCATCTTTCCCATTATGCCTGCAGCCAGTGACTACAACACAGAGGCCAGTCATAAGTTAAACCTGTCAAAGGTGCAGCACTTCACCACTTACCACCTACAGCATGACTGTCCAGTTACAGCCTGGCACTCGATCCCACATCCCTCCCACATTCCTACTGGAAAAGTTTCAACTGTTACAAAGTGTTGACACTGGAGATGCCTTCCATCAATGTCTTAATTATTATTATTATTATTATTATTATTATTATTATTATTATTATTATTATTGTTGTTGTTGTTGTTGTTGTTGTTGTTGTTAATCGTAGTAGTAGTAGTAGTAGTTGTTTTAATCTGTATGTAGAGCAAAGGTCATTTGAGTTTTGGTAGCTTATACATTTGCACAATATAATCCTCTGAGTCATGCAATCATTTTCCTAACAATATAATCCAATCAGGGTGCAGACAGAATGCAGCCGAGCTCAAGTGACACTGATTGAAGGCAGGGTATACCTTAACCAGCTCAACAGACCCTTGCAGGGACAACACACACACACACACACACACACACACACACACGTATTCACATTCACACCTTGGGGCATATAACCTAACGCCTGTTAGACTCTGAGAGGAAACCGTATTACTCCGAGAAAACCCTTACAATCGTGTAAATTTTACAGAAATTTGAACCCGGGACTTCTTGCTCTGGGATGGACATCTACGTACACCATATTACTGGTCATCTGTGATTTGGATCTGCAGTGGTTTTAGAAAAACAGCTGTTACACAACGTGACTCGACCAGTCAGTCTAAACCAATCATAATTCAGATTTGAACATCCCTGAGATCGAAACCGATGCCTCATACACTTTCTACAGGCTTCGGGTGTTCGGCTCCGGAATTTCAGATTTCAGAATTGAAAAGTGTTGTTGATAAATTCCACACATCTCACTCATGAATACAGAACGTTCCACAAACTCCTGACTCCAGAAACTTCAAGTTTCCTCCCACAATGTGCTCTGGGTTGTCATGTGCTTATGGAGATGACAAGCCCACAAGTGAAAATTAGAAAATCCAGTATTGATTTTTTTTTTTTTCCCCAAGTCATAAATTAACACCATGACAAATTACATGCTGGATGTATAATTATTTTCCACACTTCAGTTTATCCCCCACCCCACCCCACCCAACTATGAATCTATTTCCGATGCGTTTTAATTATAATCTGTATCTAAATAACACATTTGCATTCCATCTCATAGCAGCGCTTACACGCTGATGGAAAGTTTCTCATTAAAATCACATTTTCACGTTTACGAAATCAAGGCGAAGTGCAGCTGCGATTAAACAGACGATCACCGCCGCAGTGTTCTTTCTTCATTTTGTTGTTTTTCCTTGAGTCACACTTCAGGCTGCGTAATCTGAACTAAGCCTTTATTAATGACTTTAAACCCCAAACTCTGTTTTTTTTTTTTTTTTAAATGTATTTATTTATTTATTTTTTAATGTATTATTTATTTAAACCTAATCTCTTTTTGTCTTGTTCTCCTCCACCAGACTGACAGACAGTCCAATTAGCGTTTCTACATACCGACGCGCTTTACTCAAACACTCCCTCAGCCGTGATCAAACCCGACTCCTCGCTGTAATCTCAGTCTGAGTTTATTTGCTTTATGAGCGGCGCTTGGATTCCTTCTTTATTTGACGACGGTTCCGCACGAGTGTCTTTTTTATTTGGGCCTGTTAGCTCGGTCCACAGCTCATCCTTCAATTGACTTACTGTCTATCAAGTCATGGCCTGGCGCTCGGACACAAAACAAAAAAAAACAAACAAACATATGTATGTATATATATATATATATATATATATATATATATATATATATTTTTTTTTTTTTTTTTTTTTTTTTTTTTTTTTTTTTTTTTTTGAAAGAGCCTGTAAAAGGTCCAGACTTTCCTGTAAGGTAAAACACCTGCCCTGGGCTGGATGGCAAGTCCAGGTTTGCGAAAAAGCCGTAAAACACCTACCCACCCAGACCAGCCCTTGATTACATGTAGTGCCCTTGATTTGGCCTGAGCTACATGGGATACCCTTGGATGATGTGCCCTTGAGCAAGGCTGCCAACCACCTAACTGCTCGTATGTACCGCTATGTGGCTGCCCACTGCACCGAGTGTGTGCTCACTTCACATGGGTGATGGTTCCATCCAAATGAGGATGGGTTTCCCGTTTGGATGTGGTTCCTCTCAAGGTTTCTTCCTCGTGTCAACTGAGCGAGTTTTTTCCTTGCCACTGTCGCCATGGGCAACACTCATTAGAGATGTTTAGGGGTTGTAGAAAATGTTTAAACTCTTTTATACCTTGTAAATTCCTAGTATTTTACAGTGTAAAGCTGCTCAGCAAAAAAAAAAAAAAAAAAAAAAAAAAAAAACCACTATAAAAAGAGCAATATAATTAAAAAATATATAATTAAAACTGAATTAAAGAGAGCGTCTTAAAAGACCAGCATGATTTAGAACACATAACTTTATTCATTCATTTTCCGAACTCTTTAATCCTAATTGGTGTCATGGGGAGAGCTTCGGGCATAGGTGTGGTACAAGCTGGACAGCTTGCCAGGCCACCACAGACACACACAACTATTCATACTCACACCTTGGGGTGATTCGGAAAACTCAATTATCCTACTGTTTCTGAACTGTGGGAGGAAACCGGAGTCCCTGGAGGAAACCCACACAAGCACGGGGAGATCATGCAAACTCCACACACAAACGCCCGAGCTGGGAATCAAACTCAGGACCTTCTTACTATGAGGCAGATGTGCTCAGCGGTATGCCACCATGCCGCCAGGATTAAGTTTATTAACATAGAATTCATCTGTGTTTTATCAGATGTGCCGAAATAGTGTTTCATCAGAAGTGCCCAAATCAGGGTATAACAGGCAGACAGGAGTCAGGCCGCCCTCAGGCTTGGGTCTCAGTTTGGATAAAACTTAGATGAGTTTGAGTCTTGTAGGTTTGCCAAACACAGTAATAGTGTGTGTGTGTGTGTGTGTGTGTGTGTGTGTGTGTGTGTGTGTGTGTGTGTGTGTGTGTGTGTGTGTGTGTGTGTGTGTATCTGAGTGTGGGGGTGTTTCTAACCCTCGCTCCTGTTGTGTGCTCCTCTCCAGAACTCATTACTGTGCTGTCTGCTCCTCTACACTGCATATCTGCGGATCTTTTTGGCAGGGTATAGAGCCATGGCTTGGCCTCTGTTTCCCAGCCCAGGCAATTTGCTGGTGTGGGAGTCGGGGAGACGCAAGTGACTGGGTCTCACCTCCAGAAAAGAAAATCAAGAGATCAAATAGCATTAGCATTCACCCTGTAATTACTTTTGTTTTCTGAAATTCCTGCAGCGGCATTTAGAAATCACTGCCGCCGTTCTTTATATTATTATTATTATTATTATTATTATTATTATTATAACACACACACACACACACACACACACACATGCGCGCGTGCCTGTGTGTGTGTGTGTGTGTGTGTGTGTGTGTGTGTGTGTGTGTGTTCTACTGTGCCAGTGTTTTCTGATCTGCAGGTGTATATCAGATATATATATGCAGCAGTTATTCCGCAATCTCTTTTGGAATATAATCTCTTAGTGGTCGAGTTGTGCATCCAAAGAGAGGGAGAGGAATAACAGTGTTATAATATTTACTTTATTGTAAGAAATATAGCATTTTTAAATTTTATAATTACATTACAATTCCCACCTATCGACTATTAGCTTTCCTATCACATGACCACAATCATGCAGGGACAAACACACACATGCCCCCTTTGTGCCGTGCGATGCCACCTCCTGCCTCTTTTTGAACCACTGTGCATGTGTTTTTCGTGGCGGCCGAACACACTTGGAAGAAAAGTGCCCCCTACCTGCCTCCTAGTACGAGCATGGGCAGTGGTGGCTTCGTGGTTTAGGTGATGGGTTACTGATCTGAAGGTCAGTGGTCTAATTCCCATTTTTGACATTAATGGGTCCTTGATCAAGGCCCTTAACCCTCACTTAGTTGGTTGTAGTAATTGTTAGTCACTCCGGATAAAAGGATCTGATCTGCCAAATGCTGTAAATGGAAAATATGGATGAGCTCGATCAATGTCCATGATTGGCTGGTGATTTACTATAAATCTGTAAATAAAACTATAATTAAAAATACCATAAATACTTTAAATAAAAAAGAGAATAGTGGTGGTCTGGTGATAAAGGTGCTGGATCACTGATCCCAAGGTTGGGGGTTCAAGTCCCATAATCACCAGGTTGCCCTGGGTTTCGCAAAGGCTTTTCTGTGTGGAGTTTGCATGTACTCCCCATGCTTGCATGGGTTTTCTCAGAGTACTTTGGTTTCCTCCTACAGCCCAAAAACGTGCATATTAGGTTGGTTGACGGTTCTGGATTACCTCTAGTTGTGAGTGTGAATGGTTGTATGACTGTTGCCCAGTTCAGGATGAACCCCACCTTCACCCAGAATCAGCCAAGTCTGCTATTGTCCCCTGTAGCTCTAGCAGTTGGCAATGGTTGCTTGGTGGTCAAGGTGCTGGATCACTGATCCCAAGGTTGGAGGTTCAAGCCCCACTCTTCACGGGTTGTCGCCGGCCATGTCTCTCACTGTCTCACTGTAAGAGGTTCATGTAAAAAAAACATTGCTGACTTTCGACAAGAGGAGCTGCAAAGCAGTCAGCATGTTTCTGCCCTGTGATGGCCTGGCAAGCTGTCTAGGGTGTATCCTGCCCTTGCCGAGAGTCGGCTGGGATGTGCACCAGCCTCCTTGCAACCCTAATTAGGATTATGTGGTTCAGAAAATGAATGAATGAATGGATGGATGTTTTATTTGTTTGTTTGTTTGTTTGTTTGTTTGTTTAAATTGCATGAAGTCTAGAAATGCCCCTTGGAAATGACTCACTCAGAAGTTTTATAAATCTCTCTCTCTCTCTCTCTCTCTCTCTCTCTCTCTCTCTCTCTCTCTCTCTCTCTCTCTTTCTCTTTGAGCGGTTTGTGATCAACTTTTTCTGTATCTCACTTCAAAAATGCCATTCCGCACGCTTTTTGAGGAACGTATGAGATTGTGGCCTCACATCCTCCCCAAATTTCTCTTTAAAGCTTTCTAGCAGCTCTAGCTTTTCACCGAGGGAAGATTACGTGTGCTTCACAATGAATTCAAATTTAAACTCGACAGGCGTGTTGAGACGAGCAGAGAAGCCAGCTGCGTGGCCGTGATTGGGAAGTGCGAAGACCCAGCTTGACAGGGAGTTGGCATCTCAACCTGATCAACTCTCAGTTCAGTGCAAGGACTCAAAGAGCGAACGCAGTCCTAATTATTCAGCGTGCTTGATTTCTGGAGTTGACAGGAGCTGGTTTTTATGTTTTAAACAATCCACGAAACCTTCTTCACACAACTTTAGCTTCCTTGTTGAAGCATCTTATTTTGCTGTAAATCAGCAGATAGGTGAACGATTGTGTACAAGCCTCTGCGATAGGATCAAAACAGCGTTTAAACGCAGCGTTTCACAATCCCGTGTAAATTAAAAGTTCTAAGTTCAAGTTGTAAGTGCGAGCTGTGATCCGGAAAGCTCGCAAAATCTTAAACTAGCAGCTACGCAGGGCTAAACCTTCCCCTACCCTCAGTGGTCCTTCCAGAAGCCCCCTCACTCCAACCATCAGCTCCACTCCAATGGTTGGGTCACACGTGAGCATTTGATTGGATAATCCCCATCAGAACACAATGCAGTGATTAGCCAGAGTTTTTACAGGATTACCCAGTTGACTGTTTTTGTTTGTTTGTTTGTTTGTTTGTTTGTTTGTTTGTTTGTTTGTTTTCATACCTTTTACTCATTGACTTCTGCTGGGGTATAAATACCATTTCTTCCAATATACAAGTTTCTGTATATGGCTAAAATGGTACCAACCCCACCTTCAGCTACTGTAGTGCAATGAGGTGATGATTAATGCATCATAAATATGAGGCGCTCCACCAAATGTAGGCGCTGGTTGCAAGTGGCGTATGGCGCTTGTGAGACAATGCACAGTTTATCCGGAGTTTCGATCTTTTAAGTGAGCAAGTGTGCTTTGAATACTTGTTTCGTACTCAACCATCACTTGCTCACTTGAAAGATCAGAAGTCCGGATAAGCCGCGCTTTGTCTCACAAGCGCCATACGCCACTTGCGACAAGTGCCTACATTCGGTGGTGCGCCTCACATGATTATAAACATCAACTTCACTATTCATAAATCATTAATAATAATAATAATAATAATAATAATAATAATAATAATAATAATAATAATAATAATAATAATAATAAAAATAATAATAAAAATAATAATAAATCAAACTAATGCACAAACTACAAATTAATTACTAGTTCGAAATGTGTAGGGTTTACTTATCACGTAGGTAGCGCCACCAATTTTCCGATTACTTTTTTTAACCACTTGCTCCACCCATATTTGTTTTCCAATAAATTATTTGCATAACTGAAGTAAATGAGTAATCTTGAGAAATAAAACTGTGTTCTATGTTTTTTTGTTTTTTGGTTTTTTTTTTTAAATCGAGTGATGGCAAGGTTATGGGCGGGGCTAACGTTTACCTGCATTTGTACTGAACCCAATCCAACTCAATTGTGCTTTTGCTCATTTATATTCATAATCTTATCACAATGTTGTGTCAAAACCTCAGGACAAAGACAGGCCATGTGTATGTGTGTATAACGCTGTTCTTTGTTTCTTACAGGTCCAACTGATCCACTATAACCATGAGCTCTACACTAATTACACAGAGGCTGCAAAGAGTCCAAATGGCCTGGTGATAGTCTCCATATTCATGAAGGTGAGTAATGCTGGAAAACTGAACTCATCATCTAAACACGGTTCATGGTCCTAAGGTCATGACGAGGCTGGAGCCTATCACAGCAGACATTGAGAACATCTCGCCCGACCCCCTATCTTTCTCACTCACACTCACACCTAAGGGCAATTTAGAACAGCCAGTTTTCATCATGGGCATGTCTTTGGACTGTGGGAGGAAACCAGAGTGCTCGGAGGAACCCCCTTCAAACACGGGTAGAACATGTACACTCCACACAGAAACTCCTTCGTCGAGTAGGGGACTCAAACCCAGGGCTTTCTTACTGTGAATGGACGTACTCACCGCAACGCCACCATACCGCCATGTAAACACGGTGCTTGCGGGATATTTCTGATTGGCATGTTTTGACTGCATTCACATTAACAGAATGTATTCTCTGCACGACTGAAGGAAAAAACATTGACAGGAAATGGTGAGATATCATTAATCCTTTAGTGAAATAAATTATTTCAGCAGTGGAAGGTCAGTGCATGTGCATGTGTGTGTGTGTGTGTGTGTGTGTGTGTGTGTGTGTGTGTGTGTGTGTGTGTGTGTGTGTGTGTGTGTGTGTGTGTGAGATTGTCTGAGTGTATGAGAGAAAAAAAATCTCTACACCACAGGAACAATTAGCCATGCAATTATCCAGCTGCACTAAACAAGTTGTTTGCTATCTTCCTGTCAGTCCAGGAGCACGAGGTTATGAAATAGCTTTCACTCGCTCTCGGAAATAGCGGTTCACACTCAGATAGCGCTAGGCCGTGATGGACTGAGACCATTTTCTCCCCCGGGATGAAAGTTCAAGTTAAACTAATTAGATTGTCAATGTCAATCTAGGGCTCAAGCGTGCTCGCCAGGATGTGACTACGATCATTTTGCTGAACCTTTATTCCATCCGTGTGTAATTCAGGATTAAAAACGTGAGGGTCTCGTATCAGGAGCTGCAAAGGGTGTGATCAGGGCAGCTATACTCTCTAATAAAACACAGCAGGAGATCACAACAGTGCTGGTACACCTTGAGCTAATACGACCTCATACTGGTTGTATTCAGAGTCATTTCGTGCAGTACCTGAACACAACTTACATCAATGACATAAAATGAGGCTTTGATCAGAGGAGTCTGAGACTCTTATCAAACATTCATTCATTTTCTGAACCAATTAATCCTAGTTAGGGTCAAAGGGAGGCTGGTGCCCATCTCAGCCGACTCTGGGCGAGGGCAGAGTACACCCTGGACAGCTCACCAGGCCACCGTAGGGTAGAAACACACTGACGGATACGTAGCTTGTCTTTACAAAAGTCAGCACTGGTTCTTTTACCTCTCACTATAGACAGTGAGAGACATGGCCGACCTTTGATAACCCAGTTAGTGCACTGGGGGGACAGTGACAACCTGGTGAGAGTGGGGCTTCAACCCCTAATCTTAAGATGGGCAATCCAGTACCTTTGAAGCAGGCCACCACTGTCCACTTCTTATGAAGCAGTCATCACTCATATTGTATTTGCAATTTGTTTACGCTAATAACGTAAATATTACACTAATAGTTCATTTTCTGAACCGCTTAATCCTAATTAGGGTCATGGGGAGGCTATCACCCATCTCGGCCAACTTTGAGCAAGGGCAAAGTACAACCTGGACAGCTTGCCAGGTTATCGCAGGCACACTCACACTCCATTCCATACACCCATTTACACCTATAAACGATTTGGAACAGCCAGTGAACCTACTGTGCATGTTTTTGCACTGGGGGATGAAACCAGAGTACCCAGAGGAAACCCACACAAGCTCGTGGAGAACATGCAAACTCCACATAGAAACATCCAAGATGGGAATTGAAGCCGGGAGCTTCCTGCGGTGAAGCAGACATGCTAACCACAATGCTACCTCGCCACCAAGCTAATAGTTTGAGAACAACAAGCCATCTAATCGCAAATGATTTTCAGCAAAAACCCGCAATCAAAAATTCCTCATATATTTGTGACAAAAATTGTTGCGAGAGCTTCTCACAACTTTTGTGTGATATGCAGATTTAACCCCGAAAACATTCACTTGCATGGAGAGTCATAAAACATCTTGACGCAAATTTGAAAATGTTCAAAAAAATTGAATTTGTTTTTTCTATTGCACATCTGGTGTGATCACCACAATACGACAGCTCTCTGGGATCCACACGCCGGTCGTTACCTGCGTATAGTACACACATCCAATGTTGCCAGATTTTTTAACCATGAGAAAATTGAAGTAGTACTCGCTGAGCCCAAGACTTGAACCCGGGACTTTTGTTTTCTGTGAGGCACGCAAGTGTGCTAATAACTACTCCATCTGCAGCGCAGCTAACTATGAGCTAACTAATGGCTCACGTGTCGACCAGCCTGAATCTACTGCTGTTAATATAAAAGAATTATATATTTGTATGTAGCCGGAGAAGAAGAAGAAGAAGAAGAAGAAGAAGAGAGAGGGGGGAGAGGGAGGGAGAGAGAGAGAGAGAGAGAGAGAGAGAGAGAGAGAGAGAGAGAGTCTCATTGATGTTCATAGGGAGAGAAGGCTAGTACTTCGGGTCTGATTGCACAGGAGAGCCACTGTAGAAACAAGCCAACTGCTGATACTGTTCAAGTTGCCTGTGGTAGAAAGGAGTCAGAACACAATGCATTGCGGCTTGCTATGTACAGGGCTAGTTGTAGACCAGTCAGACTAATAGCCGTATTATTAAAGATTAGCATTTCAGGCGAACACACCAAATGATACCTAGACTCAGTAGTAGTAGTAGTACGTCACACAACTCTACTCTCCATCGCAATACTCACGTTCAGTCACTCATTCCTTTGCCAAACCATTTAATCCTGCCAGGGTCACAGGGAGGGCAAGTACTCCTCTATAACAGCCAACACTGGGCAAAGGCAGAGTACACCCTGAACAGCTCAACAGACCACCATCAGGCCAAGATACACACAACAATTCACACTCACACCTAGAGTCAATTTGGTATTGCCAGTGCATGGAGTGCATGGAGTGCATGGAGTGCAAGACCAACATGGGGTAACGATGCAACCACTGCAATCGAGCCAAGGACGTTCTTACTGTGAAATGGATGTTCTAACCACTACACCAGCACGCAGCACAATCTGGCACTCAGCCTGCCATTGTAATGTATTACTGCAGTTCCTAAAATAGTATACATTTCCACTCAATATAAATAGACTCATATATACTCGATATGTAAGGATAAAGACAAAGACATTTAGTGTGAAGTGTTGCATGAACAATGAAAATCAGTGTACTGGCTATTTGTTTTGCAGCAATTATAATGAAGAAAGTGCACAAGAAACAATTAACAAACTACACTAATACCTTTAGCTTATACCTATATATACCTGCACAAACACACACACACACACACACACACACACACACACACACACACACACACACACACACATATATATATATATATATATATATATATATATATATATATATATATATATATATATATATATATATACTCACTATCCCTCTTTTGTACATGTCCAAACCATCTCAATCTAGCCTCTCTGACTTTGTCTCCAAAATGTCTTACAGGTGTTGTCCCTCTGATGTGCTCATTCCTGATCCTATCCATCCTCGTTTTACTTCAAAGAGAACCTCAACATTTTCATCTCTGCTACCTCCAGCTCTGCCTCCTGTCTTTTCCCCAGCGCCACTGTTTCTAAACCATACAACATCACTGGCCTCAACACTGTCTTGAACACTTTTCCTTTCATTCTTACAGAAACCTTCCTATCACACATCGCACCGGACACTTTTCTCCAACCATTCCAACCAGCCTGCACACGCCGCTTCTTCACCTCTTTTCCACACTCTCCATTGCTCTGGATTGTTGAGCCTAAGTACTTCCTCCACCTTCCTTATCTCTGCTCCCTGTAACCTCACCGTTCCTGTTGAGTCCTTGTAATTCATACACATGTAGTCTGTCTCACTGAGGCTAACCTTCATTCCCCTCCTTTCCAGGGCATACCTCCACCTCTCTAGATTTTCCTCCACTTGTTCTCTGCTCTCACTGCAGATCACAATGTCATCTACAAACATCATAGTCCATGGGGAATCTTGTCTAACCTCGTCTGTCAGCCTGTCCATCACCATAGCAAACAAGAAGGGGCTCAGAGCTGACCCTTGATGCAGTCCTACCTCCACCTTGAACTCACACCCACAGCACACCTCACCGCTGTCTTACATCTCTTATACATGTCTTGCTCCACTCTAACATACTTCTCTGCTACTCCAGACTTCCTCATGCAATACCACAGTTCCTCTCTCAGCACCCTGTCATTTGCTTTCTCCAGATCCACCAAGGCACAGTGAAGCTCCTTCTGACTCTCTCTGTACTTCTCTATTAACATCCTCAAGGCAAACACTGCATCTGTGGTGCTCTTTCTTGGCATGAAACCAAACTGTTGTTCACAAATGCTGACCTCTGCCCTTCGTCTAGCTTCCACTATTCTTTCCCATAAATTCATTGTATGGCTCATCTGTAGTTGCCATAACTCTGCACATCTCCCTTGTTTTTAAAAATGGGCACAATCACACTTCTTCTCCATTTATCTGGCATCCTCTCACTCTCTAAGACCTTGTTGAATGTTCTTGTCAGAAAATCCACTGCTACCTCTAGACATTCCCATACCTCCACTCGTATGTCATCAGGACCAACTGCCTTTCCATTCTTCATCCTCTTCAATGCCCTCCTCATTTCACCCTTACTAATCTTTGTTACTTCCTGGCCCTCAACAGTCATCTCTTGTATTCTTTTTTTCTCTCTCATTTTCCTCATTCATCAGCTCTTCAAAGTACTCTTTCCATCTTCCCAGCACACTTCTGTCATCAGTCAGTACATTTCCCTCTCTGTCCTTTATCACTCTAACTTGCTGCATGTCCTTCCCATCTCTATCTCTCTGCTGTGCCAACCTGTATGAATCATGTTCTCCCTCTTTACTTTCCAACCGAGCATACAAGTCATCATACGCCCTCTGTTTGACCTTTGTCATTGCTACCTTCACTTTATGCCTTGTCTCCCTGTACTCCTGTTTACTGTCTTCAGTCCTCTCTTTGTCACATTTCTTCTTAGCTAACCTCTTTCTTTGTACACACTCCTGCAGTTCCTCATTCCACCATAAAGTCTCCTTATCTCCTCTCCTTCCAGATGACACATCAAGTATTCTCCTACCTGTCTCCCTGATCACATTAGCTGTATTTTCCCAGTCATTTAGAAGCACTTCCTGACCACCCAAAACCTGTTTCAATTCCTCCTTGAAGACAACACGACACTCTTCCTATTTCAGCTTCCACCACTTTGTCTACTGCTCTGCCTTTGCCTTATTCACCTTCCTCACCATCAGTGTAATCCTGCACACCACCATCCTATGCTGTTTGGCAACACTCTCACCCACTACTACTTTGCAGTCACTGACTTCCTTCAAATTACATCGCCTACACAAGATATAGTCTACCTGTGTACTCCTACCGCCGCTTTTATAAGTCACTCTATGTTCCTGTCTCTTCTGAAAGAAAGTATTTACCACAGTCATTTCTATCCTTTTTGCAAAATCTATCAACATCTGTCCTTCTGCGTTCCTGTCCTGGATACCAAACCTGCCCATCACTTCCTCATCCCCTCTGTTTCCTGCACCAACGTGTCCATTGAAGTCTGCACCAATGACCACTCTTTCACCTCTGGGGGAACTCTGCATCACTTCATCTAAATCACTCCAGAATCTCTCCTTCTCTTCCAGCTCACATACTGCCTGTGGGGCATAAGCACTAACAGCATTGAAGTTCACACCTTTGATTTCTAACCTGAGACTCATCACTCTGCCTGACACTCTTTTCACTTCTTGAACATCCCTGACAAGCTCCTCCTTCAAGATGACTCCTACTCCATTTCTCTTCCCACCTACACCATGAAAAAACAGTTTAAACCCTGCTCCTAAGCTTCTAGCCTTGCTACTTTTCCACCTGGTCTCCTGAACACACAGTATGTCCACCTTCCTCCTCTGCATCATGTCAGCCACCTTTTCCTGTCATAGTTCCAACATTCAAAGTTGCTACTTTCAGTCCTGGACTCATGCCTTTCCTCTTCTCTCTCTGTCTATGGACACGCCACCCACCTCTCCTTCGACGTCTTCGACCAACAGTAGTCCAATTTCCACCAGCACCCTGTTGGTTAACAGCACTGATGGTGGTCTTTGTTTACCCGGGCCTTGACCGATCCAGTATGAAATTCTTTCTTGTGACTCGCATATTTTATTTGGCATTTGTTTTAAGCCAGATGCCCTTCCTGACCCAACCCTCTGCATTTATCTGGACTTGGGACTGGCACACACACACACACACACACACACACACACACACACACACACACACACACACACACACACATACACACACACACATACACACACACACACACACACACACACACACACACACACACACACACACACACCTATATTTACACATATATCCATATAGTCTGTGTGTTTCTGCCCCTTGCATAGGGTTGGGTCAGGAAGGGCATCTGACATAAAAACCTATGCTAAATCAAGCATGCGAATCATTAACATGACTTCCATGAAGATGGAGGCAGATGATTCGCTCTGGCGAATACTGAAAAGCGAACAGCTGATGGGAAAGTTATCCTCCAGACAAATATACACACAAACCTATACTCCTCCCTGTCCAGTGCAGTGCAGCTATTAAACCACATTGTACAGCAGTAGGTCAGGAGGCTCTCGATGGGGGAGCATTAAAAGTTCATCAGTGGGCGTCAAGGTAGACAGGTTTTTCAGAGCTTTCTGAGGAAGTATATCCTTTGTTGTGCTTTCCCCACTTGGTGGGAGATGTTTATGTTTCGGTTGAAGTCAGCAGAGATGTGAACTCCAGGAAACTTGAAGCACTCGACCGTCTCTACCGCCTAGCCTTCTACACTGATGGATTTTTTTTTCGATTTTACGTCCCCCCCCCCAAAAAAAGTCAAATTTTGAGTTTAGACGAACCTGTGTAGTACGTGACGTCATGACGCTGCATTCATTGTTTACAAACTACAGACTGTGTGTGTGTGTGTGTGTGTGTGTGTGTGTGTGTGTGTGTGTGTGTGTATATATATATATATATATATATATATATATATATATATATATCAGTTATATAGTGTTACCCTTGTGTTAAGACGTCATCTTTGTGTTTACACTGTTTTGCGGACTTTTGTAACCCTAAGCAAATCTGGTTGGTCAGAAGTGTAAGCCTGCTCGCATGGGTGCAAGTCTCATACACTGAGATGAATTAACTATCTGCTCAGATCGGCACAATCTTTATATTTATTATCTTTTAGCAGAATCCTCAGAGTGTATACTTATTTTTATATTAATATTCATTAGGATTTGTACTTGTTCTTTGTATGCATCTCTTGAATAAAGTTTACTTACTTACTAACACAAAAGAAAGAACTCTCCGCTTTGCTGGGTTTCACATGGCGGGCTGTGTTCTAAGCGAGTTCAATGGCACCCTTGTGCATTTCAAAGACCGGAAGTCTGTATAACCCACAGCAAGTACACTACTTTCACCAGTACCTTACTTTCGGTATTGAGCGCTTCAAATATTGTAAGCGTTGATTGACTGTTTTAAGCGTCATGTAAAGTGACTCGGTATAAATAAGTGACTTATTTGAAATTAATGTTGGTATTATTTGATATATTTGGTATTATTTTCCAATGTTATGTTTATAATAATTGATTTAGGGGTGTTTTATGAGATACTGTAATGGTATTTATGGATGTATAGTACTGTATAAGCGTCATACGTCACACATCATACGCCTTACGTTCACTTTCAACTTACGTTTGGCCGTCCGGAACCAATTAAAAACGTAAGTCGGGGAGCGTCTGTATTGCTAAAAATGAAATGAGGTTTATGAATGACCAAATTCGTTTAATCCTAGTGAAGGTCATGGGAGGCCTGGCACCCATCTCTGCGACCACTGAGTGAGGACGGGGTCCAACATCACACTCCAACATCCATCTATCACAGGTCCAAAACACATACAACCTTTCACACTCACACCTGGGGTAATTTAGCACAGTCAGCTAGCTTAATCTGCATGTTTCAGGAATGTATGAAGTCCTCGCAGGAAACCCATGCAAACACTGAGGGAACATGCCACATGAACATGCCCTGTGATCAGGATTCGAACCTAGAACCTTCTTGGTGTGAGGCGGTCACGCTAACCAGTGTCATAAACAAATCTACAGTACATATTGATAGATCTGAATAGATATTTATGTCCTGGCGGAAGTCCACACCTCAGTTCAATAGGTGTAATGTATTAGCATTAAGGAGCCGTGCTAGATGCTAATGCATTACAGGACATCCATAACATTAATAGGATCATGCCAAGACATGATCATTTGTCTATCGCAGTTAAAGATAAGAGCAACATGAACGTAAAGCTGTGTGATGACGACAGATGGCACTTCATGAAAATGTTAGAGTCGTTTTTCATGGTAATAAATGTCGGAGTCACACTGTCATTTTCTTTTTAATGACACTTCAGCTTGCCTTTTCTTTAGATGAATGTCAGCTCAGATGCCTCGTAAAACGTTTCAGTGCAGATTTACAGCATCGTGAAGCGTTCGCATCAAGCGCTTGTCTGTACGTCCAGACGTTGTAATGTTAAATATATATGTAGATGTTGGGGGTGGGGTGGGGGGTGTTGTCCTGCAGAAGTCGTCCTTCATCAAGGCTATAATTGTAAAGGATTGTACTGTGTGTTCAGTGGCATTTTCCCAGCAGGCAGGGTTGAGGAGCTGATTCCCGCCCTTACACAAGTCGGCCTGTGGGTTGCTTTCTCAGTCCCGTGTCGTGCCGAGTTCACTGTCAAGGCACCCGACTGCCAGGAAAGACTCCCCCATGAGCATAAATGCTACGGGATGGAATCTGGGCTTCAGCTTACCATCACAAAGACCAAGGATGTTAAAATGTGCCGCACAGTCACCATCTTACACACACACACACACACACACACACACACACACACACACACACACACACACACACACACATAAACACACACACACACACACACACACACACACACACACACACACACACACACACACACATAAACACACACACACACACACACACACACACACACACACACACACACACACAAACACACACATACACAAATACAATGGAGTAGGAGGAAGATGCATCATGCTTAATTATAAACACTACCAGATCTCTTTGTTTATTTATTTGAATAGATTTGTGTGCTTTTTAGCAGGATTACAGAAAAAAAAGTTGTTGATTTTCATTAAATTTACATAAAACACCCTTATTGGTTTCTACTGCATTCCTACTGTGTAGCACAGTAGAGTAGTGGCTTGCACATCTGCCTTACAGCAGAGCCGATAGGCTCGGCCTTATCTGTGTGGAGTTTATCTTCGAGCTTGTGTGGGGTTCCTCTGGGTAGTTCAGTTTCCTCCAATATTCCAAAGATTAGCTGTTTCAGATTGCCCCAGGAGTGAGTGTGAGTGTGAACAGTAGTGTGTGTGTGTTAGTCCTGCAATGGTCTCATGAGAAGAGGGAGCTGAGCTGCAAGGCGAAGCTCTCAATGTCCCTCTCGATCTACATTCCAACCCTCACCTATGGTCACGAGCTTTGGGTAGTGACTGAAAAGAACAAGATCGCGGATACAAGTGGCTGAAATGAGCTATCCTTTAGAGATAGGGTGAGAAGCTCTACCATCTGGGGGAGCTCGGAGGAGATCCGCCTCTCCCCTGCATTGAGAGGGTCCAGTTGAGGTGGCTCGGGCATCTGGTCAGAATGCCTCCCGAATGCCTCCCTGGTGTGGTGTTTCGGGCATGTCCAACCAGGAAGAGACCCCAGGGTCAACCTAGAACACACTGGCGGGGCTATGTCTCTCGGCTTGTTTGGGAACGTCTCGGTGCCCCCCCCCCAGAAGAGCTGGAGGAAGTGGCTGGGGAGAGGGATATCTGGACCTCATTGTTTAGGCTGCTGTCGCTGCAACCCGACCCCGGAAGAAGTGGAAGAAAAAGATGATGATGATGATGATGATGATGATGATGATGATGATGATGATGATGATGATCGTCTCGTGAGCTGATTGGTGTGTACCCTGCCTTCGACCAGCATTGGTTGAGATAGCCTTGAGTCTCTAAGTGGTTCAGTGGATGAGTGAATGAATGCATTTTATTACTTTGTACAAGTCTGTACTGCCTTTTCTCGTGTTTCGAGGACATATAGCGAGCACAGCTGAGTGTGATGAAGTTTAAAACCATCGATGAACAATATAATCATTTTAAATCAATTTTTGTAATAATTTAGTTTTGTTGATATTCATGATACAAGAGGAATAATGTAACCTATTAATGTGCACCGAGGTCTTGATCTTCCTGTTTGCAATAATGACATTCTAATTATGATATATTTTTTTATAAATCATTATCACAATAAATACAATGCGTTATAAATGTATTATAAGTGTTTAGTGTCTGAGTGGGTTTTCTCTGGGTTCTCTGGTTTCCTCCTGCTGTCCAAAACATGCACATTAGTATAATTATCTGTCCCAAATTGCCCCTAGTTGTGATTGAGAACATGAATGGTTGTGTGCCTGTGTCGGCCCTGTGATGGTCTGGCGAGCTGATTAAGATGTACTGTGCCTTTATCCAAGATAAGATTTAGCCTCCCTTACCCTTGGTTTACACTGGGGTACAATACCCATGTTCTACACGATTTAAAAAGCTTCAATCTAGAACCAGACTTGTAGTATGACTTGGGTATTAAAAGGATGCAGGGTGCATCTACTGTAGGAGTTAAAAACTTGAAGGAAAGCTGTTGCAGAGTTCGTCAAGACCCCCTACGATGACACGCCATGGTCTGGTACACTCTGTTAACGTCTGTTAAGCTCTCTTATGCTCTACTACGCCTCTCACTTTCTATCACGGTTGGTGTCCAATGGTAAAACCTCATAATAATCATGTCAAAGATTTTGTACAGTCTACAAGCTCAACACGAATCCACCAAGTTCCCTCAAAATCCTCATAATTCTATCAAGTTCCCTCAACAACATCATGATTGCATTGAGCTCTTTCAAGATCATTATGAGTCCACCAAGTTCCCTAAAGATCACAAATCCACATTCCCTCAAAATAATCATGATTCTATCAAGTTCCTACCAAATTCCCTCAAGATCATCACAAATCCATAAAGTTCTCTCGAGATCATCATGAGTCCACCAAGTTCCGTCAAGATCACGAGTCCACAAAGTTCCCTAAAGATCACGAATCCAAGTTCCCTCTACCAAGTTCCGACCAAGTTCCCTCAAGATCATCACCAATACACCAAGTTCTCTCAAAATCATCACAAGTCCACTATGTTCCTTCAAGATCATGAATCCAAGTTCCTTAAAATCATCACGATTCTAACAAATCCCCACCCAGTTATCTCAAGATCATCACAAATCCACAAAGTCCACTCAAGTTCTTCACAAATCCACTTAGTACCCTGAAGATTATCTCAAATCCACCAAGATCATCTCAAATCCACAGTTCCCCATAAGTTCATTATGAATCCAACAAGCTCCCTTAAGATCATCACAATTCTGCAAAGGTCTCTCAAGATTGAGAGGGCGAGTGAGTGATTGAGTGAGTGAGGAATGTGTTTATAGTATAAATGCCTAAGTATAAATGTACACACCCCTTCACTGAAATGAAAACTTTGAGCCAGGTAAAATATCACTAAATGCGTTTTGGGTTCTTCAAGGCCACGACTGCAAACGAGAAGCTGAATAGAGTCACGAGAGTATCACTGAAGTGCAGTTCCGTTCCGTCTGATCACACAAACAGCATGAGGTTGTTTCAATTAGCAGCTGATAAGGGTTCAGTGAAAAGCTCCCCAGCTGCCTTCAGATATTTTACCCTGACTGTTTCAGTAGGTAAATGCATACGGAGAAAAGCTACACACCAGACGGTTAACTTATCCTACAGTGACCACTATTCAATGCATAATAATATCTCACCCTGTGTGCCTCCTCCCCCATCCCCTCCCCCATCCCCTCCCCCACCCCACCCCCATCCCCACCCCCTTCTGGTTTTCTAATTCCAGATATCCGAGACTTCGAACTCCTTTCTGAATCGGATGTTGAACAGAGATACCATCACTAGAATAACATACAAGAGTAAGTGAAATGTGCCCTCCTCCAGACGAAGGTCTCGTCATGAATCATTTCAGCTTTGCTTTTTATTCGATGTAATGGAAAATCCAAAGCTGCATCACTCAGACCGAGTGCTTTGACATACTTGTAATAAAAGGTAGAAAATTGTTTGCGGATTTTAAATAAGATCTAAAATCTCCATCGGAAGCTGCTTAATGGAGCTCGGAGAAATTGCCCTTTTGAATTCCACTCCATCCGCATGATTAAAGATTGTGTTTTACATCAGTTCATTTTTTTTTTTTTTTTTTTTTTTTATAAAGCAAATGTTTGGATTACAAATTTATTTTAAATATCTACACTTACAAAAAATAAAAAATAAAAAAACAGATATATATTTGTTGGTTTATTGCGCTAAAAATATCATCAGCAGCATAGTAAAGAGGTGTTAAGAACATGAGGCCCATGCCTGGGCCTACCGTGCCCACGTTTTCGGATTATCCAGCTCGTCCATCAAAAACATTGGTGAAGGAAATGTGGGGGCACAGTTAACAGGGCAGTGGTGGCTTAGTGGTGGTGATGGGTTGCTAATCCGATGGACAGTGCTTCAACCCCACTGTCACTGCTGTTGGGCCCTTGAGCAAGGCCCTTAACCCTCACTTGCTCAAATTGTATATAAAATAACAATTGTAAGTTGCTATGGATAAGACCGTCTGCCAATTTCTGTAAATGTATTAAACCGTCGGGGGGAGTCGCAATTAAATTTGTCGAGCGCTTCATCCGTGACAATTTCCTACACACTCAGACTCTCTAAGAATGGAAGCCATGCCCTTCCTGCTCTCAGGGTGGCCCCAGGCCTTGAAATGTTCTGTAAAAGTACCAGGTACACTTACAGTACAATTAATTACCATTAGAATAATTGTTCTCTACATATTACATCCAAACATAAGTGAAACACGTATTAAAGGTAGATTTTTATAGTTGATGTTTTATTTTTTTATGGAAGAAAAGAGGTCTGCACAAATGTGCAAGCAAATGCAAGAGTGAAGTAATCGCATATGTTTAACTCTGTTTTAAAGCAAAAATATTTACCATGCAAAAACATAAAGCTACATTGAGATTTATAGCTTATATTCAAATCTTGTAATCATAACAGAGAGAGGAAAGTCAGGTGACCCCAATACATCAAGCTGAGCTAAGCACCATGTATCAAACCGAGTGGCTCATATTTGAGACGCCATGGGTCTCAATCCCTGTGAGACCCCCCCACTGTGCTCGCACACCTGGGCGAAGTCTCTGTCCACCCAGCAGTATAAATGGGAGGTAAAATAAATGGGAAGGAAACCTGTGATCCCCTGGTGGAGTTGAACTCCTTGTCACTTCATGGTATGGGAATCAAAAATAGGTGCTGGCATGATTCAGTAGACTCTATTGTAAAAAAGCCCAACAAACTTATCTTACACTGCTTACAGGTGTTTGGGTGTATTAAAAAATATTTTGAAAAAAGGTTTATGGTTTATTTTTTACATTTTCAACTCTGAAATTCTTGAGTCTGCCTGCTCCAGTTGTTAGCCACAGGAAACCCAATTATGCTGCCACATCACTGAGATGATGCTGATTGGCTGCTGTGTAGCTCTGACTTGCATGATGGCAGGTAGAAATAAATATTAATTATGATTAAACTGAAAACTGTAAAAAAATAAATAAATTATATATATATATATATATATATATATATATATATATATATATATATATATATATATATATATATATATATGTCTGTCTGTCTATCGGCTTTTTCCCTTTTACTCGGGAGTCGCCACAGTGAATCATCTGATTCACACGTTTGATTTGGCAGAGGTTTTTATGTTGGATGTCCTTCCTATCACAACCAGTCACAAGGGACAGAAACACGCTGACGACTTTGCAGCTACTCTTTACGAAAGTCAGCAATGGTTCTTTTACATGCCTCTCACCATAGACAGTGACAGACATGGCCCGCCTTTGATAACCCAGTTAGCTGCACTGGGGGGACAGTGACAACCTTGTGGAGAGTGGGACTCGAACCCCCAACCTTTGGATCAGCGATTCAGCGCCCTATACCACTAGACCACCACTGCTCCCCATATATATATATATATATATATATATATATATATATATATATATATATATATATATATATATATATACCACACAATAATATTACTCAGGCAGGCTGACTGAAAAAATAAATCATCATGAAGCAAATGCCAAAATCAGCAAAATCAAAGGCTTCGCAGAACATGAACTTGTTAAACGGATAATTAGAAATAATAAGACAGGTGATAAAAATTAAAGGCTAATCAGATAAACAGCAAAAAAAACAATCCCAGGCTGGATACCTCTTGAGGAAAATATATTGGGAGTTTCCCTTTTAGGACGTGAATAATCCTATTATTTACCTTTTTGTTTACCAATGGGCTCGAGAGCTTGTTACAGTCTCGGAGGCTTTCTGAAAGCATCTAAAAGCTTCGGGTGTAGGATTTAAGCAATATTTCACACAAACAAACAGCACCCACACACACACACACACACACACACACACACACACACACACACACACACACACACACACACACTCACTCTCTCTCTCTCTCTCTCTCTCCCTCTCTCTCTCTCTCTCTCTCTCTCTCTCTCTCTTTCCGTGGTATCAATCTAGCGTGTGTGATAAAGCGAGAAGAGTACGCAGGTGGCTGAAACGTGTCTCCCAGGCCTCAGTGGTGTATTGACGTGGGCTGTTGGTGCTGCTGATAGCTCTGAGAACTGCAAGAAAAGTGTGTGTCTTGACAGAATTCATAACCATCCCCCTCCAGACCAGCAATATGCCTTCACCTAAGGCTTTGCCCGCATCGTCCACCATGCCAACATACATTTTTCACACCCAGTTTCACAATTTTAAACTAAAACAGAATAATTCATGGCACTAAAAACTATCCAAGTTCAGCACGCTTGCAGTCCCATAGGCCAATGCTGATGCTTTATTGGCTTGAATTTTAATTTATTTTGCATTGTACTTATCAGTGTAAGGGAAATAAAACGCACGACCCTTCTCAGTCTGACTCGCGTCACAGCTTATTACTTGTCTGTTGTCAAGAGAGAAGAGCGCCAATATGTTTCACACAAACACGATGCCGTATTATCTAATGGAAGCCTGGTATTGTGAAACATGTCAAAACAATTCAACAGGCACCCAGTAAGCTGCCGCCACAGGCACAGCTTCTGCCTCCGGGAGACGAACGTTGACATGGCAAATTGCTGGGTTTGAAAAATGCTTTAATACAAACAAAATTGTTTCTCCTAACAAGCAGGAGAGGTAAACATACAACAACAACCTCAACCGCTGATGGTATTCATTCTTCTACTTCTTCTTCTTCTTCTTCTTCTTCTTCTTCTACTTATTATTATTATTATTATTATTATTATTATTATTATTATTATTACTATTATTACTATTGTTGTTGTTGTTGTTGTTGTTTTCAGATGATGCCTACCTGCTATCTGGATTAAACATCGAGGAGGTCTATCCGGAGACAGCAAGTTTCATTACCTACGAAGGATCGATGACGATCCCGCCATGTTTTGAGACAGCCACTTGGATTCTTATGAACAAGCCAATATACGTCACAAAAATGCAGGTAAATACATAACAACCCGACTGTACCATCGCCAAGTAATGTTATTAAAGTTCATTATTCGAAAAACTAACTTGACCATGTTGAAACTAATATTCGGTACAACTGCACAGAGTTAGTGGTGGCCTGATGGTAAGGTGCCTGATTGCCGATCCTAAGGTTGGAACTTCAAGCCCCACCCTCAACAGGTTGTCACTGTCTCCCCAGTGCAGCTAACTGGATCATCAAAGGTCGGCCATGTCTCTCACTGTTTGTGGTGTGAGGTTCATGTAAAAGAGCCATTGCTGACTTTCATCCAAACGAGCTGCATAGCCGTCAACGTGTTTCTGCCCTGCGATGGCCTGGCACGCTGTCCAGGGTGTACTCTGCCCTTGCCCCCAGTTGACTGGGATGGGCACCAGCCTCTCCGTGACCCTAATTGGGATTAAGTGGTTCAGAAAATAAATGACTTAGTATTCACATTGACAAATACAAGCTCATGTTGCGCGGTACAGTGGCATTGTGGTTAGCACATCCATCTCAAAGCAAAAAGGTCCTGGGTTCTGGGTCCAAGGCTCAGAAAGGGTATTGCAGTGTAAAGTCGATGTGTTCCCAACATGGTTCCCTCAGGGTACTCCTGTTTCCACCCTTAGTCCAAAAGCATGAACAATGGGCTAACCGGCTGTTCCAATCTGCTCATGACTGTGAATGGCTGTCTGAGTGTTGGACCTGGCATAGACTGGCAAGTTGTTCAGGGTGTACCCTGCCTCCCTGCCTTTCCCTATAGTGAGAAGACATATTACCTAGAGTGCGACATAATAATATATGGGACTGGGATGTTTTTTTTTTCTTTTTTTTTTTTTTTAAAGCTAATTATACCTTATAATGTAGCACTGAGAATGTAGTATAGTCAGATGTTTGAGAATTAGCGCTGTTTCATCGACTGTGCAAGCTACATGTATACAAATGCATCAAGCCACACAGGGAGGGTTTCACCTGTTTGTTCATAGCAATATACATTTTTTTAATTATTTTTGTGACACGGTGCAAGCGCACGTGCAATTTCACGTAATAACATAACAATAAACACCTAATCAGCACAATAATAATGAAAAAGAAATTATGCATTTTTCTGAATCGCTTAATCCTAATAAGGGTCACTGCTACCCATCGCAGCCGACTCTCGGTGAGGTAAAAGTATACCCCAAAAAGCTCGCCAGTCCATTGCAGGTCGCCCCCCCCGGCCTATTTTTTATAAACAACAGCAACGGTTCTTTTACATGAATCTCATCACAGGCATAATGGCCAGCATTTGATGACCCAGTTAGCTGCGCTGAGGGGGACAGTAGCAACAATCGGGTGATAGTGGGAATTGAACCACCGACCTTTGGATAAACAATTCAGTCCCTTACCGCTGGGCCACCACCACTGCCTGAGCTAAAGGAATTAATACAGTTTTTCCACTAATATGTTTTATAGCAGTGGAGTGATTAGAGCGCTAATGCTTGACAGTGAAGAGCATCTGTGTGACCTTGTTCATGCACACTGTTATTTCTGATACTTCAAATGTTTTATATTCTGATCGTGACACAGTTGGAAATGAATAAAGAGAAATGGTGCTTGAAATAGAAATCAATATAGAAAATGTTGAAAAAAAAGGTAGAAGCAGGTTAGAAACCTGTTTGTGTGAGCACATAATTAAACAGAAACGAGTCTCCTGAGTGGCCCGTTGACCACCAACCAATCACCAGCGAATCATGGTTGAGGATTGAGATCTACAAACCCATTTATACAAAAGTGTTCTCCAAGCGTGTTAGTCCACCCTAACACAGCACTTTGGTCAAAAGCAGGTGGCAACATGACATGTCATGTGCTTGCTTATGCACCGTCCTGGTTGGTGGCAGGTGTATGCGATAGGGAGTCAGGTCTTGGTGGATGTAAATCGGCTACAGATGAATAAAGGGAAGAAAAAACAAGTATTAACTCTTTTCCTGTTGGCGATTTGGCTGTAATAAAAGTCTGAATTCCTTTTTATTGGCCATATTTGCTTTTACCTGAAATGTCATGATGGCAGTGGTGGCCTGGTGGGAAGGTGCTAGAATACTGATCCCATCGCTGTGGGGTTCAAGCCCCACTGTTGATGGTTCTCACCCCCCCACCCACCCCCTTCACCCGTGCAGTTAAGTGGGTTATCAAAAGCCAGCCATGTCGCTCACTGTCAGTGGTGAGAAGAGTAAAAGAACCATTACCAATGTGTTCATCAAGCATAGGCTGCCTAGCTGGCTGAGTGTTTCTGTCCAGGGTGTACTCTGCCCTGACCCAGAGATGGCTGAGATGGGTGCCTAATTAGGATTAAGCAATTCATAAAATCAATGAATGAACAAATTAAATGTCACCAAGCACACTGCTACCCCCTATTGGATGAGAGGTGTATCTCATCTGAAGAAGTGCAGCCGCTTTTGCATTCAAACCCACCCATGGACTGGCTGGTGATCACTGTGAGTGGCAAAGAAGCATATGCCATCTCTCCCTCCATTAAAATTCTGGCTAACTAGCTTCCATGAACTCCTGGCTATTGATCGCTGTGACATCATCCTGGATTCAAACCCATGATCTCCAGGTTGATAGTTATGCAGTATGTTGATGAGCTACGTGGGAGCAGAGGAGATTTTTTAGCAACTACTGTTTACAGTAAGCTCTAGAATGATAGGGGCCGGTGGTGTCGTGGTTAGGGTGCTGCGCTCATGATCGGGAGGTCATGAGTTCAAATCCCACTGAGACCCTCACTGTGCTAAGACCCCTGGGCAAGTCACCCAGCAGTATAAATGGGTACCAGTAAAAATATACTGGGAAGGTAACCTGCAATAGACTAGCGTCCCATCCAGGAGGAGTCTCCCATCCAGGAGGAGTTTAACTTCTAGTTGCTTCACGCTACAGAAACCGGGGATAAGCTCCAGCCTGATGAGCCACTATGGCTCGGGTGTAAAAAGCCTTGACCTTTTTTTTTTTTTTACTAGAATGATAGGACTGTTGTAGTGAGCCGCATTGTGCTGTAGATGAGTTCACGTGTCTGTACAGCAGGTGTATATCATCCTCATGTCTCTGCAGATGCACTCCATGCGACTGCTCAGCCAGAACCAGCCTTCACAGATTTTTCTCAGCATGAGTGATAACGTGCGTCCAGTGCAGCCTCTGAACAACCGCTGCATCCGCACCAACATCAACTTCAGCATGCAGGGCAAGGACTGTCCCAACAACAGGGCTCAGAAGCTGCAGTACCGAGGTCAGTAAGTCACATATGCACCTGAAATGACCGGAAAATTAAATCTGGCATCATCCGCTTGATATCAGAGGATATTTACACATCAGGAATGCATCTCCTGAGCCTTAAAATCTTAATGCCTCAATTTAGAATTGCTAAAACATTGCTATAAACAGTAATGATTTGTTTTCTGAGCATAGTATGAGGTTGGGGAGGTCTCACTAATATAACCATCTCACCTGAGGAGGGTTTTTTTCCCCCTCCCTGCTTGTTTGCAGCTTGTTTTCCCCTCCAACATCGAAAAATATTTCCACTGAAACAAATTAAAAACCTATTTTATTATTATTATTATTATTATTATTCAGCCCCTGAAGTAATGCACTACACAGAGTTCAGTGATTCCTCCTCTCCTGATCATCGGATTTCTTTTTCTTTTCCTTTTTTTCTTGTACCCAATTTGCTTGAGATCTTTGAACTCCCCACCTGCAAGAGCAAAGAAAGATTTCCTTTACAATTGCATGTGGTGCTTAAACATGTAAATATCACACTTCTGATTGAAAAGGAAATATGCCTAATTAGACGTGGTGAAACAGCTGCTACAGTGGGAATGTGCACGTTTCTAAAAATCTGGCAATTACTGTGTAATTCATTTCTTGTGATTCCCTGGAAGTAAACATTTTGTAGCAGGCAATGATCTCGTTTCTTTGCTAACATGCTTCATTTTCTATATGTTAAAGATTAAAAGCATGGATATGTTTGGGACATCAAACAGTACTAACAATTGACATTCATTATTCATATTTTAATTCATTTGACTTTTGCAGTTAACATCCCAAGATAATTCAAATAAAATGGGGGGGGGGGGCACAAGGTTCCAGACATTCTTGCTGAAAGGACCATTCCATAACATGCCAAAACAGATCAAGCACAGCAAGCTTGAAAGCATCAGCTTCAGCACACAACAAATAAATATCCAGTTTCACCTCTGTGACCTTGAAAAGTAGGTGAAGGTCACTTACACGCAAACCCATCCAAGCACCCATAGTAGGAAACCAGCATTCCGAGCTTGAAAGCCCCAACTTCAGTGCACGGCAATTCAATATTTGTAAACTAAAGTGTGACGGATAAACCGACGAAGCCCAGTCCTATAGCTCCCGAGCGACTTTGTGGGCAAGAGCAAAAAAGAACATGAGCTTGCGTTCCTTATATTTCCAACCTTCAGGAAATGCAGGTGATAAGTAAAATGTATGGCATGTGCTACTGAAGTTACTTTCTTGTGTTTAAGTTGACATTAACTCCCTGCCACTTTAATAGGACTCTTGCTGATTTATGCAGGAGCACAGCGATTGGCTGTTTCGAAAACAGTGTGACTGTATGTGTGTTCTTATTTCGAGTGTACATGTTAAACAGTAAATAATGCAGGGATGTTAACTGTAAGCTTGTGTGACAGAAAGTGTTCGCCTTCTCACAAATCCATATTCGACTACGGCTGGTAGCCCACTGGATAATTGGGTGGGATATCATAGATTTGTCTCCCTGCCCCTTAAAAATGACACTCACTAGTAGCTAGTAAAAGGAACCTGTGAGCTCATGCATACAAAGGGGCGGATATAGCTTTGCTCCAAAAGGTTACAGCTTTATTAATTATGCACAAGCAATGGTTCGAAAAGATGTGCAAGACTGGCCATAAAAGCCCATATATATAATATATATATGTATGTATGTATGTATGTATATATATATATATATATATATATATATATATATATATATATATATATATATATATATATATATATATATATATATATAATATATATATGTATGTATGTATGTATGTATATATATATATATATATATGTTGGCGTGACCGACAAATTCAAGGTGGAGGTGGGACTGCATCAAGGGTCAGGTCTGAGCCCCTTCTTGTTTGCTATGGTGATGGACAGGCTGACAGATGAGGTGAGACAAGAATCTCCAAGGTCTATGATGTTTGCAGATGACATTGTGATCTGTAGTGAGAGCAGAGAACAAGTGCAGGAAAATCTAGAGAGGTGGAGGTATGCCCTGGAAAGGAGAGGAATGAAGGTTAGCCTCAGAAAATCAGAACACATGTGTGTGAATGAGAAGGACCCAGGAGGAACGGTGATGTTACAGGGAGCAGAGATAACGAAGGTGGAGGATTTTAAGTACTTAGGCTCAACAATCCAGAGCAATGGAGAGTGTGGAAAAGAGGTGAAGAAGCGCGTGCAGGCAGGCTGGAATGGTTGGAGAAAAGTGTCCGGTGTGATGTGCAATAGGAGAGTATCGGCAAGAATGAAAGGAAAAGTGTACAAGACGGTGTTGAGGCCAGCGATGTTGTATGGTTTAGAAACAGTGGCGCTGAGGAAAAGACAGGAGGCAGAGCTGGAGGTAGCAGAGATGAAAATGTTGAGGTTCTCTCTGGGAGTAACGAGGATGGATAGGATCAGAAATGAGTACATCAGAGGGACAGCACATGTAAGACGTTTTGGAGACAAAGTCAGAGAGGCTAGATTGAGATGGTTTGGACATGTACAGAGGAGGGATAGTGAGTATATTGGCAGTAGGATGCTGAGGTTGGAACTACCAGGCAGAAGGCCTAGAGGAAGACCAAAGAAGAGATTTATGGATGTGGTGAAGGAAGACATGAAGGTTATTGGCATAAGAGAAGAAGATGCAGAGGATAGGGAGAGATGGAGACGGATGATTTGCTGTGGTGACCCCTGAAGGGAGCAGCCGAAAGGAAAAGAAGAAGAAGAAGATATGTGTGTGTGTGTGTGTGTGTGTGTGTGTGTGTGTGTGTGTGTGTGTGTGTGTGTGTGTGTGTGTGTGTGTGTGTGTGTGTACAGGGTGTCCCAAGAAAAAATCTAACACAGTTCAAAAATTGTGCACACCCACAGATACAGGGTGACAACCTTGGCCATCCGACAGGAGTTCAGGAGTAAAACCGCCATTAATGTGACTCAGGTCATGCCTGAACAGGACTCGACGTCTCCCTGGGGTGGTGGTTTGAGAATGTCCAATTGGGAAGAATACACCAGATTGACTATGTCTTTTGGCTGGTCTGGGAATGGCCCGGTGTCCCCTGGAAGACTCAAAGAAACTGGTGCGGGAGAAGGATATCTTGACCTCCCATCTTAAGCTGCTACCCATATGAACTAATCTCAGATCAAGCGGAAGCTGATGACTATGATCATCCGAATGTTGCTCGTTTATTTATAATTGGAGGCAATTTTCAAAATCCTCCCATCCAAAAACATCTCCCTCAGAACTTTAGGTCTTCGAGTTGTGTGTCATAGCTCCATCTTGCTGAAGCCACACATTTAGTGCTTTAAGATCAAGGTGTTCAGGTTGGAGTTGGCCCACCAACAGACCTCAGCGCCGCCTCTCCTGCCACACTAAGCTTTATGTCTGCCATGATATATAAACGCTACTGAATGAAGCTTCATGTGTAGAAATAATAATTGGATAACCTGAAACTTACGTTTAGCTCCGACCAATCGCTAGCTATAGGAATGAGGTCTGTCTGTCCTTTTGTCCATCACACATTAGTTGATGGACATTTACTTACTGTTTGCTGAAGCTGAGACTTTCAAACATGATATGCTGGCTCCCTACTATGAGTACTAGGATGAGCTTATGCGTGAGTGACCTTGACTTAATTTCAAGGTCACAAAGGCTAAATTCTATATCGGGATCCCTCGCTACTTCACGCTTCAAGTTATGTGGCTTCAGTGCATCACATGTGTTTTTTTTTTTTTTTTTTTTTTTTTTTTTTAATATTCATCAAATTAAAAAATAATGAAATTAAGGAAGAATGTAAAAAACGTTAAGGAAAATGCCATAAAACCAATAAAATGCCAATTATGTAAAAAAAAAAAAACAAATGAAAAAAAAAAACCCTATCAAAACTATTTACATTTACATAAAAATGTATATGTATTTATATTCTATTTACATCTTTGAATTATTTTTGAATGTTTAATTGTTAGTATAGCATTTATAGTGTTGAATATGTATTTATTAATATTATATACACATATACACGTACGTATACGTCAGTCAGTGGGGTGGATCCTACTTCGCGGAACTCGACGGTCGCTGGGGGATCCCGGTCCCAATTACCGCGGAGAGTGAGGGATCCCTGTCTTAGATTTCTGGACATTTACTTTTGCACGATAAAACTGGGGCTTTTTAAGTTGTGCTTGTTCAATATTATCATTCTCTGACGTGGTCCTTTTGGCGGAAGTGTTTGAACCCCTGTAGTCTATTTTTTTATTTTACCTTTCAAATGTGGTAGGTTTGGGTTGGTCGCCCGATCTGTAAGTCCATGAGCGTTCACCAGCCAGTCACAGGTCATGTCACACATGAGGTCCATGTATACAAAAATGATGTGACCAGTGTTTTAATACAAAGTGGACGACGCGGCACCTGAATATGCATGTGCATCATTAATGGACCTCGGAGGAAGTATCAGCTTGCCTTTGCTCTCCGCAGGGCAATGTGTGGAAAAGACTGGTAGGAAAAGGCGCCTAAATATTGGGAGGCATAAATTCATGACTCTTAACTTGGAATAAATTGCAGATTTTATGGCACACAGCGATGAAACTGCATCTGAATGAAGTGTTGTGTTTCAGATTGAGGTCCGTTCTAGCTCGTATCTTTCACCAGATATTCATGTAGACTGAGTGCAATATGAATGTTTTTTTTTTTTCTTTTCTTTTCTTTTTCCTGTCGGTTGTATGTTATTATATTTCTTTTTTCCAATACAGTGAATGAGTGGCTGCTGAAATAGACCTGTTTCATGGATGGCCCCGCATATGAAACAAGACACAGAAAAGGGGTGGTGGTGGTGATGGTGCTGGAGGTGGGAATGAAAGACAGCGGAGGAGCAGAACGAGTTTCGACTGCATTACATTTGTCCTGCCAGATAGTCATGACACTGTAAAGGAAAAAAAAGAAAAAAAAAAAAAAAAAAAAAAAAAGAAAATAATAATAATAACTTCAATGAGAAGAGACTGGGGGGGGGGACAAAGACTCAGTTTCATACATCTGCTCAGAACCAGTGAAGTACAGATAGGTTTTGATACTTTTTTGGTGAAAAAAGGGGGGAAAAAGCAAAACCATACAAAAAAAAAAAATATTTATTTCATATCCACTTCACAAAATGGAACTAAAGATGTCTTTTTAATCTTTGTATATACGGATCCCTTCCTGCGAAGTGTTCAATCTTTCAACAACAGGAAGGACACTGAGCTGAAGATGGAATTGGAAGCATCCTTATAACTGCATTGTCTTAATCATAAACTCCAGGACACGACGGAGAGGACGACGGAACGACGGGATGACGGCTGCTATGATATCAGACAGGAATGTCCATGTGGGTTGTTTTGGAGACACACTGAGGGTTCTGGGCTTGTAAATAGAATTAATCATGCTGAAGATTATCATGTAAAGATACAAATAAACATTTAAAAAAGAGAAAAAAAAAATATGAGAAGGAAAAAAGTACCTGAAAAAATAATACCTTGAATATTTTATGCTTGGCACACAGAGTTTCTGGAGGAGAGCTGATGCCTTTTTCTGTTTTTTTTTCTTGTTTACACTGGTCCTACACTGTGTTTGTTTAATGTTATCGACCCAATAAATGTGTTTGGAACGTCCAGTCTGGGAATTACGCTTCAGTGATTTCAGAGATTATCTCTAGAATAATGTGCTTCAAGAGCATGTGGAGTGATGATCATCTACCGATTCACTCATTCACCTATCCATCCATCCATCCATCCATCCTCAACTATCTATCTATATATCTGCCGAGAAAATTGGCACTGAGCCAAAAGTCGAAAAGTGTAAACCTGACCTCCACTTCCGCAACCTCTCCTTACAATGTCTAGCTGTTTTCGAACAGTCCACCTTGAAAAGAGATTTTTAAAAAGTTCGACACGAAGTCAGTTTCTTCTCCTCCATCAGTCATTGTGTGTACATAAACGTATCATGTGCAGATCCTCACAGAGTATTCAACTTTTCCTCTGACGAACCAATCAGAGGATGGGAAATGCTGATGTTATTGTAGGCCCGCTAGCTGGGCCTGTGAGGCGAATTTGAAAGCGAAGGTCTGAGGCCTTCACATCGTCACATAGGTCAGCACATAGAAGCTGAAATCTGATTGGGGGAAGAAAAAAAAAAAATTCTAGCATCCACGCACTGGAAGCAGTGCAGCCAAGAGACACAATACGGAATGAAGAGACTGTTGGGAATGAATTTCTGAACTGCTTAATCCTAATTATGGTTGCAGAGGGGCTGGCACCCATCACAGCCAACCCTGGGCAAGGGCAGAGTACACCCTGGACAGCTCACCAGGCTGTAGGTATGTAGCTCCTCTTGACGAAAGTCAGCAATGGTTCTTTAACATGAACCTCTAACCACAGACAGTGTGGGACATGGCCGGCTTTTGATAACCCAGTTTGTATAATACTTTCTATCTATCTATCTATCTATCTATCTATCTATCTATCTATCTATCTATCTATCTGTACATGGATCCATCTAACTGCTTATGTAACTAAACACCACCTGTCCATTTGTCTCTCTCTCTCTCTCTCTCTCTCTCCCTCTCTCTCTCTCTTGCTCCCTCCCCCTCTCTCTCTCTCTCTCTCTCTCTCTCTCTCTAACCATCATGCCATCCATTTATTTGTATATCCATTTCTGTTTTGTATCTGTCTTCTGCATTTCTATTCTCTATCTTATGTATCTGTCTATCCATTTAATTTGTTTCTTTTTTTATTTCTTGTAAATATTACTATTTGAATATTGATGTGTTTTCTGTGTGTAAATGATTATATTCACATATATACAATGTATATTTCCTCTTTGTTATGTTACTCTCTATTATTTGTTTCGATTTTGTGAAAGAGTTCCATTTTTTTATTTCCAGACGGCAGAATCCCCATGGAAACGTAAACACAGTAAGAGTACCACGGCGATTGTACTGGTGCACATTAATAAGTCTCGAGTTTACAGTGAAACCCGCTCGGCATGTTTCCTGCTTCAGTAAAAGATTCTAAGATGCATCCCTCTGCTCTTTTACTTTAATTATATCTCAAATCAGTGATCTCAGCGCCAGAAACGACAACTACACTTTCAGATACCGTGCGATGACGAATCCCAGGCCAGCAGTTTCATTGATTTTTATTTGTGAAGTTAAAAAAATTAAAAATCATATTCAGGGAGAAGTTGTTGCTTTCGGAGTGCATGGTTAACACGACCATCTTTCTATCAGGTGACAGGAAGCAGGCGGTGCAATTGAGCCCCTTTATTTTTTTGGTGAATAAATTGTCTGAATGCTTCATTCCAGAGAGGAATCATCATTTGTACGGTGCGGCGGTACAGATACTGTATATCTCTGAGGTGCAGGCGCACTTTACTCTCTCTACCTTATCCACCTCTACTACAGACTAGAAACATCACAAACCTGCAAAAGGATGCATTTCATTAAAGACGCTCATAAAAAAACGGCCCCTAGCATTTAATCCAGGGTTGAATGCGACCGCTGTTGGGCGAAATTTTGTGCTCTGCTAGGCCAGCGTAAGCCGCTGAATTCACAAATATCCATATGTCCAGATACGCTTTAGGTCAAGAGAGAAATCTGAGGTTCATATGAATGACACCTGTCCATCAAATGCATTTTTAATTCGCAGCAATTAAATAAATAACCAGGAATAATTAGACAACCCGAGGCAGTGGTGGTCTAGTGGTATACGGCGCCGGATCACTGATCCAAAGGTTGGGGGTTCGAGTCCCACTCTCCACAAGGTTGTCACTGTCCCCCCCAGTGCGGCTAACTGGGTTATCAAAGGCCGGCCATGTCTCTCACTGTCTATGGTGTGAGGCATGTAAAAGAACCATTGCTGACTTTCGACAATAGAGTAGCTGCAAAGCCGTCGGCGTGTTTCCGCCCTGCGATGGCCTGGCGAGCTGTCCAGGGTGTACTCTGCCCTCGCCCGAAGTTGGCTGGGATGGGCACCAGCCTCCCTGCGACCCTAATTAGGATGAAGCGGTTACAGAAAATGAACTGATGAACTGAATTAGACAACCCCATGTGAGCTGTTGAGGGTGTGCCCCGCCTTCGACCAGTTTTACCTGAGAGGGGCACCAGCCTTCTTCTGACCCTTTTTGGATTATACAGTCCATGAATAAGTGAGAGCATAAATGTGAGGCGCTCCACCGAATGTAGGCGCTTGTCACAAGTGACGTACGGTGCTTGTGAGACGAAGCGCGGCTTATCCGGACTTCCGATCTTTCAAGTGAGCAAGTGCGCATTGAATACTTGTTTAGTACTCAACCTTCACTTGCTCACTTGAAAGATCGGAAGTCCGGATAAGCCGCGCCTTGTCTCACAAGCGCCATACGTCACTTGCGACAAGCGCCTCCATTCGGTGGAGTGAGGGCAGCAGATTGGCGTAGTGGTTGGCATGGTTCTGCGTTCGAGTCCAAGGCTTATGTCGAGTTGATGTTTTCCCTGTGTTCTTCCCTTTCTCTTCTCGGTACTCTGGTCACTCCCACAGTCCAATCATATGTGCATTAGACTAGATTTCTGCTCCAAGTTGTGCCTACGTGGGAGTTGTTGTTGTTGTTGTTGTTGTTGTTGTTGTTGTTATTGTTGTTGTGTGTGTGTGTGTATGTGTGTGTGTGTGTGTGTGTGTTGGCCCTGCAATGTTCTGGAGAGCTGATCAGGGTGTTTCACGCAGAGTTGGCTGAGACAGACGAGAGCCTCTCAGCGACCCTAATAGAATTAAGTGGTTTAGCAAATCCGTATGCACTCAAAGAGCGCAAACCTCTACCGGATCCCAAATAAAACTTCCACTCATTCTCTAACCTGTTTAATTGTTCTTAGGGTCATGAGGAGCCTGGTGCCCATCTCAGTAGACTCTGAGCAAAGTTGAGGTATATCCTGAACAGCTCCCAAGGCCAATGCAGGGCCAACACACAGTCGAGCACTCACACTTACACACACGCTCACACCTCGGGGTGATTCGGAACAGACAATTCACCTAATGTGCATGTTTTTAGACTGTGGGAGGAAACCGGAGTACCCAGAGGAAACCTGTGCACGCATGGGAATCGTGTGCAAACTCCACACAGAAATGCTTTCGCCAAGCACACAAATCAAACCCGGGACCTCAGCACTGCACCAAGGTGCAGAATAAAAGAAATATAAAAGAAATAAAATAAAAGAAAAGAAAATGTCAAAAACTTTTTGTAGTAAGGGGCTAGATCACTGCTCCCAAGGTTGTAGGTTCAAGCCCCACTATCACTGCCCCCCAGCACAGCTCGCTGGGTTAGCAAAGGCAGCCGTGTCTCTCACTGTCTGTGCTGAGAAGTTCATGTAAGACAATCATTGCTGACTTTCATCAAGAGGAGCTGTGTAACCGTCAGCATCTTTCTGCCCTGTGATGGCCTGGTGAGCTGGCCAGGGTATACTTTGCACTCACCCAGAGTCGGCTGAGATGGGCAGCAGCCTCCTCGTGACCCGAAGTAGGATTAATCGGTTCTGAAAATGAATGAAAAGCTAACGTGCCCAGAACCTGAATGCAGAGCCTCCTTGGTGTCGAAGGTTTTCTTTCACCTGATGTGCTGTTCAGGGGGTCCATCAGGAAACTTCACCTCCATTTAATCCTTGGGTTCTGAAAGATTATATAACCAAAGACCTGTTTGTAATCATAGTCTGTAATTATGAACAGTGATCTTTTTTTTTCTTTTTTTCTTCCTGTTCCGGAACCTTCCATCTGCACAACACACTATAATCATGTGTGTGTGATGTAACGGCGTCTGCGTTGGATTGAAGCGATTATTCTGAGATCTCGACATAAAGTCTCCTGACTGCGTCAAACGAGTAACTCGACCGGCTGATATTTAACTCTGACATCTTAAAAGGTTCAACTTGTTCAACAAACTTCATAATCGATTTTTTGTTTGTTTGTTTGTTTGTTTTGTTTGTTTTGTTTTGTTTTTTGTTTTTTTTTTTATCTTTGTTTGTTTTTTAACACAGTGCTTAAAGTGTTACAGGAAAAGAAAAGAAAACACCGAGCTCAGAACATCACCCGGCCACATGATTACCTTCATCTGTTCATCATTCACTCACTCAGCTGTTTACTGAACCGCTTAATCCTGACATCAGGGTTCGGAGCCCATCTCAACCAATACACAACCAAGGCAAGTTATACCCTGAACAGCTTGAAAAGTAACACACACACACGCACACACACACTCTCTCTCTCTGTCTCTCTCTCTCTCTCTCTCTCTCTTTTTCACACACACACACTCTCTCTCTCTCTCTCTCTCTCTCTCTCTCTTTCCTCTCTCTCTCTCTCTCTCTCTCTCTTTTTCACACACACACACACACACACACACACACACACACACACACACACACACACACACACACACTCTCTCTCTCTCTCTCTCTCTTTTCACACACACACACACATGCACACTCTCTCTCTCTCTCTCTCTCTCTCTTTCACACACACACACACTCTCTCTCTCTCTCTCTCTCTCTCTCTCTCTTTCACACACACACACACTCTCTCTCTCTCTCTCTCTCTCTCACACACACACACACACACACACACACACACACACACACACACACACACACACACTCATTGGAGAAATCTGGACCAGACAAGGAGCCTCATGTGCATGTCTTTGGATTGTGGGAGGAAACCACTGGACATAAAGAAAACCAATACAAGCACAGGAAGTACATGCAAACTCCACCCACAAATGCCCTTCACAAGCCCAAGACTGGAACCCAGGACGTTCCTGCTGTCAGTCTGATATCCATCCACATAAGTTAAATCACTGCAGCTGAGCCATGCTTAAAAAAATGAAATTATATAAAAGTAGTACAATTAAAGTGTACATGTGCTGAATTAACGTCTCTTGCTCTTTAAAAGAATCCCACACGCAGTGCCTTGCAGCAGCAGCAGCCCCATTGGTTCTCGCTTTAGTGATGATTTTTGATTTAGCGACATCCACTGTACAGTCAGTGAATAATTGTTCATTATCCTGAGATGGGGCAATGGTGGCCCAGCGGTGAGATGCTGGATTGTCAATCCTAAGGTTGGGGGTTCAGGCCCCACTGTCCACGCTTGTCTCTGCCGTCCCCCCAGTACCGCTAACAGTTATCAAAGGCCCGCCATGTCTCTCACTGTCTATGGTGAGAGGTTCATGTAAAAGAACAATTGCTGACTTTGGTCAGGAGGAGCTGCATAGCCATCGATTTCTGCCCTGTGATGGCCTGATGAGCTGTCCAGGGTGTACTCTTCCCTTGCCCAACATCGGCTGAGATGGGCGCCCACTCCGCAACCCTAATCCAGAATGAATGAAGGGATATCCTGAGATAGGGAGCCAATCAGATCCATTTCCACCATTGTATTGTTGTATATTTGTTTGTTTACCAAACAGCTTAATCCGTCTAGCGTTGTAGGAAAGCTCCTGGTAAGGCTTTTTGTTTTTGTTTTTTGTTTTTTTTTTGTTTTTGTTTTTTTACCGGTCCAAAGTTCAGCAGTTTAATCTACACTGTTAGCACTGCTGGGCCCTTGAGCAAGGCCCTTGACCCTCAAGTGCTCAGTTGTATAAGAATAAAGTCACTCTGGATACGAGTGTCTGCCAGATGCTGTAAATGTAAGCAGCCGCTGCAGCTCCAGTGTGAACACCTCTTCTAATCTGTGCTGATGATTATAATAATAGCCGCTTTCGAGAATATACACTCCAGATTTTCAGTTTTAAAGCTATTCAGTTTCGAGAAAAAGTACTAAAACATCAACATCATGTTTCCTCATTGGCCCTCCAGATATAATATACATCAAACATAGTTATATTTATATACATCACTCTTTAGTTTAGGTGTCTCCAACAATGTTCCTGGAGAGATACCTACCTGCAGGTTTTATATCTCACCTAAATATCACACACCTCCTTTAGCTGATCAACAACGTTTTCAGCCAATCATCAGTCTTCTTCTTCTTCTTCTTTTCCTTTTGGCTTTTCCCTTCAGGGGTCGCCACAGCGAGTCTTCTCCCTCCATCTCACCCTATTGTCTGCACCCTCTTCTCTTACACCAACTACCTTCATGTCCTCCTTCACCACACCCATCAATATTTTCTTTTCTCTTCCTCTAGGCCTTCAGCCTGGTAGTTCGAACCTCAGCACCCTGCCACCATTATATTCGCTTAGCAATAAAGAAGCCGGGTTGCTGATCCAAAGGTTGGGGGTTCGAGTCCCACTCTCCACAAGGTTGTCACTAACCCCCCCCCCCCCCCCCCCCAGTGCAGCTAACTGGGTTATCAAAGGCCGGCCATGTCTCTCACTGTCTATGGTGTGAGGCATGTAAAAGAACCATTGCTGACTTTCGACAAGAGTAGCTGCAAAGCCGTCAGCGTGTTTCCGCCCTGCGATGGCCTGGCGAGCTGTCCTGGGTGTACTCTGCCCTCGACCTGAGTTGGCTGGGATGGGCACCAGCCTCCCCGCGACCCTAATTAGGATGAAGCGGTTACAGAAAATGACGAACAGAAAATGAGCAATAAAGAACTTTGCTTAGAATTTGAATTATTTTTTAAAAGATGCCACAATGCAGCCCAGACACATTTAAAAATAAATCATACATATCTTTAAAATCACCTGTTCACCTCATCTGCTGCAGATAGCGCTGTTCCATCCTGGGGACGATACTGTGAGATTCACTTCGAACTTTTGTTGGCCATGAAAAATGGTTCTTCCTGAATATAGTCAATGGTGAATATACAGGTCCTTCTCAAAAAATTAGCATATTGTGATAAAGTTCATTATTTTCTGTAATGTACTGATAAAAATTAAACTTTCATATATTTTAGATTCATTGCACACCAACTGAAATATTTCAGGTCTTTTATTGTTTTAATTCTGATGATTTTGGCATACAGCTCATGAAAACCCAAAATTCCTATCTCAAAAAATTAGCATATGATGTTCAGGTAGTGTAAACGAGCTATTAACCTAATCATCTGAATCAACCAATTAACTCTAAACACCTGCAAAAGATTCCTGAGGCTTTTAAAAACTCCCAGCCTGGTTCATTACTCAAAACCACAATCATGGGTAAGACTGCCGACCTGACTGCTGTCCAGAAGGCCATCATTGACTCCCTCAAGCAAGAGGGTAAGACACAGAAAGAAATCTCTGAGCGAATAGGCTGTTCCCAGAGTGCTCGATCAAGCCACCTCAGTGGGACGTCTGTGGGAAGGAAAAAGTGTGGCAGAAAACGCTGCACAACCAGAAGAGGTGACCGGACCCTGAGGAAGATTGTGGAGAAGGGCCGATTCCAGACCTTGGGGGACCTGTGGAAGCAGTGGACCGAGTCTGGAGGAGAAACATCCAGAGCCACCGTGCACAGGCGTGTGCAGGAAATAGGCTGCAGGTGCCGCATTCCCCAGGTCAAGCCACTTTTGAACCAGAAACAGCGGCAGAAGCGGCTGACCTGGGCTACAGAGAAGCAGCACTGGACTGTTGCTCAGTGGTCCAAAGTACTTTTTTCGGATGAAAGCAAATTTTGCATGTCATTCGGAAATCAAGGTGCCAGAGTCTGGAGGAAGACTGGGGACAAGGAAATGCCAAAATGCCTGAAGTCCAGTGTCAAGTACCCACAGTCAGTGATGGTCTTGGGGTGCCATGTCAGCTGCTGGTGCTGGTCCACTGTGTTTTATCAAGGGCGGGGTCAATGCAGCGAGCTATCAGGAGATTTTGGAGCACTTGATGCTTCCATCTGCTGAAAAGCTTTATGGAGATGAAGATTTCATTTTTCAGCACGACCTGGCACCTGCTCACAGTGCCAAAACCACTGCTAAATGGTTTACTGACCATGGTATTACTGTGCTCAATTGGCCTGCCAACTCTCCTGACCTGAAGCCCATAGAGAATCTGTGGGATATTGTGAAGAGAAAGTTGAGAGACACCAGACCCAACACTGTGGATGAGCTTAAGGCCGCTATCGAAGCATCCTGGACCTCCGTAACACCTCAGCAGTGCCACAGGCTGATTGGCTCCATGCCACGCCGCACTGAAGCAGTCATTTCTGCAAAAGGATTCCCCACCAAGTATTGAGTGCAGAACTGAACATAATTATTTGAAGGTTGACTTTTTTGTATTAAAACACTTTTTTTTATTGGTTGGATGAAATATGCTAATTTTATGAGATAGGGATTTTTGGTTTGTCTTTACTTTTTTTTTGCTAAAATGATCAATATTAAAACAATAAAAAGCTTGAACTACTTCAGTTGTGTGTAATGAATCTAAAATATATGAAAGTTTAATGTTTATCAGTACATTACAGAAAATAATGAACTTTATCACAATATGCTAATTTTTTGAGAAGGACCTGAAGGTAATTATTAAAAGGTCCGGGGTGCATAATTAGGGCTGGATCTAAAGTGTTCAGAAAGGTCGCTCTTCAGAAACAGGTGGATTCAGTTTGTCTGTGCTCTGACTGTAGACATGCTCAGAGACTTCTTGTTGTTCTGATTGGCTTCTCCAGTCTGTTAAGTGATGTCGGCGCGTTATATTGGCTATTCTAAATCACGGACCCCGTGCATCATAACACATTATCATCCAGTGCTGCAGCAAGCACAAAAACAGTGGAAAACATTGCCTTTGTTCCTAAAAAAAAAAAGACGGAAAGATGAGCCGGGAAACCGTTGGCTGTATAAACCATTTTGAATTTACCGCCACACTCATCTCTGCCACCGTTAGCATCCTTAGCTCATGCGTCACCTCACAGTCTCAACCCTGGTCAATGCAATCATTTTACTTCCGGGGTAAAAAATGGTAATTTCCGGTAGTACACAAACACACACACACACACACTTCAGCTCATACTTCAGCTAATTTTCTGTAACCGCTTAATGCTAATTAGGGTCGCGGGTAAGCTTGCGCCCATCGCAGCCAACTCCGGGCGGGGCAAGGGCGGAGTACACCCTGGACAGTTCGCCAGGCCATAGCAGGGTGGAAACACGCTAATGGCTATGCAGCTACTCTTGTCGAAAGTCAGCAATGGTTCTTTTACATAAACCTCTCATCATATACAGTGAGAGACATGGCAAGCCTCTGATAACCCAGTTAGTGCACTGCCTCCCTGTGACCCTAATTAGAATGAATGAATGAATGAATGAATGGATTTTAGCATTATGAAGCTGTTCAGTGAATGAATGAATGACAGGAAAAGCAAAAATTTTGATCTATCTTTTCTCTGTTTAAAATTAATGAATAAAATGGATCACATTCAGTATAATTCATGTGATTTTATTACCACGAACACATCTGGCTCACAGGACCGTTGCGGGACATGCTAACACTCGCCCATTGGAAATTAGCTAGTGCCTTTCATTCATTCTTTCATTCATTCATTCATTTTCTGAACCGCTTAATCATAATTAGAGTTGCAGGGAGACTGGTGCCCATCTCAGTCGACTTTGGGTGAAGCCAGAATACACCCTGGACAGGTCATCAGGCCATCACAGGGCAGAAATATACTGATGGGTATGCAATTACTCCTTGAAGCCTTCCATGGTTTTCATAATTGGAAGTCAAATTAGCATCCAGAAAACTTATTTTTATTTATTTTTTTTTCACTGCACTAGACGATAGCGACAGAAACAGGAGAAAGATTTACTAAAGAGAACAAATACTGTTAACTAATCCTACTGAGTTGTTTTCAAAAGATTAAATCCAAAAGTTGTGTCAGTACTTATGCTGGAACATTCCGTGGACTGAGAGTTGGGCTGTTCATGTGCAGAAGCAGATTTGCTAAATGCAACATTCAGATTAAACAATGACCTGAATGTTATTCATGCCTCCCGGATTCTTGGCTTTCTCTCCCGTAGACATTTACAGCAACTCGACCGGCACGTAAAGTAAACAAGGTGGGATTAACAAGTACTCTAACTGTTCCTGCTCCAAAAGAACAGAACGTGGTACTGTATTGTGAGTGCAGAAGGTGACGGCAGCATCTTTTGTGAGTCAGTATGCCACGTTATGTCGTGCTGTCAACATCTGGGCATAAGGTGGCTAGAAGTGGTTCAGGCTCTAAGTTATTGATTCAGGTCCGAGAGCCACTACGCTGCCACTGTTGGACTCTTGAGGAAAGCTTTTAACCCTGGATTGCTCAGTTAGATTAAAAGGATAAATGTAAGTCACCTGTGCTGAATACATTGCTATGGTTTTACTACATCAATGAAGCAAAAAGAAAATGCAGGGAGCGCAAACCTCTGCCAAGCTAAGTGACACCAAAACCAGTGGTGGGTTGTCTGGACCAGCAAGGTCTTCTCTGCTGGCCTAATCACTGTCAGAAGCACTGGCCTACATTTACAACTTAAATTCTAGTAGTTGTTCCATTAAATTGTGTTTATTTATTCCCAGCAGTCTCTCGTCGATGTATTCCATATCTTGTCTCTTGGCTGCACTGCTTCTAGTCCGTGTATGTAGATGTTAGCTATCTATATCTATATCTATATCTATATCTATATATATATATATATATATATATCTTTTTTTTTTTTTCTAATCTGTTTACAGCTGGGGCAGTGGTGGTCTAGTGGTATAGGGCGCTGGATCGCTGATCCAAAGGTTGGGGGTTCGAGTCCCACTCTCCACAAGATTGTCACTGTCCCACCCAGTGGAGCTAACTGGGTTATCAAAGGTCGGCCATGTCTCTCACTGTCTATGGTGTGAGGCATGTAAAAGAACCATTGCTGACTTTCGACAAGAGTAGGCTGCAAAGCCGTCAGCATGTTTCTGCCCTGCGATGGCCTGGCGAGCTGTCCAGGGTGTACTCTGCCCTCGCCCGAAGTTGGCTGGGATGGGCACCAGCCTCCCCGCGACCCAAAGTAGGATTAAGCGGGTACAGAAAATGAACTGATGATGAACAGTTTACAGCTTCTATGTGTTGCCATGTCAATCCAATCTTCCCAGAACCTTCAGAATCATCAGTGTTGGCCGATGTCACTTAAACTATATTAGCAATGAGGCTGTTTCTTTAACCAAACAGATTTCAGATTCGTCCCACAGTGCCAGCGAGTGGCCTTACAGCAACATCATCATTTTCCATCCTCTGATTGATTATTCAGAACAAAACTAGGTGAACAATCTGTAGTGATCTGCACATGATACGTTCATGTTTAGAATTTTCTACACCCACAATGGCTGACTGAGCAGAAATGGACTTGGTGTCAGACTTAATTCTTAAAAATCAATTTTCATGGTGGACATTTAGAGAAAAATGAGAGATTGTAAGAAGAGGTCAAGGAAGTGGAGGTAAGTTATTTTGTTTGTTTGTTTGTTTAATTTTGTTTTTTTTTATTAATATTTTTAAATTTTGGTTTATTGCCAAATTTCCCACCAGCTTCCATCAGTAAGCGCTGGTAAAAGTTCTGTAATGCTCAGAGTTACTATCAGAAATGCAGGAACCCCCCACCCCCTCCCCTCCTCTCTCTCTGCAATGCCACGCCCTGTTATATTGTGTTTTTGTATATACAGTATATGCCTATATCCTGATACAGGAAAACACACCAAAAAGTCAGTGATTGATAAATATTTTAAGGTTTTATGTCTTTCTCTATCTTATCACATATATCAGAAGTAAATCACCATCAGGCCAGGTGGCCTCCTGCGACCGCGCTCTACGTATTAAGTACACCCTCCATGCTTGAGGATATCCTTTATTGCGTCCTTATACCTAAGAAAAGGACAACCGACTCTTCTGGAATAGACCAGTGGTGGCCTGGTGGTAAAGGTGCTGGATCACTGGTCCCAAGGTAGAGGGTTCAAGCTCCACTCTCAAAGGGTTGTCACTGTCCCCCGAATGCAGCTACCTGGGTTATCAAAGGCCGGCCATGTCTGTCACTGTCTATGGTGAGATGTTCATGTAAAAGAACCATTCTAACTTCCATCAAGAGGAGCTGCATAACCGTCAGCATGTTCCTGCCCAGCGATAGTCTGGCAGGCCATCCAGGGTGTACTCCGCCCTCACCCAGAGTCGGCTGAGATGGGCGCCAGCCTCCCTGCAACCCTAAATTATGATTAAGCAATTCATAAAATGAATTGACGGTCTGTCAGCTCACCGTAAAGAGGAGCCACACCACTCGACTAAGCTTTGCTCTCTTGAGAAAAATACATTTTCTCTGGATTTTGTCGCCCTATCATATGGGCCTTGCATATTTTCCACCACTGCCATAGATGCCGGGGCATCAGTTGCCTCAGACGTTAGCATAATCTGTAACTCTCTGAGAGATTGTCTCATAAATCGTGAGGCTGTGCCTAATAAAGATGACACTAAACGGCACATGATGGTTTGGATAATTGCGATCATTTTCAGATCGTAATGATAGTCGTGATATTAAAAGGTGGATTAAGACCGTTAAGTCCCTCTGAAGGCCCAGGTCGCAAATGCACGGCCCACCATCAGTCGACGGTCATGTTGTTTCAAAATGTTAATGAATACCTTAAAAATTTCTTGCATCCATAGTTTGATCTGCATAATTTCCAAAATCGTTTTAAATCATTTTAGTTCAAAGCACCTTCTCCGGTAGAAATCTATTCTTCTCTTCTGAACCACTTTACCTAAAAATAAACATTTTATCCCCCATATATTACATTGTGTGTCTGACGCATTACATTCTGCACTCAAGGATGTGCACAGGATGTTTTGAGTTACATTAGCTGTCCAAGATTTTCAAAAGCCCATTGGATGATGAGAAGAACTCAGAATAACAATCTGTGAGCACAGGCCTGAACAATCTTTGAGAAATTGAGCACACAGTGCATCGAGCCCAATGGCTCACCATCATTAAGAGACTGACTTCATGTTTTTTTTTTTGTTTTTTTTAGAGCAGCTCAACCAAATCTCATGTCCAGCATTTTGAAGGGTTTGGTTCATTGCAAACTTCATGGCATTCCGGAGCTTTCTTGTAAACACAATATTTTTTTTATACACACACACACACACACACACACACACACACACACACACACACACTATGTTTAAAAGGTTTTTCAGGTTAAAAATGGAGACTGAAGGCAAAATACATTTCAGCCAATCACAATGCAGTCAAGGCGCTGCACGGTGGAGTGGTTATAAGCATGTTTGCCTCACAGTAAGAAGGTCTCGAGTTTAATAGCCGGGCTCGGGGGAGTTTCTATGAGCACTTTGCATGTCTGTCTCATGCTTGTGAAGGTTTTGTCCAGATGCTTTAGTTTCTACACAGTCCAAAAACATGCACAGCTGTTAAAACCCTGTAGAGTCCAGTCATAGAAGGCAACATAGAAAAATTCTAATTAGAATGTGTTGCACATACACAACAAGGGCCGCTACAGGGTTAAGTAATTGGCTGTTCCGAATCATCCCTGGCTGTAAGTGTGAATGGTTTTGTGTGTGTGTGTGTGTGTGTGTGTGTGTGTGTGTGTGTGTGTGTGTGTGTGTGTGTTTGCCCTATGATGGCCTGGTGAACTGTTCACAGTGTACAATAGGTTGCAGGGTTACATATGACATTCGGCAGAGCCTATTATCTAGAATGAATTGTAGTTATTATTTTATACAACCGAGTAATTGAGGGTTAAGGGCCTTGCTCAGGGGCACATCAGTTGCAGCTTGGTGCTACATTTGGATTACTAACCCAGAGCCTTAACCACTCCGCTCAGCACTGCCCACAATAACAGTGCAGGTTTGTAGTGGTTATGACGTCCATACAACTGCAGGATGGTCCTATATGTCAGGGGTCCCCAACCACCGGTCCACGGCTCAATTGGTACCGGTCCACAGAAGGAATAATTAATTATTTCGGTTTTATTTATTATATGAGTCTGAACGATCTTTATTTTTGAAAAAAAACATTTTATTTTGAAAAATGACCAGATTCTCTCGGTTACATATCGGTCATTTGAGCACAAAAACATAATCCACAAGGGGACGACACATGAACTGAGGCAAGTTGGACATGTTTCATGCAATAGTGGGGATTTTGGGTGAGACTGAGACTAAGCCTTTATTCTCCCCACTGGTGCATCATTACCCGTATTTTTTATTTATTTATTTATTTATTTTTTTATTTTTTTAAAGATCAAGCTCTACTTCCCAATCAACTTTATTTCAGATTTTGAAAAATAACATTCATGGAGTGCTTATTATTATTATTATTATTATTATTATTATTATTATTATTATTATTAGGGGCAGTGGTGGTCTAGTGGTATAGGGCGCTGAATCGCTGATCCAAAGGTTGGGGGTTCGAGTCCCACTCTCCACAAGGTTGACACTGTCCCCCCCAGTGCAGCTAACTGGGTTATCAAAGGCGGGCCATGTCTCTCACTGTGTATGGTGAGAGACATGTAAAAGAACCATTGCTGACTTTCGTAAAGAGTAGCTGCAAAGTCGTCAGCGTGTTTCTGTCCCTTGCTAAAAGGGTTGTGACGGGAAGGGCATCCGACGTAAAAACCTCTGCCTAATGAAAGTGTGCAAATCGGATGATTCGCTGTGGCGACTCCCAAGTAAAAGGGAAAAAGCTGAAAGGAAGACAGACATTATTATTATTATTATTATTATTATTATTATTATTATTATTATTATTATATAAATAAATTATATTTACAATAAACAATCCCCTGGTCTGTGATAAAATTCTGAAGCGTTGACTGGTCCGCGGTGATAAAAAGGTTGAGGACTCCAGCTGTATGTGATTCCCTGACTTTGGCGTTTCTATGAGTTGTGTTAGTTTTTTTTTTTTTTTTTTCTCCTCTTAGTGTGGTGTCCTCCCAAAGTCCAAAGATATACACATTCGGCTCAGTGACTGTGTGAAATTGTCCCTTTGTGTGAGTGTGAATGGTTGTATGTGTTTCAGGGTTTTTTTTTTTTATTTAGGTCCAGCTAGTTTTACAAATGCAAACATCCATTCATTAATTTTCTGAAAAGCGTAATTTTAATTAGGCTCACGAGGAGTCTGGTGCCCATCTCAGCCAACTCTGGGTGAGGGTGGGGTACACCCAGGACAGCTCGCCAGGCCATTGCAGGGCAGAGACACTGATAGCTATGCAGCTCCTCTTGATGAAAGTCAGCAATGGTTCTTTTACATGAACCTCTCATCATAGACAGTGAGAGACATGGCCGGCCATTGATAACCCAGTTAGTGCACTGGGAGGACAGTAATGAGAACTCGGTAATAGTGGGGTTTGAACCCTCAACTTTGGGATCTCACCAGGCAATCGCAAAGCCAACACTCACACAACCATTCACACCTAGGGGCGATTTGGAACAGCCAATTAACCCACTGTGCTCGATCTGGACTGTGGGAGGAAACCGGAGTACCTGGAGGAAACCCACACAAGCACAGAGAGAGCATGCAAACTCCACAGTCATCGAGTTCTAGGCTCGACTGTATTTCTGTGTGGAGTTTGCACGTTCTCTTCTTTCTTGTGTGGATTTTCTCCAGGTACGCCAGTTTCCTTTCAGAATCTAAAGACATGCATGCAGAGCTCCCGAGTGGCGCATCGACAAGCTGGGTGACTATTAACCCGGAGATGGCAAGTTCGAATCCGGGTTAATTCCACACCCGTCCATAGCCATGGGTCACTCATGAGCTCTCATGGACGGGAGGGCATGGCATATGTTCACATATCTGTCACTCCCAGCGATTGCCAGCCAATCATGTGAGCTCATTTGTATGAGGTGATCATGGTGCTTTTCCTCTGAGTGTGTTAGTCCACCTCCAAATATGCAGTTTGAAAAGGGGCGGCATTGTGTGTCGTGAAGGGGGTGTGCCATGCTTTCCCTGGTTATGTGATAGGGAAGGCAATATCTGATGGACGATTTTGTCAAGAGTAGCTGCATAGCGGTCAGCGTGTTTCTGGCCTGTGATGGCCGGTGAGCTGTCCAGGAGGGATCCTTCCCTCGTTAAGAGAGCGGATACATGCAAGGGCCAGTGAGGCCAGAAGCATGTCAACACACCAGTAACCAATAATATCTGGAGGATTGCATGAAAATAGGGGGGAAAATCTTAAAAAAAAAAAATAGACATGCATGCACATTAGGCTAATTGGCTCTTATAAATTCTCCCAGATTTTAATTTTGAGTGGTTTTGTGTATGTGTGTGTGTGTGTGTGTGTGTGTGTGTGTGTGTGTGTGTGTTGGCCATGTGATATACTGGTGACCTTCGCAAGGTGTTTTCTGCCGTCTCCCAGAACTGGCTAAGATAGGTTCTAGCCTCCCCATGGCCCAGATAGGATAAAGCAGTTAGGTAATTAAAGTAAATGGGAAAACAAACCCACTCTCAACGCAGTCCCCTTTGATCGTTCCTACTTGGTTGCTTCCCTTCTCACGTGGTCATGGTTTAGTCGTTATTTAGAGAATCCATGATTAAAGTTTGTAAAATTAGATATTTTATGCCAACAAATTCTCTTCCAACATGAAATGTTGACTTAAACTGAATTTATTCAAACCACCAAGATGTTTTACTTCATCCACAGTAAATACTTTAGCGCTATTATCAGGGAAGTTTATGTGCCATCTGTAGCAGTCTATAGCACCAACTGTTGTTTCGCCAGGAATATTTATAGCGGATGCAGATCAGGATCACAGCTTTACATGCTTGTTTATTTTATTTCCGGCATCCTTAAACCTTTTTTTTTTTTTCCCCCCCACTGAAACCGTCATCACGCAGGCCTCTTCATCCGATTATTTATGATAATCCCTCTCCATGTCATTTCTGCAGTTGAATTGATATGAAAGTGATCGCTCATTTTCTTGTGAATGCTGCTCGCTCTGCCGTCGTCTCACTTCACATCGTCTCACATGTTGGTCTCCTGCGTCGGCCCACCCGCACTTACGCATCAGCTTGTTTGTGCACTGGATGATACCTTCAGTGTTCTACGATTCTGAAATTCTCTGCTTGTGTGCATGCTTGGTTTTGCTTTACATCCACTGAAGACAAAAATCTGAGAATCGATTTCAAGATGAGTGTAACACTCAGAGGCATGTGAGGGGATCAATACATTTGAGAGTAAATTAAAATAGATGTATTTATTAATTTTAATAATTCATTCATTTTCTAAGTTACTTAATCCTAACTAGGGTCACATCAAGGCTGGTGCCCATGCCAGTTGACTCTGAGCGATGGTGGGGTACACCCTGGAGAGCTCGCCAGGCCATCGCAGGACCAACACTCACACAACCATTTGCACTCACACCTAGTGGTGACTTGACATGTGGGACAGCAGTTAGCAGGTTCTCCCTGTGCTTATGTGGGTTTTGTCTGGGCATTCTGGTTTCCTCCCACAGTCCAAAGACATGCACATTTGGCGATTTGGCTGTTCAGGAAGTACCCCGCCCTTGCCTAGAGTTAAATGAGATGACCCTAATTAAGATTAAGCAGTTTTAAAGAAACGTGAAGGAGGACATGAAGGCAGTTGGTGTAAGAGAAAAAGATGCAGAGGATAGGATGAGATGGAGGCAGATGATTCGCTGTGGCGACCCCTGAAGGGAAAAGCTGAAAGGACAAGAAGAAGAATGAATTTAAGTATACAAACAGATACCAGTTTGATATGTAACTTTACTGTAGTATTATGTTCAAAAGTAAAAGTAGATTTATTTCATTCACAAGGTCAGTAGTATATATCTGACTGGTAGTTTATTATCTGTATACTGTTATTTTTGCTGGCATCTTACCACCTATTCTCCAGATTTCACACTCACAACTGTGAAAAGTCTGCAGTGGTGGCTTAATGGTTAATGTGATGGGTTGCTAATCCTCAGGTGAGATGTTCAATCCAATCCCTAGGTCACCAGTGCTGGGCCCTTGAGCAAGGCCCTGAACCTTCAATTTCTTAAGTTCTATACAAATGATAATTGTAAGTCACTCTGGATAAGAGTGTCTGCCAAATGCTGTAAATGAAACAAACAACAAATAGTGAATTCTTTCAACACTCATAATTAAAACACTTAATCCTGCTACTAGGCTTGTCGGGAGGCTGGAGACTATCTCAGCCAGCATCGGGCAAAGTTGAGGTATACCCTGACCAGCTCTCGAGACCATCGCAATGCCAACACACATCCAATGATCCAAGTAACCATGTAAGTGAAAAAATGTTAGTAAAAACTATTTTTTATTTATTTTTTTAAATTGGAAATAGACTTGGTCCAGAGCTTGACGGCAAATTCTTCTCTCCTGTTTATTTAGATTTTTTCCTCTCCTTTCAAACACTCATTGACTAACTGTGCTCGGATTGTATGTGTCTCTCCGTGGAGTGCAGAGAGACAAGACGATGGACTGTGTAGTTTTTCTTTCGTTGTTTTGTTTTTTCTCGCGTGCCCAGTACTCCTGTCCTTCTTTGGCTTCTTCCTGGCACTTTAAGGCAGTCCCAAGAGTGCCAAGATTTGCTGTAGTTCACACCACCTTCTTAAGATTCATTTCCTGAACCGCTTAATCCGAACTAGGCTGTCTTCCAACAGCCAACTCTGGGCGAGTGTGGGGTACACCTTGGACAGCTCACCGGGCCATCGAGGGGCTCTTCCTTATAGTATCTCTATTGAGCAGTCTTTTTATCCCTGTGCTCTGAGAAGAATAAAGAAAAATATTACATTTTGGTGACATTATCATCCATCTTCCATCATGGCTTGTCATGTCACCCCATCACTGATTATTTCTCTATAAAACATGAAGCATTTTATTCCTTACCTAAAATCCCATATTCCACCCAGACTTGATCATCTTCTCAGAATCGGAAACAGCATGTTTTTACACTCCTAAAAATATTAAGTGTTCTCAAGGGCTCATTGATGGCTTCATAAAAAGTCGGAAATGTTCTTTCTGAGAGGGAAATACTCAACCCGTCTGTGATAGCTTTCTCTGTAGAACTTTTAAAGCTTCTCCCACAGAGATAGTGAAACATTTGAAAGAGATTTCTAGTTTTTTGAAAGAGGTTTTTATTTTTATGTGGTCACAAATGTCAGTTGGCTGACACGGAAAATATTTCTTCTTCTTTTTTTCATTCAGTAACTTTTGTGAGTAGTCAAGTCTCTTTCAGATTCATCCTGATGAATGGATTAAAAAAATTCAATTAAATTATGTTGTTGTACAAACAAAATTGTAAGCATATGTGCTGTAGAGACCCTGTAAGACGGAGGATTTCTGTATTACTGGGAATGTAAGTGAGAATTTTAAATCTCGAGGAGCACTCATAGAGTACAAAGTACCTTTTATATGCGCAGGTGGTTTGTTATAACTCGGCATAAAAATAATGAAATGTCTCCCCCTGTTGGATGTTTGATGAATATTTTGTTATGCATTATAAAATTTACATTTGAAGGATTTTTAAATGTATGTTTATTATTTTTGTTTGTTTGTTTGTTTGTTTGTTTGTATGTTTTAAAGCATGATTCCATTGTATGGTCTGTTACGAGTAGCCAGCCCACCCTAGAAAAAAAATTAGCAAAAAAAAAAAAAAAATCATGCATTTCTTTTCAAGCAAAATGGCACACGCATAAACAAACAAACAAACAAATCTTCCAGGCAGGGTAGCAAAAGATTATGATTAATATACTAAGCCTGACTAAAACTGGCTATGAACATCACGCATCCATCAGTTTTCAGAACCGCTTAATCCCACTGGGTTACAGGAAGGCCGAACTCTGGCTAAAAGTGGGGTACATGCTATATATCACAGATACCCAGCATACTTGCAACTATTTACATTTAGATCCGGGGTGATGTGAAACAGCAATTAGCCTAATATGCATGTCTTGGGACTTTGGGAGGAAACAGGCCTACCCAGAGGAAACCCCAGAAGCGCAGGGAGGACACATTAACGCCACACAGAAAGGCCCTAGGTGACCCTGGATATCAAACCCAAGGGCTTCATGCTTTGAGGCACATATGCCAGCTACTCTTCCTCCATTCTGAAATGTATATATGTACACGGTTGAATTTTAAGAAACTAGATAGTGAACTATTAATAATTACGACTATAATGTGCATGCCCTGCTTACCAACTTTGTTCGGCTTACCAATGAGTTCATGGCGTATTGGTGGACGGGTGTCATGATATCTAAATGCCCTAAATTTAAATCATTTTTTTTTGTTTTGTTTTTTGGTTGTTTTATTATATCTATTTTTGCACCCCCTACTGATAGTACCTCAAGAGCCTGTAACAGTGAATTTCTCCATTGTGAGATTAATAAAGCTGTATCTTATCTTATCTTGTATCTTATCTTTTTTTTAGGTTACAGCATATGAAAGCGTTAGTTCAGTCAAAGAGTGCTTCCTGACTTTTTGGTGAATGCCAGTCTCTCTGTCTTTCTCTCTCTCTCAATCTCAGATGCATTGCATATGTAAAGTGAATGAATTACAGTGATGACATCACCATACTCTATATTAATTATATTTTGGTAGAACGTCAACAGTCAGTTCTCTAAGATAAATCAGAAATAAATGGGAAAGTGGATGGACCTGAGTGAATGAGTGACAGGTCTCATGGAGTGTTCCTGGAAAGAGACTTGTGAGTTCCTCGGGCTCACTCATGCACATGGGGAGTCATGGCAAGCCCTGTGATCTGATGCCACATAAAAACAGAAATTGCTCAGATAGTGAATGCTGGCTTTGATAGAAAGGAGTCAGAGCACCGGGTGCATTGCAGATTGCTGTATACAATTCTGTGTAGCTGCAGAACGGTCAGACTGTGCCTGCTCGACTCCTGTCCGCCTACACTGGGCATCAGAATTGGACCATGGTGCAACTGAAGAAGGTGGACTGGTCTGATGAATCATGTTTTCTTCTACATTATATGGATAGCAGGTGGCATGGTGGCTCAGTAGTTAGCATGCAAGTCTCATGGCAAGAAGATGATTCCCGGGCTCTGCATTTCTGTTTGGAGTTTGCAGGTTCTCCCTGCACTTACATGGGTTTCCTCTGTCTACTCTGGGTTCCTCCTACAATCTCAAAATATGCACTGTTGCCTCACTGGCAGTTACAAATTATAACTAGGTGTGAGAGTGAGCGTGATTGTGTGGGTTGGTTCTGCAATGGCCTGGGGAGCTTGTCCAGGGCGTAACCTATCCTCGTCCAGAGTAGGCTGAGATGGGCGCCAGCTTCCTGTGACCCTAATTAGAATTAAGAAGCTTAGGAAATGAATGGATGAAAGAATTGTATGACTAGCTGGGTGAAAGAGCACCACTTTCCTGTGGAAGAGATGACAACAGTCTGGGCTACATGAAGAGGATGAAACCACAGGAGACAGTGTGATGTTCTGGGTCAGGTTCTGCTGGGGAAACTCTGGGCTCTAAAGTTAATGGGCATGTTAATGGGTACGTTTTACCTGAATATTGTTCAGTTCATTATCATCAGTTCATTTTCTGTAACCGCTCAATCCTAATTAGGGTCTCGGGGAGGCTGGCACCTATCCCAGCCGACTCCAGGCAAGGGCAGAGTACGCCCTGGACAGCTTGCCAGGCTACCGCAGGGCAGAAACATGCTGATGGCTATATAGCTACTCTTATCGACAGTCAGCAATGGTTCTTTTACACCTCACACCATAGACAGTGAGAGGCATGGCCGGCCTTTGATAACCCAGTTAGCTGCACTGGGGGGACAGTGACAACCTTGTGGAGCGTGAGACTCAAACCCTCAACCTTAGGATCAGCGATCCAGTTCCCTATACCACTAGCCAACTCTGCCCACCTTAATATTGTACAAGGCCTACTTCACCCATTTATAGAGACAAAAGCCTCTTCTGCAGTTGCTCAGAAATGGTTTGAGGAACACCGGCATCCAAAATCTCCATTTGTGGAATGCACTGGACAAACAAGTCCAAACTATGTCGGCCACACTTTGCAGCTTACACAAAGTACAGCATTTGCTGCCATCAAACCCGATGGAGTAGAGATTATGGCCATCTTAGCATTAGCCTCAGTTTCTGTTTTCTTGCTTCGTTTTTGTTCTATGTAACTCAGTGGCTATGTTCTGTTTCACAGTTTTGGTAATGCCTGAGTTTCTGTTTATTTGTGTTGCCAGTCCCCAATAAACTCCACATTTGGCATTTGCTTTTGCATTCCGTCTCATTTATGAAAACTGTGAACCACTTGGTTCCAGACAGCACGGCACCCCCATGAGGTGTCTTGTCTATGTCTTGATGGGTTAGAGCCGTTTTGATGACACAAGTAGGATCTAGACAATGATAGCCAGGTGGTTTTAATGTTATGGCTGGGCTGTGTGTACCTAAAAAGAGGGAGAACATCCAGCCAGGAGCAATGTTCAGCCGCCTTCTTCTTGACAGTCTCTGTCATTCTCCAGATACCTTCCTACACTCGCCTCTCTTCGTCAGTCTCATTATCCCATGGCCTGGCGTATCAGACTGCGAGATTTGCAGGGATCCCCAGCCCTCTCCATCCTGTTTTTATTTTTTATTTATTTATGTATTTTTTTTTTCCCATTTAACAAAGTTAATTCGCAGACATTACAGCAAAGTGCTTTGATCCCCTGCTGTTTTAAAACCAGAAACTCACATGGGTCACGCCAAGCGCCGCATAGACTCCAGCAGACAGCGAGTCCACGAGCAGAGATAAAGCCTCAATTAGTCATAAGCTTGTTTAAATTGGACTCAAAACAAGGTTGCAGGAAGTGTGTCACGCTGTATGGCAATGGTGGTATGTCCTGCTTATATTTTTCCATGTCAAACAGCATGGCGAGGCAGATTAACGAGATAGGTGGAAGCGAGGATGCTATTAGTCTACCTCCCAGACCATTCCGCTGCTTACACTCACTGCATAATAATATTTTATCCGGCTCAGTCTTTAAATCCAATTAGCTAAAAGAAAGTGCTTTGTGCCACCGCACCGTATCAATTATTCATTCGAGTTTTTACAGCCAATCCATGCGGGTTCCTGCGCATGTTAAAAAGAATGGAAAGCCACGTGCACAGATCCTGCTCGTTTTCATCTGCTGTCTCTCTGGTGAGGCTTTGCCCTCACAAAAGCATACATACGCACACACACACACACACACACACACACACACACACACACACACACACACACACACACACACACACACACACACACACACACACAGAAAGACAACATAGGTGAAGCCAACGCTTGTCAAAACCAAACACAGAGAATGCATTAAAACCACAGCAAGTCACAGATAAGAGGAGAAAGAATTTCTTCACTAGTCAACTCGCACGTCGTTGTCGTGTACCATTTTGCATCCGAGATTACGACACAAATATTTAAAAACAAAACAACAGTTGCTAAGCAACAGGATTTTCAGCGTTATTGTGTTAGATTGTTTGGGAATGTTGCAGAAGGATTTCAAAAGGAGAACACAGAACAAGAGCATGGTGGTCTGACACTGCTTGTCTCTCAAGCAAGGGGCAGTTATCGTGGCATTTCTGGGGGTGGTTTCACAGGGATTTTTGCGTTCACTAATAGAACTATATTAATGTATTCATATGTGGCTGGATCTGGCAAAACCTGGAACATGACAGACATATATATATATATATATATATATATATATATATATATATATATATATATATATATATATATATATATATATATATGTGTGTGTGTATTTTTTTTTAAGGTCATGTTGGGAGGCACAGTGGTGTAGTGGTTAGTAAGTCTGTCTCACAGCAAAAAGGTCCTTGGTCCAAGTCCCCGGGTGAGCATGGGTGTTTCTGTTTTTATTAGTTCTCCATGTGCTTATGTGGGTTTCCTCTGAGTTCTGTGGTGTTCTCTCATCGTCCAAATACATACAGATTAAGTTAAATGGCTGTTTTCCAATAGCTCCTATGTATTTATATATGTATGATTATACATGTATTTATATGTCTGTCTGTCTTCCTTTCGGCTTTTTCCTTTTTACTCGGGAGTCGCCACAGCGAATCATCTGAGTCGCACGTTTGATTTGGCAGAGGTTTTTACGTCGGATGCCCTTCCTGTCACAACCCTTTTTAGCAAGGGACAGAAACACGCTGAAGGCTTTGCAGCTCCTCAGTACGAAAGTCAGCAATGGTTCTTTTACATCAACCTCTCACCATAGACAGTGACAGACATGGCCCGCCTTTGATAACCCAGTTAGCTGCACTGGGGGTATACATGTATGTATATCATTATATATGTATTATTATATATGTATTATTAGATATGTATTATTAGATATGTATTATTGTATATGGATTGTGTGTGTTCTCCTGCAATGGACTGGGAGCTGTTTAAGGTGTAATCTACCCTTACCCAAGTTTGGTTGAGATAGAATTCAGCCTCCCTACAACTAAAGCAGGATTGATCTGACATTTGCATTAGATATACTCTGTTTTCTTATTTTTATCTTTGTGTAATCTATTATTTGTTTTATTATTGCTGTATTATTGTGCTATTATTATTTACTTTCCTTCTATCGTATTTGTTCTGTACATATGTACATCTGGAACGCCAATTCAAATTCAAGGATAAAGTATTGAAAATATTTGATTAAATTCTTCTTCTTCTTTTCTTTTTGGCTTTTCTTTTCAGGGGTCGCCACAGCAAACCATCTACCTCCATCTCACCCTCCATCTCACCATCTTCTACTCTTACTCCAACGACCTTCACCACATCCATAAATCTTCTTCGGCCTCCCTCTAGGCCTTCTGCCTGGTAGTTCCAACCTCAGCATCCTACTACCAATATACTCACTATCCCTCCTCTGCACATGTCCAAACCATCTCAATTTAGCCTCTCTGACTTTGTCTCCAAAACCTCTAACATGTGCTGTCCCTCTGATGTACTCATTCCTGATCCTATCCATCCTCGTTACTCCCAAGGAGAACCTCAACATTTCCATCCCTGCTACCTCCAGCTCAGCCTCCTGTCTTTTCCCCAGTGCCACTGTTTCTAAACCATACAACATCACTGGCCTCATCACCGTCATGTACACTTTTCCTTTCATTCTTGCCGATACCTTCCTATCACACATCACACCGGATATTTTTCTCCAACCATTCCAATCTTTCCACACTCGTCATTGTTCTGAATTGTTGAGCCTAAGTACTTAAAGTCCTCCACCTTCTTTACATGCTCCCTGTAACCTCACCGTTCCTCTTCAGTCCTTGTTGTTCACATAGATGTACTCTGTTTTACTGAGGCTAATCTTCATTCCTCTCCTTTCCAGGGCATATCTCCACTTCCTTAGATTTTTTCTGCACTTGTTCTCTGCTCTCACTACAGATCACAATGTCATCTGCAAACATTATAGTCCATGGAGATTCTTGTCCAACCTCATCTGTCAGCCAGTCCATCACCATAGCAAACAAGAAAGGGCTCAGAGCTGACCCTTGATGCAGTCCCACCTCCACCTTGAACTCTTCTGTCACACCCACAGAACACCTCACCACTGTCTTACATTTCTCATACATGTCCTGCACCACTCTAACATACTTCTCTGCCACTCCAGACTTCCTCATGCAATACCACAGTTCCTCTCTCGGCACCATGCCATATGCTTTCTCCAGATCGACAAAGGCACAATGAAGCTCCTTCTGACCTTCTCTGTTCTTCTCTATCAACATCCTCAAAGCAAACACTGCATCAGTGATGCTCTTTCTTGGCATGAAACCAATAACTTCATCATATGGCTCATCAACTATACCCCTCTGTAGTTGCCATAACTCTGCACATCTCACTTGTTCTTAAAAATGGGCACCATCACACTTCTCCTCCATTCCTCCAGCATCCTCTCATTCTCTAAGACCTTGAAAATATTTGATTAAATCTATGACTGAAATTCTGAGATACCAAAATAAAATAAAATAAAATAAAATAAAATAAAATGCAGTAACCACATTACGAAGTGCTGTACATACCACAGCACATCAAGTTTGGGGGTTTAAGTTGTTGTTTTTTTTTGTTTTTTTTTTTTTGTTTTTTTTTAAATCTGTGAGGTGTTTGTAGTCTCTGTTTTTTCCATGCTGGTTTCTTCCACGTGTGTGTGTGTGTGTGTGTGTGTGTGTATATATATATATATATATATATATATATATATATATATATATATATATATATATATATATATATATATATATATATATATATATATATATATACATATATATATATATATACACAGACGTTCCCCGACTTACGTTCATCCGTTTTACATTTTTTCACTTTTAAAAAAGTAGTCAAATTTTGATTTTTGATGTACCTATGTTGTACGCTGACGTAAGGACACATTGACTGAACGTGTCCCTCCTTCTTCCCAGTTCAGTTTTATATATATATATATATATATATATATATATACACAAGTTACTCTTGTGTTAAGTCATTGTCTCTGTGGTCTGGTCTCTGGTGATTCACATCGGTGCAGGCTGCGCACTAAACTAGTTCAACGAAGCCCTTGCTCACTTGAAAGCCGGAACTCCGCATAACCCGCACTTTGTTTTAAGCAAGTAAACTACTTTCATCAAGTGCACAAACTTTCGGTCTTGAGCGCCTCACATATTGTAAGCATTGATCGGCTGTTTTAAGCTTCATGTAAAGTGAGTCGGCTCAGCTTCATGTAATGTGTCCATCCGTCCACCATCGGAACCATTTACAAGCAGAAAGATCGCATCATAGAGAATGTTAAAGGTTATATTTGATACTGTATTTGATATTTGGTGAGTGAATTTGATTAAAATTTTTCAATTTGAAATTATTTTGCTTGAATTTATTCTTTTTTAATTAATGTTGATATTACTTGATATATTTGGTATTATTTTACAATCTTATGTTTATAATAATTGATTTAGGGGTGTTTTATGAGATACTGTAATGGTATTTATGGATGTATAGTATAGTATGAGCATCATACGTCACACGTTATACGTCACTGTAACAACTTACATTCACTTTCAACTTACGTTCGGCCGTCCGGAACCATTAAAACGTAAGTCAGGGAGCGTCTGTATATAAACAAACAAAAAACCCCACATTGGCCTCGTGTGCATATTTTTTGGACTGTGAGATGAAACTGGAGTACCCGGCGGAACCCCATGCCAACAAAGGGAAACTCCACACAAACACCCAATCTGGGAATCGAACCTAGGCCTTCCAGCTGTGAGGTGACTGTGCTAACCATGACACTACTGTGCTACTAGTGTTAGTGTTATTTTTTATTAATATTTTGTCTTTGGATGGAGTAACTGGTGACATGGTGGTAAAATGCTGGCTCGTTGATCCCAAGGCTGGGGGTTCAAATCCCACAATCAACGGGCCGGCCATGTGTCTCACAGTCTATGGTGAGAGGTTTATGTAAAAGAACCATTGCTGACTTTCATCAAGAGGAGCTGGAGAGCCACCAGCGTGTTTCTGCCCTGCAATGACCTGGTGAGCTGTCCAGGGTGTACTCTGCCCTCATCCCAAGTCGGTTTAGATGGGTTCCAACCTCCACGTGAACCTAATTAGGATTAATCGGTTCAGAAAATGAATGAATGAGTGAATAGAGTAATTGCAGAGTTTGGTTAAATGGATAAATTACCACTATATTACTGAGTTTTGCACAATTTATCACTGCCAACGTTGCGCCCTGAATCAGGTGACCCTGGTGAGGAATGTATGTCCATACTGCAACGTTTTATTTATAACGAATTCTGTACATGTTTGACTTTGAGGATAATGTACTGTGGTATTTTATACATTACTGCAACACTATATAGCGCCTGTAGCATTAAAATATTCAGCCTGCCTGCCAGGTATAATGTATTTTTTATGATATGTTTAATTAATGCGTCTCTGATTGAGCTCGCCGTCCTTATCCTCCACTGAAATGTAAAAAGTTAACATGCTACAGCTTGTTTTTGTCTGCATGATTCAAGTGTAAATTCTGTCTATCGTACTTTTTAGCAAACCTTAATAAAGTTATTAAAACTTAAAATCCGTCCAATGTGGCTTTAAATTGGCTCCGTTGGCATTCAGTCGTCGTCATGAAGAGCAAAGTGAAGCCGAGCGTAACTCGAGTGCAGCGCTGCTCAATCTGGAACAAGACACGAGCCACTGAAGCAATGTCTGAACTCCGGGCTGGATGTCTGTGACAGGGTAGAAAAAAAAAAAAAGCTCCACTTTAAAAGGTAAAATTTAGACAACTCACACCCTGAATAGCTCACCAGTCCATCACAGGGCCAATACACAGAAAAAAGCATTCACACTCAAACCAAGACACATTTTGAAACAACCAATTATCTTTAGGCTATGGGAGGAAACACATACTCGGTGCAGAGAGCAGACACATTTTGGGGCATCCGGAGACCAGTTCAGGATGATGAGCCTCGGTTGATGGCAGTTTATCCGGCAAGTGGGAGGTCACTCCCCCGGTGTGTCACATTTTCCGTCCTGGTCCAGGATTTGATTCAGGGACATTTAGCTCCCAAACCCGCTTCTCTAACCATGAGGCTACAGCTGCCCAATTTATATTCAGTGCAAAGTTCATTCTTCATTTTCTGAACTGCTTAATCCTAATTATGGTTAAGCTGAGGCCGGTGCCCATCTCAGCCGACTCTGGACGAGGGCAGATAGTACACCCTTGACGTCCCGCCAGGCCATCGCATGGCAGAAACACGCTGATGGCTGTGCAGCTCCTCTTGTTGAAAGCCAGCAATGGTTCTTTCACATGAAGCTCACACCAAAGACAGTGAGAGACACGGCTGGCCTTTGATAACCCAGTTAGTACACAGGGGGCAGTGACAACCTGTTGAGAATGGGGCTTGAACCCCGAACCTTAGGATCTATGACCAAGCACCACCAGGCCACCACTTCCCCAGGGCAAAGTGTAATTATCCATGTGCTCAAAAGAATGTGCTGTAACACTATGAACCGGACAGAACCGCATCATTATCGTAATCTACAATGTTTCTGTTCACAAAGAGTCCACAAGTGGCACATATTAAAATGTCCACCTCACAGGAAGAAGGCATAGGTTCGATTCCCAGCTCGGGCGTCCCTGTAGGGACTTTGCATGTTCTTCCTGTGCTTGTGTGAATTTCCTCCAGGTAGTCCAGTTTCCTCCTGCACAGTGGGCGAATTCGACTATTCGAAATCATCCCTCGGCGTGAGCGTGAATGGTTGTGTGAGTGTTGGCCCTACAATGGTCTGGCAAGCTGTCCAGGATGTGTAGCAGCCAACCCACAACTCTAGAATTAATCTGTTCAGAAAATGAATGAATGAATGAATGAAGGAAGGAAGGAAGGAAGGAAGGAAGGAATGAATGGATGAATTAATATATATGGTTATATTTTATTAGATTTTTGTGATACATTGAAAAGCATTTTGAAGATATTCTGAAGGTTCAGGAGAAAATTATGAACATTATGTGAAAAAAAAACGATTGAAAGAACCATTGCTGACTTTCAACAAGAGGACCTGCATAACCGTCAGCGTGTTTCTGCCTTGCGATGGCTTGGTGAGCATTCGAGGGTGTACTCTTCCCTTGCCCAGAGTTGGCTGAGATGGGCATCAGCCTTCCCGTGACCCTAGTTAGGATTAAGCAGTTCAGAAAATGAATGAATGAATGAATGAATAAATGAATGAGTGTTATTATTTGTTCAGTGATATTTCCTGAAGTTCTTAATGCACCAGCAAACTCTTGTCTCATGTAGTGGATAATGTCGCGGCTCACACGTGTTCTCAGGACGGGCAGGCTTTCCCATTATATTTGTGGTACAGTGTGTTCCAATTATTCTCAAAATATAGACCAGTGATGAATGGAGAGAGAGAGAGAGAGAGAGAGAGAGAGACAGCATGGCAGGTGTTTGTTTGATTGTTTATTATTATTATTATTATTATTATTATTATTATTATTATTATTATTATTATTATTATTATTTAATGATGAAGTAATTAAAGAAAAAATGAGGCAGAGAGAGTTCTGTTATTGTTAAAAAAAAATGTACAGGGAGCTTATCCTTACCCAACGATAGATGATACGACCGACAAATGTTTATATCTTTATAAATATAGATAATTATTTTAAACTGTAAGTAAACATTTTTAAGTGATGTATGTAGTGCACCGGAACAGTTCAATCAGCTTGGTCTGCTGTCTTCTTCTTCTTCTTCTCCTTCTTTTCCTTTCGGCTGTTCCCTTCAGGGGTCGCCACAGCGAATCATCTGCCTCCACCTCATCCTATCCTCTGCATCTTCTTCTCTTACACCAACTGCCTTCGTGTCCTCCTTCATCGCATCCATAAGTCTCCTCTTTGGTCTTCCTCTCGGCCTTCTGCCTGGTAGTTCCAACCTCAGCATCCTACTACCAATATACTCACTATCCCTCCTCTGTACATGTCCAAACCATCTCAATCTAGCCTCTCTGACTTTGCCTCCAAAACCTCTTACATGTGCTGTCCCTTTGATGTACTCATTCAACATTGGTCTGCTGTATTGACATAATAAAAATCTTGTCCGAGTGACACATGGCGCCATGGGTAGCACATCTGTCGGACAGCAACAAGGTTCAAATTCCCAGATGCAGGCGTTTCCCTGTGGATTTTACATGTTTACACCTGTTTTCCGTGGGTTTCCTTGCTTTTTTGGAAAGAGGAAGTCATTGATTTAATAGATAAGTCATTGGTTATGCAGTTATGTGTGTTCAGGTGAGGCAAAGGGTCCCCTGTCAATCTTTTAAAAGAAAAAAAAAAGATAATGATAAACTATAATAAATGTGAATATTTGTCAGCTGGTATGAATTACAAACACTTCTTTTTCCATTCAAATCGAATATATATATATATATATATATATATATATATATATATATATATATATATATATATATATATATATATATATATATATAATGCCCTGGTTATCATCTTCATGGAAGTTTTCTTGGCAGGATTAGTGCAGCGGTTTGCCGTTTCGATAAGGCGATCAGTACCCCTGACTCATGGTAGATGGTGCCTGTGAGCCCACAGACTATTACGTGACCTGCAATTTTCTTTGCATGTAGTTTATTTCCTTTACAATCCACTTTAACAAAATGAAAGATTAGATTTCCATGCAGAGAAAATTCACAAATCTGGACGTTCAGACTAAACAAGCGCCGATAACTAAAGGAAGACCAACACAGATGTGGGGGGGGTGCAAATGAAATATGCAGCACATGTTTTATTTTAAAAGGTACTAAAAGTACTAGAAAGAAATGTGATATGGGACGCATTGCACCACACATCCTACCCCATACTCACTGTGTGGACAGTCACGTCACTGCTTCGCTCTTTGGTATTGATTTGATGTCTGTTGTCAGTTCATTTGTATTTGTCAAGCTCACTTGAAATGAGTCAGTGCCTGACCAGCCGTCTACCTCACCACCCGTCACATGTATGTGAACTTATCAGTAATACAGGACAGGATGGTGGTGTGATGGAAGCCCCATGCACATTACGCTAACTGGCTGTTCCAATTTGCCTCTGGGGATAAGTATGAGTGTGAGTGGTTGTGTGTGTTGCCCTGCGATGGTCTCTCAAGCTGTTCAGAGTGTACTCAACCTTCAGTCAGTGTGAGCTGAGATAGGTTCCACCCTCCTTATGACCCTAGTAGATTAAGCAAAGAATGTAATGCTTAAAACGATGGACCCTCACAGCGCGTTGTGGTCAGGTGCGTCATCATTATATTGCTGACTTATTTGCTGAACCTCCAGAGGTGTTTAAGATGTAACCCACCTTGGCACAGTGTCGGCTTAGGTAGACTCCATCCTCCTCCCTTATTAAGATTAAACAACTTGGCAAATGAATGAATGATTTAAGAAGGTGTGGTGCTTAATTAGCGCGCCGGCACTTTCAGGAGATCTGAGCTGCATGCAGGAGATCATTTCATCTCGCTGGCTTCTTCCCTGTGCTTGTTAATTTCGCAGCAGTCAATCCTGAGGTAATAGACATTCTTACCAAATATAGGGATGTCTTCCAAACTGCATGTGTACTGAGTTATACGCATAAATATAAATTACACATGATCTACTGACAAATGTTTAATTATGCAAATAGTTCTGTATGCAGTTTGGGATGCAGTTCAATTATTCACAACCCGGCGGAAAGAATGATTTCTTGTCATTTTCTCAATACTTCTGAAGCATCAGAATTAAAGAACAGACAAGCAGAGTGATTGTCATGCTTATTGAGTACCATGCACACAAAACACCATCCATATTTCCCCGAACTTGAAATAATTCTACTTAGCTTTATCCTGCTGGTTAAAAACAGAAGGTAGAGAATTAGCATGCTAGCAAACACCCATTCAATCATTGGAAGAACCACATATTTGTGACATACTGAACTTTCAGCTGGACCCAGAAATGTAGGAGACAGTGTGAGATGACACAGGGCCAATTTATTACTCAAAGGGGAAGCACTCAAGTAGGAGGCAAACACAGGAACTACTGGTGATGAAGAGAAACACAATAAATATTAAACACTGGGAACTAAGGTGCAGGAGACCGGTCCAAGAGCCAGAGAGAACATAGGGAAGCAGAGACGTGATGTGAGACAATCTTCCAACACTGTGCTTGTCTTTATAGGGTAGTAGATTAGGGAGTGGGATCAGATGTGCATACTAGAATCAGCCCGCATAGGTCAGCCACGCCCTTCTGCCAGAGCCTGCAGCGCTGGGGAGAAACATAATTAGAAGAGCCGTCACATTCAAAGTCCCCCCAAACACAGACTTTAATATTAATCTTACTGGGGGCTCAGGGAGGCTGATGCCTATTGCAGTTGACACTGAGAGTAGGCAGAGTACACTGTGAACAGCTTTACCAGAGAACTGCAGCACAGACACACAGACACACAGACACACATACACAAACACACACACACACACACACACACACACACACACACACACACACACACAAACACAGACACACACACACACACACACACACACACACACACACACACGTGGAAAAAAAATCAGAATAACATCAGTACACACTGGTAAACCTTGGTGAACATCGGTCGATAATAGTGATCAGTGTAACACATCAGGAGAGCAGAGGTACATTTTTGACGCATTGGGAAGAATGTCGGAATATGATGGCTCAAATCAAGATCATGATCAGTATGAAATGAGCACACCTTTTAGGTCTGTGAAGTGCGGGAGGAAACCAGAGTAAGAGGAGGAAGCCCATGTAAGCACAGGGAGAACATGCTTACCTCACACAGAAACGCCCTCGACTGAGATCAGAACCAGAACCGTGTTGTAATGAAGCTGCGATGCTAAGTTTGCTAACAGTGCTAAGCATTCATTTATAAAATTATACAGAAATGACTCCACAGTGGTTTATGAAACAGTTTAATGATTTCTTTAAGAAGTTTTCTCTGAATTAAATGTCTGTAATGGAAAAAAAAAAAAAACCTCAGCGTTGTAGTTTTCTATAACGAAGCTTTTAAGCGGTCCCCAAAGGCCAAATGAAATGATCATCACCAAAGAATCAATTCTAATATTCCAAAAGCAATCAGGCTGAATTGCTGCATAACATAATGACCCTACTAACTATTGAATAATAATTATTATAATGATAATAATAATTATTATTATTGCAATGGCCTGGCGAGCTGTCCAGGGTGTACTCTGCCCTCGCCCGGAGTCGGCTGGGATGGGCACCAGCCTCACCGCGACCCTAATTAGGATGAAGCGGTTACAGAAAATGAAATGAACTGAATAATAATAATAATAATAATAATAATAATAAGAATAAGAATAATAATAATAATAATAATAATAATAATAATAATAATAATAATGTGTACAAAATCTTTCCAGGATGTTTGACAAATCTCGTGTCATCCTATTGCTCCTCCAATGAAATTATTTACCCGGAGCAAAAGGGAGCCAGAAAGGAGCCAGAAAGGATGTTGGGAATGCAAGGATCAGTTACTGGTCCAGAAAATGATACTTGAAGAGGCTAAAACTTACCACCGCAACCTCTCAGTGTGCTGCATTGACTACAACAAAGCATATGACTCTGTCCCTCATCAATGGATTCTGAAGTCTTTGCAATGTGTTGGCCGACCTGAGCGATTACTCCATTTACTCAAGTCTTTAATGAGATGCTGGTCAACTCAGCTTGTACTGTACAGACGCTCCCCGACTTACATTTTTAATTGGTACTGGACGGCCGAACATAACTTGAAAGTGAACGTAAGTTGTTACAGTGACGTATGACGTGTGACGTATGACGCTCATACTGTACTATACATCCATAAATAGCATTACAGTATCTCGTAAAACACCCCTAAATCAATTATTATAAACATAACATTGTAAAATAATACCAAATATATCAAGTAATATCAACATTAATTTAAAATAAGTCACTTATTTATACTGAGTCACTTTACATGAAGCTAAAAACAGCCAATCAACGCTTACAATATATGAAGCGCTCAATACCGAAAGCAGTGTACTTGCAAAAGTAGTGTACTTGCTGTGGGTTATATGGACTTCCGGTCTTTCAAGTGCACAAGGGTGCTGTTGAACTCGTTTAGAACACAGCATGCACTGCTGCAGTCTCCCAGCAAAGCAGAGAGTTCTTTCTTTTGTGTAAGTAAGGAAGTAAACTTTTATCAAGAGATGCATACAAAGAACAAGTACAAATCCTAATGAATATAAAAATAAGTATACACTCTGAGGATTCTGCTAAAAGATAATGAATATAAAGATTGTGCCGATCTGAGCAGATAGTTAATTCATCTCTGTGTATGAGACTTGCACCCATGCTAGCAGGCTTACACTTCTGACCAACCAGATTGGCTTAGAGTTACAAAAGTCCACAAAACAGTGTAAACACAAAGATGACATCTTAACACAAGGGTAACACTATATAACTGATATAGATAAATATATATCTTTTGTGTCATGACATCAGCGTACTAGGTGTATTCAATGCAGCCATGAGGCGGGGGGGGCACTAACCAGTGTCTCTCCCCCTTACGCCGGTCCCAAGCCCAGATAAATGCAGAGCGTAGCAACAGGAAGGGCATCCGGCGTAAAACTTCTGCCACATTTAAAAAAATGCAAATGATCAATACAGAATTCATACCGGATTGGTCGAGGCCTGGGTTAACAATGACCGCCATCAGTGCTGTCAACCAACAGGGTGCTGATGGAAATTGGACTACTGTTGGTCGAAGACGTCGAAGAAGGAGAGGCGGGAGGCGTGTCCGTAGGCAGAGAGAGAAGAGGAAATGCGTGAGCCTAGGACTGAGAGTAGGGACTTTGAATGTTGGAACTATGCAAGGAAAAGATAGGGAGCTGGCTGACATGATGCAGAGGAGGAAGGTGGACATACTGTGTGTTCAGGAGACAAGGTGGAAAGGTAGAAAGGCTAGAAGCTTAGGAGCAGGGTTTAAGCTGTTTTATCATGGTGTGGATGGGAAGAGAAATGGAGTAGGAGTCATCTTGAAGGAGGGGTTTGTCAGGAATGTTCTAGACGTGAAAAGAGTGTCAGACAGAGTGATGAGTCTCAAGTTAGAAATTGAAGGCGTGATGGTCAATGTTGTTAGTGCTTATGCCCCACAGGCAGGATGAAAGCTAGAAGAGAAGGAGAGATTCTGGAGTGATTTAGATGAAGTGATGCAGAGTACCCCCAGAGGTGAAACAGTGGTCATTGGAGCAGACTTCAATGGACATGTTGGTGCAGGCAACAGAGGGGACGAGGAAGTGATGGGCAGGTTTGGTATCCAGGACAGGAACACAGAAGGACAGATGTTGATCGATTTTGCAAAAAGGATGGAAATGGCTGTGGTGAATACTTTCTTCAAGAAGAAACAGAAGCATAGGGTGACTTATGAAAGCGGAGGTAAGAGCACACAGGTAGACTACATCTTGTGTAGGCGATGTAATTTGAAGGAAGTCAGTGACTGCAAAGTACAAGTGAGTGAGAGTGTTTCCAAACAGCATAGGATGGTGGTGTGCAGGATGACGCTGATGGTGAGAAAGGTGAAAAAGGCAAAGGCAGAGCAGAAGACAAAGTGGTGGAAGCTGAAAAAGGAAGAGTGTCATGTTGTCTTCAAGGAGGAGTTGAAACAGGCTTTGGGTAGTCAGGAAGTGCTTCCAGAGGACTGGACAACCACAGCCAATGTGATCAGGGAGACCGGTAGGAGAGTACTTGGTGTGTCCTCTGGAAGGAAAGTAGATAAGGAAACTTGGTGGTGGAATGAGGAAGTGCAGGAGTGTGTACAAAAGAAGAGGTTAGCCAAGAAGAAGTGGGACATTGAGAGGACCGAAGAGAGTAAACAGGAGTACAGGGAGACACAGCATAAGGCAAAGGTAGCAGTGTCAAAGGCCAAACAGAGGGCGTATGATGACTTGTATGATAGGTTGAACAGTAAGGAGGGAGAAAATGATCTATACAGGTTAGCACAGCAGAGAAATGGAGATGGGAAAGACGTGCAGCAAGTTAGAGTGATAAGAGACAGAGAGGGAAATGTATTGACTGATGACAGAAGTGTGCTGGGAAGATATAAAGAGTACTTTGAAGAGCTGATGAATGAGGAAAATGAGAGAGAAAAAAGAGTAGAAGGGGTGACCGTTGAGGAGCAGGAAGTAGCAAAGATTAGTAAGGGAGAAGTGAGGAGGGCATTGAAGAGGATGAAGAGTGGAAAGGCAGTTGGCCCTGATGACATACCAGTTGAGGTATGGAAGTGTCTAGGGGAGGTAGCAGTAGATTTTCTGACAAGAATATTCAACAATGTCTTAGAAAGTGAACAGATGCCTGAGGAATGGAGGAGAAGTGTGCTTGTGCCCATTTTTAAGAACAAGGGAGATGTACAGAGTTGTGGCAACTACAGAGGGATAAAGTTGATGAGCCATACAATGAAGCTATGGGAAAGAATAGTGGAAGCAAGACTAAGGACAGAGGTCAGCATTTGTGAACAACAGTTTGGTTTCATGCCAAGAAAGAGCACCACAGATGCAGTGTTTGCTTTGAGGATGTTAATAGAGAAGTACAGAGAAGGTCAGAAGGAGCTGCATTGTGCATTTGTGGATCTGGAGAAAGCATATGACAGGGTGCCAAGAGAAAAACTGTGGTATTGCATGAGGAAGTCTGGAGTGACAGAGAAGTATGTTAGAGTGGTGCAGGACATGTATGAGAGATGTAAGACAGTGGTGAGGTGTGCTGTCAGTGTGACAGAAGAGTTCAAGGTGGAGGTGGGACTGCATCAAGGGTCAGCTCTCAGCCCCTTCTTGTTTGCTATGGTGATGGACAGGCTAACAGACAAGGTTAGACAAGAATCTCCATGGACTATGATGTTTGCAGATGACATCGTAATCTGTAGTGAGAGCAGAGACCAAGTGGAGGAAAATCTAGAGAGGTGGAGGTATGCCCTGGAAAGGAGGGGATTGAAGGTTAGTCTTAGTAAGACAGAATACATGTGTGTGAACGTCAAGGACCCAAGAGGAACTTTGAGGTTACAGGGGGCAGAGATAAAGAAGGTGGAGGATTTTAAGTACTTAGGCTCAACAATCCAGAGCAATGGAGAGTGTGGAAAAGAGGTGAAGAAGCGTGTGCAGGCAGGTTGGAATAGATGGAGAAAAGTGTCCGGTGTGATGTGTGATAGGAGAGTATCGGCAAGAATGAAGGGAAAAGTGTACAAGACGGTGGTGAGGCCAGCAATGTTGTATGGTTTAGAGACAGTGGCCCTGGGGAAAAGACAGGAGTCAGAGTTGGAGGTAGCAGAGATGAAAATGTTGAGGTTCTCTTTGGGAGTAACGAGGATGGATAGGATCAGAAATGAGTACATCAGAGGGACAGCACATGTTAGATGTTTTGGAGACAAAGTCAGAGAGGATAGATTGACATGGTTTGGACATGTACACAGGAGGGATAGTGAGTATATTGGTCGTAGGATGCTGAGGTTGGAACTACCAGGCAAAAGGCCCAGAGGAAGACCAAAGAGAAGATTTATGGATGCGGTGAAGGCGGACGTGAAGGCCGTTGGAGTAAGAGTAGAAGATGCAGAGGATAGGGAGAGATGGAGGCAGATCATTTGCTGTGGCGACCCCTGAAGGGAACAGCCGAAAGGAAAAGAAGAAGATCAGCGTACTAGGTAGGTACGTCTAAACTCAAAATTTGACTTTAAAAAATAATCAATAAATAAACCTTAAAATCGAAAAAATGTAAAACAGATGAACGTAAGTTGGGAAGCGTCTGTACTCGCAAGGTCAGGTTTAGACTTCAGAATCTATTTCAATTAAGAGAGGAATATTCCCGGGGGTTCTTTTAGTCCTCTGCTTTTTGTTTGTCACTTAATCCCTTGAGTTTTTTGCTCAATAAAGAGGAAGGTTATCATCCAGGACCTCCACAGCACAGATCCCCAACACCTCTTACTCATCTCCTTTACATGGAACTGACTGCCAAAGGAGATTCCAACTTGAAGAAACAAATTCTCCTTGTCGAGTCCTTTTCACAAGATATTGGTATGACTTTCGGACTTGATAAATGTAACATTCTTCATTTAAAACGTGGAAAGGCAATCAATGATGGATCAGTTGAGTTACATGGAGGAGGAGTGATTGAGCATCTCGTGGAAGGCCAATCGTACACCTATTTGTGGATGCAAGTTCGAGACAAGCTCCAGAATGCCCACATAAAAGACCAACTTCTGGCTGAGTACAAATCTCATCTAAAAAAGATCTGGAGTTCGGAGCTAAATGCGAGAAACAAGTTCAAAGCCACAAATACTTACGCAGTGCCTGTCCTTTCTTACTCCTTTGGTGTTGTTGATTGGACCATCATGGTTGGATGAAATCATGGGTCTTGATTGCCTTACAAGAAGGATCATGTCTGGCATCTGAGCTCACTACCCTCGTTCATCTATCAATTGTTTGTATTTATCAATCAATTCCAGGGGACGAGGTTTGATTAATGTGGTGGCACTTGATGATGGTATTTTATTGTGTACTTTTGTACATATTTATTGATCTGATGATCCTCTTGTGAAGCATATCAAGACTCACGATGAAAGCAAGGACTTCCATAGTTATCTTAAACGCGCCAAGGCTGCTGGACAGAAGCTCAACGTCAATGTTGATTTTGTCGATGGCGAAGTACTGCTGGACGGGACATCTATGTGTGTCAACCAGGTGAAGTCTTTCATCAAATCTGCTCAGAGTCGTCATTTCAAGGAGAAACTGTCTGGAAAACCACTACATCGTGTTTATGTGCAGTGTGTTTGGTAGAACAGTAATCCTTCCGACTCCTTTGCCTGGATGAAGTCGGCTGGTCTGAAAAGTGAAACCGAGAGCTTTCTATTTGCTGCTCAGGACCAGTCACTTCCAACACGCAATCGTCAACATAATATTATATATAATATTAATATTATAAGGGAAAATGTAAATCCCAAATGTCATTTGTGTCGTGAATTTAGTGAAACTGTCCAACACCTTGTCAGTGGTTTTCCTGCACAAACGTCTTATCTGAAAAGACATGATGGCATGGCACGTTCCTTTTATTATCGTCTCCGTCATGTGTGTGGTTTTGACTCAGAGGACCATCCATGGTACGACCCTGATCATGTCCAGGGCGTCATGGAAAATGATCATTTCAAGCTTCTTTGGAATCGGTCCATATACAGCCAGAGGAGAATCGAAGCCAACAAACCTGATATTGTCCTTTTTGATAAATCCAATGGAATTATTAATATTATTTAATTTTCTGTCCCTTTTGACAGCAATGTGATTGACAAGATTCAGGAGAAGCATGTATAATATGGCGACCTCGCCTATGAAATGTCTCGCTTTTATCCAAAGTGCAAAAGCGTCCGAGTCCCCATTGTTCTCGGCGCCCTCGGTTTGGTACATCCTGATCTATTAACACAGATCAAGAGTGTGCCTGGGTTTACTACCGGGAGCACAGACATTATGACAGTCTGGGCAATGCAGAAGGCTGCAGTGTTGGGGAGTCTCCATATTCTCCGGAACGTTCTTGGTGGGTTTGACTAGGCAGTGCTTCCTGGGAGAAGTCCCATTCACTGTCTGGGCTGCATGTGGAGAGGGTGAGGGCCCTGAGCTGATGATGAGCCTAACCAGCCTGACTGTTCCAGGATCACCCGATCCCTCTCTGCTGAATATAAATTTTTACTGATAATAATAATAATAATAACACTATCTTTATGCACACAGATGACACTGATGTCCAGCAGCAGCTCCTTCACCCAGACTCATCAGTACTCACCCTCTGAATGAGGAAATATTTCATGGTGTCTGGAAAAATGCCAGCTTCATCCAGTCTGGCTTCCAAATGAAGGTCTGCGGCAAAAAGTGTGAGTAAAAAATAAAAATCCATAAGACTTCTTTTTTTTTCTTCTTCTAGAAGAACACTGATGTGGAGTATCATTTTATTGCTGTTATTCCTCCTTATTTGACAGGATTATTATACCAATTTCTCACCATATATTTTACATACGATTTTTTTTGTTTGTTTCACTTCATTACTTAATGATTCACTCATTATTAATTTTCTGAATCATTAATCCTAATTAGGATCACAAAGAGGCTGGCACATTATTATTATTATTATTATTATTATTATTATTATTATTATTATTATTATTATTATTATTATTATTATTATTATTATTATTATTATTATTGTTATTGTTATTATTATTATTATTATTATTATTATTATTATTATTATTATTATTATTGTTGTTGTTCTTGTTGTTGTACCTTAAATAAGTGTAAATGAAGTTTGTCATTTGTCTTTCATTATAATTAATTAATATCTCTAATTGACCTGTTTTACATTTTTCTGGTTCTGTATGTTCACAAAACAATCTGCATGATGGTAGGCAAGGTCAGAGATCAGTATTTGAGAAATGGAAGACATATAATTCCAATAGAGATAAAACAAGGGTAGCACATCTCTCTCTCTCTCTCTCTCTCTCTCTCTCTCTCTCTCTCTCTCTCTCTCTCACACACACACACACACACACACATACACACACACACACACAAACATTTCACATCTTTTAAATTTCCTTAAAACGTAGAAAATGTCCGCTACTTCTATCATCTGTATCTGTGTTAATTGTCGCTATTTATTTATTTCATTTTCTAAGGCTGAGCGTGCTGCTCTGGAATTCTTAAGCCACTTCCCTGGTTTTCTGATCTCGAGCATTTTGGTGTCAATGGAATAATAGCGCATCTGTGAAGCACCTATTGGCGGCACGGTGGCGTAGTGGTTAGCACGTCTGCCTCACAGCAAGAAGGCCTGGGTTCAATTCCCGGCCTGGGCGTTTCTGTGTGGAGTTTGCATGTTCTCTCCATGCTTGCATGGGTTTCCTCCGGGTGCTCCAGTTTCCTCCCACAATTCAAACACATGCACAGTAGGTTAATTGGCCGTTCTAAATTGCCTGTAGGTTCGCATCGTGCAGAAGGCAATGGCAAACCACTGCACTAATCCTGCCAAGAAAACCTCCATGAAGATGATAATCAGGGCGTTATCCTTCATGGCGAGTCGCCAATGGTCATCCTATGACTCAGGCACTAGATAGATATATAGAAGGGCCTATTGTGTGGCGTTTACAGACCATTTGTTTTTATAAACAAATGGACCATATTCTGTGCTTATGATTGGGGTTGAACAACACACCTCAGCACCTCTTCTGCCTTCACCCGTGCAAATAATAGATTCATAATAATCTTTAACATTTTTAATTTACCTTTAAAATGTGAGGAATTTTTTTATGAGTCACTCTGTACAAAGTATGGATATTTATTTCCACAAAAAACAAAATCTAAAATTAATCATCATAAAGCAGACCCCGGTGATCTCAGCAACTTTGTCTGTGTGTTCGTGCCAGACAGACATGTTTCTTTATTTGAAAGACTGTTGGTCTCTTGGGATTATTTTTACACACTACAATCTCGAAAGTTCACGACAGACTTGGTAAGAAGCTTTTTTGATGACTGGGGTCAGAAGAGAATGTTCAGACTGGTTCAACTGGATAAGAATGCTTCAGTGACCCAAATATCCATTCGAGCTCAGTGCTGAGTATCTCAGCAAGGACACCACACTTAAACGTGATGGAGACAGTGGGCCAGAATGGCAGTTAGACCAAACTGGATCCCGCTCCTGTCTGCTGAGATCAAACATCCAAGGCTACAGTAGTTATGTGCTGACCCAAAGCAGATGGATGAGGACTGCAAAACATTTCCTGGTCTTTTTCCAGCCTTCTAACTGTCCGGTAATAAAGTATCTAACATCTGGAACTCTAAAACCGCTGAATATTATATTGTGTTTCCACTTCTGTGAAGCCATTAAGCATAAAGCAATTTTATTACAAAGCACTGAAATTATTGTATTTAAACTTTTAGGGCATTTTTGCATAGAGCATGATTCGCATAAATAATCTAAAAGTTTAAAAACAAAAAAGACGTTAAAAAATGAATGTAACAATAATGTTCACAGGCGGAATGGTGGTGTAGCGGTTAGCACATCTGACTCAAGGCAAGAAGGTCCTGGAATTATGCGTTTCTCTGTGGGGTTTCCATGTTCTCCCCCTGTTTGCATAGGTTTACTCCAGGTGCTCTGGTTTCCTCCCACAGTCCAAAAACATGCACATTGGGCTAATTGAGTGTTCTGAACGGCCCTTAGGTGTGTGTGTGTGTGTGTGTGTGTGTGCGTGTGCGTTGACCTGCGATTGACTGGTAACCTGTTCAGTCTGTGCCCCGCCCTCATCCAGAGTCAGTTGAGATCCAGCCTACCCTACACCCTACTGGGATTGAGTGTCCGGGTGAATGAGTAAGTGAGAGAGTGATTAATCTACACACTAAATACAACATGATCATGTGATCATTCAGCTAAACTTACCGCAAGTGGAGACCTCAAATGATAATGTATGAGAATGATAAACAGGAAAGAAGTGAAAATGTGGTGTAGATGCTGTACTGAGAAAGAGAACGCCAGGAGTATCACTGCGTAGTACAGCTGCTTTCGAGTCTATGTCAGGATGTCAGTAATCCAGTTTTTAACACTCGTTGTTCGTGTATTTGTTGTCCTTGTCAAACAGCATCAGACACTGGGACACAATTAATTATAGTCTCCGACATCTTTAAATGCGTGTCTTTCCCCTGTTTGTATGATTTTCTTCGATTGAATCTCCTCTCGCAGTCTAAAGACATGTACATCAGGCTAACTGGCTTTTTCAACTTGCCCCTAGCTGTGTATGAAAAGTTGTGTGGGTGTGGCAAGTGGTTTTGAAAATGAGTGACTGACATGCAACACCGAATTGTATTATACACATAATGTTTAAACTATACTACGCTATACCATGCTACACCATGCTACAACACACCACACCACAAAGTACTATACTATACTATACTATACTGTACTATACTGTATACTATACTGTACTATACTATACCATACCATGCTATGTTATGCTATGCTATGCTATGATATGCTATGCTATGCTATACTATGCTAAACCCTATTATGCTATGATGTACTGCATTATACATATCATGTTTGAATTATACTACGCCATGCTAAACTATACTATGCTATGCCACACTATACCACACTACACTATACAGTACTATACTATGTCATACTATACTATACTATTTTACACTATACTATGCTGCACTATACTGTATTCTGTTGTACTACACTATTCCATGCTATGTTGTGTTATACTATACTGTGCTGTACTGTGCTATACTTTTCTGTACTATACAATACAATACAATGCATACTGTGCTGTGCTGTATTACATGCATAATACAATACTACCGCTAACTACACAATACTAGACAATTCTAATATTATAAAATACTGTATGACACTATATTATAGCACTGTGTGATACACTACTGTTTTAAGCTGCACTATGCTGTTACATAATAATACAACACTATACTACATTACATTGCATATTACAATACTATTATTAACTACACGATACTATACAACTCTAATACTATAATATACTATACAGCCGGCCCCCAACTTGCGAAATGAATCCGTTCCAGAGCCCTTTTCGTATTGCAGGGATTTCGTAAGTCGGGATCGCATCTTACATTTTCTTACATGCCTAATTCATTCCAAGTCTCCAGTCTTTGGACTGGATAAACCCTTTAAAAATGATAAAAGTACACCAATTTTGTATGAAACATGTGTTAAAAGTAAAAGAAAATTATTTATTAAACCATTTAAACATTTTATTAACATATTAAACCATTTTATTAACATATTTATTCATTAAACCCTTATTAAACATTGTTTATTAACACACACACACACACACACACACACACACACACACACACACACACACACACACACACCTGTCTCTCTCTCTCTCACGCGTGCGTGCTCGTGCGCTGCGGGCCACGCTCACAAGACGTGAATTCAAAGTGCATTCCCTGCTTGACAAACTCAAGTTTAATTTGATTCCTTGAGGGATCGGAATTCCAGATGAGCTCAAATGCACCACATTTATTAAACATTTACTGAATTAAAACAACTTAAAAAACTAAACTAAAAACTAAAGAGTTAAGCTTGCTTATGTCTCTATCTGGGAGGCCAGCGGGGCGGGATGTTGAGAACAGCCAATGAGAGAGCAACTAGCCCGTGTGAAATTTTGATTGGCACGTTTGAATTTTGAATTTCTTTTCGTACGAGGGGGTTATTTCATATCTCGGGACGGAAACTCAGGAAAATGTTTTTCGTAATCCGGGGATTTCATACACAGGGGTCTTCGTAAGTTGGGGGCCGACTGTACTGTATTATACACGACAGGGCAGTGGTGGGAAAGGTGCTGGATCGCCTATCCTAGGGTTGAGGGTTCGAGTCCCACTTTCCACAAGGTTGTCACTGTCCCCCCAGTGCACTCACTCGGTTATCAAAGTCCGGTCACTGTCTATGGTGAGAGGTTCATGTAAATGAATCATTGCTGACTTTCGTCAAGAGTAGGCTGCATAGCCATCAGCGTGTTCCCCCCCTTTGCTAAGGGTTGAGTCAGGAAGGGCATCTGTCGTAAAAAAAAAAAAAAAAAAAAAATCAAATCAAGCATGCGAATCATTAATATAACTTCCATGAAGATGGAGGCAGATGATTCGCTGTGGCGACCCCTGAAAAGGGAACAGCAGAAAGGAAAAGAAGAGACTGTATTACACGTGACATAATACTATACAAACATATATGGACCAATGCCACTACTGTACAATACAAAATAATTTATATAAAATGCTACACATGACTAAACATGATTTATACTATACCATTAAAAACTGCATAATGCTACGCTACACTGCTATTTACTATACTTTGCTACATGCTACAAATATTATGCTGTATAATGCTCTAGTGTGATAGCTACACAGTGCTAATACTATACTATATTGTGCTGCATAATGCTAAGATATTCTAGCATATACTCTGCAATACTAATACTATGCAGCTGTGTATTATACTGTGTACTACAATTCTATATCATGCTATGATGTACAATGCAGCATGACAGTGCACGGTGGTATGGCCGGGCAGGTTGTTTCCATTTTTTGTGTGTTTTCACCCTTTGCTCGATCATCCTGACGCCAATCCGTGTTCTCCTTCTCTACTTCACCTACTGCCCTGTTCACTTTCTGCATCGCTGAGCCCCGATGACCCCTGATGTCATATTTTATTATCCATGTATTACCTATTTCAAGGAGGTTGTGTTTTACCTGCAGTTTATACATAAACAGAGCAGGATTAAGCAAAACAAAACACATTTTCAGCATTTGACACACAATGTTATCCAGAGCAATTTATATTTATCAGTTTTATACAACTAAGCAAATGAGGGTCAAGGGCCATGCTCAGGGGCCTAATAGTGGCAGCTTGGATGTACCAGGGCTTAAACGCTCAACCTTTGAGATTGCATACCCAGAGCTTTAACCACTGCCCCAGTACTGCCACTTGCCAAAAGTTCTGTGCAGATTTTCATGGTATTTCTACCAGATTAAAAAAGTCGTTATTAGATTTTGGAGATGATCCGGATTAAATTATATATCCCAGAATACAGTCGGCCCCCAATTAACGAAATTAATATGTTCCAGAGCCCGTTTTGTATTGCGGGATTTCGTAAGTAGGGGTCACACCTTACATGTTAAACGCCTAATTCGTTCCAAGTCTCCAGTCTTTGGACTGGATAAACCCCACAAACCCTTTAAAAATGATAAAAGTACACCGATTTTGTATGAAATAGTTGTTAAAAGTAAAAGAAAATTATTTATTCAACCATTTTATTAACATATTTATTAATTAAACCATTATTAATCATTTTTATTAATGCACACACACACACACACACACACACACACACACACACACACACACACACACACACACACACCTCTCTGTCTCTCTGTCTCTCTCTCTCTCTCTCTCTCTCTCTCTCTCTCTCTCTCTCTCTCTCTCTTCTTCTTCTTCTCTCGCGCGTGTGCTGCGGGCCACGCCCACAAGACATGGAATTTAAAGCGCATTCCCTGCTTGACAAACGCAACTTTAATTTAATTCCTTGAGGGATCAGGATGCCAGATAAGCTCAAATGCGCTCAAATTTATTAAACAAATTTATTAAAGTGACGCTTCCTTTTGTCTCTATCTGGGAGGCCAGTGGGGCGGGATGTTGAGAGACAGCCAGTGAGAGCAACTCGCGCGTCTTGTGAAATTTTGATTGGCACGTTTGAATTTTGAATTTCTTTTCGTAAGAGGGGGGTGTTTCGTATTTCGGGGACCGAAACTCAAGAAAATGTTTTTTGTAATCCGGGGACTTTGTACAAAGGGGTCTTTGTAAATTGGGGGCCGACTGTATTTTTGAAAATTATTAAACATTTCATAATGGGACTTTTTAATTTTTTAATTTTTATTTTTTTGTTAATCAAGTACAAGATGACCCAAATGGGGCTGGTGGTGTACTGGTTAGGGTGCAGGGCTCGTGATCAGGAGGTTGTGTGTTCAAATCCAAGTTAGACCCCCCCCCACCACCACCACCACCACCATGCTAAGACCCCTGGGCGAGGTCCTAATCAAAAGTCTGCGTCTGATCACCCAGCAGTATACATGGAGACCAGTAAAAATATACTGGGAAAGTAGCCTCCCAGTTACTCATGTCCCATCCAGTGTCCCATCAACTAGTGTCCCATCAACTAGTGTCCCATCCAGGAGGAGTTGAACTCCTGGTAGCTTCATGCTATAGAAACCAGAAATAAGCACCGGCCTGATGAGCTGCTAGGCTCGGGTAGAAAAAGCCCAACAGACTTTATTTTCTTTACAGGGCGACCCAAACAAAACCAATCACATTCCAATGGTATATTAAAAAAAAAAAAAAAAGATTACAGGAAATCAGATCAATCTTGATGTATAAAATCTGTTGAACGATGTCTGTCTGTTGTGTGTAAATAATAATCCCGTAATCTGTGTAAATTACACTGAGAGCATTCGGCGACACCCCTATGCGGAGTGAGTGACATTGATCATTTTTTGTTTTATTAAACTGAACAATTAAGGGTTAATGGCTTTGCTGAAGGTCTCAACATGGCACCTTGTTGCTATCAGTAATCCAGAACCTGAACAACTGAGCCTCAAAGTTCCCTCTTCTAGCTCATTAGCTCGATTATCGTTAATGATTTAGTTTTATTTATTTATCAAATGTAGGAGGGTTGATTGGTTCACCCAGGCTATAACAAAAGAGGAGGAGAATATTCCAGCGAAGAGGGGTGGAGGGGTCTCTATAGAGGATTTTTTTACGAGTTACGATCTTGTTATGGGATTTATCCCTCACGATGAGATTTTAACAGCTGTGGCTCTACTTGATGAGTGAATCCTTTGTTTCTCCCTGTGTTGGATTTCCCAGATGTTTTATTTCATAATGGTGTTGATAAGCATCTCACTGTGAATATCTGAAGTGTGAGAACACACACACACACACACACACACACACACACACACACACACACACACACACACACACACACACACACACACGCTCAGGTTTTATCTCCAAGATATGTGAATCCTATTAGCTAAACTGAGGAAAGAAGGTGTGGACGGGTTTCTGGCAGAGCGTAAGTGGGAGAAACGAAGCACTTTTACTTAATTTGGATTTCACTACAGCTTCCTTCACTGCTGCACTTCTTCTCCACTCCAGATCAACTTCTTGGTGGCTTTCATCTGGCTGACTGCTGCTCTCTCGCCTATCTGATTTTAGCTTCACGAACCACGCTTAAACTTTTTATAACCTCAATCTCTCACTGTCTCAGCTCAGTCTGGGTGCAGGATATTTACCTCAGATAGATCAAGACCATGTTGTGAGTCATGTGGGTTTTAGGAGGGAAGTATTGACACGTCCTCCTCAGCCCTGCGTAGCTGGATTTAAATGCATATTTTCTTTTTCACATTTCTTCAAGGTAGAGCGCTTTGGTGGCAGAACGGTTAGCATATCTGCTTCACAGCATGCTGGTCCGAGGTTTGATTCCTGGATTTGGAGCATTTCTGTGATGATGCTGCATGTTCTCATGGTGCTTTTATGGGTTTCTTCCGGGTTTCTCTGGTTTTCTTCCCATCTTCCCACAGTTCAAAAACATGCACTGTAGGCTAATTGGCTATTGTGAATGGTTGTGTGTGTGTGTGTGTGTGTGTGTGTGTGTGTGTGTGTGTGTGTGTGTGTGTGTGTGTGTGTGTGTGTGTGCGTGCTGGGCCTGTGATGACCTGGTCAGCTGAGATAGGTACCGCCCTCCCCATGGCCATAATTAGGATTAAATGGCATAGAAGATGAAAGAATGGGTGTCACTCGGAGTTGAACATCTGTTTAAATCAGAGCTTCATGTTTTAACCCAACTTCAGCAATTGGAGCCAACTTTTTTCTGCTCGCTTGTCTTCGGTATGAATGAGCACCTGCGAAACATCACTGTGCTTCAGGAACAAGAAGAATAATCAACAATAAGGATTAAAGATATAATTAATAGTAAATTGTGCAGGTCTTTATTCACTTATTTTCTCTAACATTTCATCTTATTAGGGCCGTTTGGAGGCTGGAGCCCATCTTCAAATGCAAAGGTAAGGTACACCCCGGACAGCTCATCGGGGCAGCACACACACACACACACACACACACACACACACACACACACACACACACACCTGGGACAATCCAATTAGTTTAGTGTGCATGTCTTTGGGCTGTGAGAGGAGACAGGACTGTCCTCGCATTCATGGGGAAAACATGCAAACTCCACACAGAAATGCCATCACTGAGGCCGGGAATTGAACACAGAACCTTCTTGTTGTGATGCAGATGTGCTAATCCAGGTGCCCAATTCTTTTCCTGGTGGTCCAACTTCCTAAAGATTTTACTCCAGCCCTAATCGGGCCCACATGACAAACCCAATCACTGCTTTAAGTCTTGATTTCCAAGTCTTAAGTCTTGATTAGATGATTGGATGGTCAGATGAGACTTAATTTGTTTTGAAATGAACATCTTTGGGAAGGTAGATCACCAAGAACTGGATTCTGGATGCTAACCGCTTGGATGCTAACTACTTAACTAACACAGCTAACCAGCTGGATGCTAACCACGTCATCAATATACAGCCCCTTGTATGATCCTCATTCATTCATTCATTTATTTTCTGAAACACTTAATCCGCTTCATCCTAATTAGGGTCACGGGGAGGGTGGCACCCATCTCAGCCGACTCTGAATGAGGGCAGAGTACACCCTGGACAGCTCGTGAGGCCATTGCATTGCAGAAATACGCTAACGGCTATGCAGCTCCTCTTGTGAAAGTCAGTAATGGTTCTTTTACATGATCCTCAACGGTGACAGTGAGAGACACGGCCGGCCTTTGATAACCCAGTTATCTGCACTGGGGGGGACAGTGACAACCCGTTGAGAGTTGGGCTTGAGAAGTGATCCAGCACTTTACCACTAGGCCACCACTGCCCTATGACTTATCAAAAACATATAAAACGTAAAGACTTGAACCCCAGACCTCCATGTTGTGAAGCAACCATGCTCACCAGTACACCACCGTGCTACCCTGATTGGCTCAGTTTGAATTATTGTCGGTGATAAAAATGAATCCACTCACACTGAAAGTATTAAAAAAAAAAAAAAAAAAAGAAATTGAGGACTCTCACCTGGGGAAGAAGTTTCTTGTGAGATCAGAGGAGGTAAACTCAGTGTGATAGATAAGGGGAAGGAGTTTAATTATGAAATTGACTCTGCTTGGCTTTCAAAGGTTCTCACTGTCAGTGCAGTATCTGTCTGAAAATCCTGGATCATTCGACTAAAAGCTTCCTGATGCACTGCGTGATCAATGCACCTGCCGCTGAGACTTCGCGCAACCCGTCATATCCATCAGGAATTTATAATTCCTTCCTGTAATATTTAAGGTCAGAACAGGTTTCTCACTTGCGCTGTAGAGAGCGTAGGAAATCGACCGGTGAAAACATTGGAATAATAAAACACTAATAAGATTTGTGTGTTGTAACAGTATCTCAGGGAGATGGTTACTTAGCAACCACTGGGTAACGAGCAATATATCTGGATGGGTGGGCGTGACAGTGCATGGGGTGGTGGGGGGACTAGTTGTTCTTTCTTATGCAGGTTCAGACCACTGACTGGTTCTTGAGTGATGCATGTTTCACTGTAAGGGATAAGAATCAAAGAGAACAGATTCATGCATAAGTGAGAAAAATTAAGTTTACTCAAACATGTTCTTTGGATAATTTTTAATGATTACAGCTTCATGAATAATCGGCAATGTGTATTCATTTACTCCCTAATCAATCAGAGGAATAAACTCCCATCGGATCTAAACTACATGTAGCAGCTAAAGTACTGAGTGACATTAATTAATACGAACTTAAGTCTATTGTGAGCAGAAGGTGATTTTATAACAGTATAATATAATATATAATGGTTTATAATAATCACCGTTATACATTTCACTTGGTGGTGGCAGCATCATGTTTGCAATGATGCTCATTTATATTAAATTCTCCTGATAAACTGACGCCTGATGTTTTATGGACTGCCTCCACTTGGTGGTCTTGTATTTGTGTTATGGGTTTTTCATGGCGTCTGAAGCATAACTCCAGATGAAAAACACCTATGAATACCAAACTTGATGTACTAATACACCTGGGGATAGTAAAGTGTCAGGTATCTGCTTCATGTCCCTGGAACCTTGGTATCATTTTCAAGCCTAAGATATTCATTCATTCATTCATTCATTTTATGTAACTGCTTAATCCTAATTAGGGTGGAGGGGAGGCTGGCGCCCATCCCAGCCGACTCAGGGTGAGGGCAGAGTACACCCAGCTCGTCAGGCCATCGCAGAATCGAAACACGCTGACGGCTATGCAGCTCCTCTTGATGAAACGGTTCTTTTATATGAACCTCTCATCATAAACAGTGAGAGACACGGCCAGCCTTTGATAACCCAGTTAGCAGGACTGGGGGAACGGCAGTGACAATCTGTCGAGAGTGGGGCTTGAACCTCCAACCTTGGGATCGGTGAACCAGCACCTTTACCACCAGTCCACCACTGCCCAGCCTAAGATATCAGCTACAAAATAGTACCAATAATTAAAAATTAGAGGTCAGTGGTGGCCTGGTGGTAAAGGTGCTTGATCACTGATCCTAAGGTTGTGGGTTCAAGCCCCAGTCTCCACGGGTTGTCACTGTCGTAGCAGCTATCTGGGTTATCAAAGGCCGGCCATGTCTCCCAATGTCTATGGTGTTAGGTTCATGTAAAAGAACCATTGCTGACTTTCATCAAGAGGAACTGCAAAGCCGTCAGTGTGTTTCTGCCCTGCAATTTCCCATCGAGCTGTTCAGTGAGTACTCTGCCCTCACCCACAGTTGGATGAGATGGGCACCAGCCTCCCTGTGACCCTAATTATAATTAAGCGGTACAGAAAATGAATGAATGGATGAAAAATGAATCCTGCAGTTTCCAGCTTAATGCCCATTTTTCAGTGATGGGTCATATATATGTTTCATTGCACAGTCGGCTCCTGACACCAAACCATCCATCGCAGGGCCAACACTCACACAACTATTCACACTGACGTTCCCACCTAGTGATGATTTGGAACAGCCAGTTAACCCTCTGTGTATGTTTTTGGACTGTGGGAGGAAATTGGAGTACCCATAGGAAACCCAAACAAGAACATGCAAACTCCACGCACAAAAAACGTCCGAGCTATTATAGGCAGAAGGCACACGGTAGGCTAATTGTGAGGCGCTCCACCGAATGTAGGCGCTTGTCACAAGTGACGTACGGTGCTTGTGAGACGAAGCGCGGCTTATCCGGACTTCCGATCTTTCAAGTGAGCAAGTGCGCTTTGAATACTTGTTTAGTACTCAACCTTTACTTGCTCACTTGAAAGATCGGAAGTCCGGATAAGCCGTGCTTTGTTTCAGAAGCACCATACGTCACTTGCGACAAGCGCCTACATTCGGTGGAGCGCCTCACAATTGGCTGGTCAGATTAACCGTAGGTTACAGTCTGGTGAACTGTTTAGGGTGTACCCCTCCTTCTCTCAGCATTTGGCTGGGATGGACTCCAGCCTCCACATGGCTAGAATGCAGGATAAAACTGTTCAGAATTACTTAGGCAATGGAAACTTTAAATACAACATGTTTATTGATAGTTATATTTTCTGTTCTTTTGATTTGTTTTTTTTGTTTGTTTTTTTGGTGCAGAATTATGCAAATGCGAAAGAGTGAATACGTATGCAAATCATTAAAGCTTTTGGCGAAATATCTAAAGTGAACCAATTGCAGGTTTGGGACTAAAAGCAATGTGAGGATGGATAAATAACATGGCATGAATGTGGAATATTAAAACCATACTTCATGTTTACCTCCTGTAACATAAATGGAGGCAATTGTAGACACAAATATGCCATAATTCCAAAATAATAAAACCCAAAACCCAGATGATGTTATGTTTATCATTCCTCTTTGTTTAATAGAGCAAAATAAATGTCGGCAGAGTTGAATACAGTATGCTCAGCACCTGAACGCTGGGGTGAGTGGCCGATTTAGCGGTAATGGCGCTACCTTGTGCAGATGTGATGGCGTGCAGCAGGTCATAGTGGATATTAAGCAATGCTCTCATTAATAGCTCACTCATTCCACGCCAATAATGTGATGGCCACGGATTTCCAGCACACCTGTGTAAAAGAATTAAAATGTCCAGTGTGTGGTGGTGTATATCCAAATGCTTATGTAACAGTTTGTAATGCTGATTATACAACCAATTTTACGTTGGCATGATGTAGGAATTAATCAAAACTTATTTGTTGAAAGCATTAAAAAATGGTTATCATAATTATTATTATTATCATCATCATAACCCTCCGTTTAATCCGGGATTGGATCGCAGGGGCAGCAGCCGAAGGAGTGAGGTTCAGACATACCACTCCCAAGCCACTTCGTCCAGATCTTCCGTTGGGACACCGAAGCGTTTCCAGACCAGCCGAGAGACTTGATCCCTCCAGTGTGTTCTAGGTTGACCCTGGGGTCTCTTCTCAGTCAGACATCCCCGAAACATTGTGCCAGGGAGACGTTCAAGAGGCATTTTAACCAGATACCCAAGCCACCACAACTGGCTCCTCTCAATACAGAGGAGCAGCGGTTCCACTCCGAGCTCCTCCTGGATGGCTGAGTTTTTCATCCTCTCTCTTATACCTCCATTTCACTGGAGCATGGCAGACTTACGGAAGCAAAAATGTCATCCGCAAGTGTTCCGCAATTATTCCCTCATCTTGCGTGTCATTCCGTGTCATTCCGTAGTTATTCCTCCAAGTCTTCCTCCACTTCCGTATGCTTCCGGCAGGCCAAGATATTCCGAACATGTTCAAAAGCCCGTTCACGGAAAAAAAATTTCTGTGAGTCTTCCGTTGGGTTACTTTGCCGTACCTGTTCCACACATGCTGCGAACGTTCCGAGAGTGTTAGAATTTCCACTTTTCTGTAGGATTTTTATTCATTTTCCGTGTAAAAATGCCGAAGCTCTTCTGTAGGCTGTGTTCCGCGCCTTTCCGCTACACAATCCTTGCATGCCGTATTCCAGTGAAATGGGGGTATAAGGGAGAGGAGCCCCGCCACGCAGTGAAGGAAGCTTATTTCAGCCGTTTGTATCCACAATCTTGTTTTTTCGGTCACTACCCAAAGCTCGCGATCATAGCTAAAGGTTGGAGCGTAGATCCACAGGTCAGTGGCTTGAAGGCAAAGCTTCGCAAGAGTAATAACAGTAATAATAACATCTTCCCATGGTTGGTATGGTATTGTAATAGTTAGCACGTCCCCCTCAAATTACAAAGGCCCAGGTTTGATTCCGTTCTGTTTCTGTGTGAAGTTTGCATGTTCTCTTTGTGATTGCGTGGATTTAATGAATGATGATTCATCTGTTTAAATTGAATAAATTGGTGAAAAAGTAAAATGTAATTAAAGCAAGAAGGGGAAAAAGGAAAGAAATTCACAAAACTCAAGATTTTCAAGGCGTACATCACCTCTCGCCCAAAGTCAGTAGGGATTGGCCCAGCTGACCCCATGACCCTAACAGACACGTGATAGATAATTGATGGATAAATGGATGATTCACAAAAATGCTGCATTAGCATTAGCATATGGTTACTGACAAGTGCACTGGTAAGTGCATATCTCAGCCAAGTCATAAAAAATTAAGACCACGGCACTCAGTGCGCCTCGATGACCACACTTCCAGAAAAAAAAAAAAAAAAAAAAAGAAGGTATTCAAATTGCATCAAATCTGATCTGAATGAACCTGGGTTTGAAATTAACATCTTCAATCTTAAATATTTCGGATTTATTTGTAATTTGCCCTTTATTAAATATAATACATGGAGATCGTTTACATTTTTTCAGTTTTGTGATGTCATCAGTGCAGGGATTCATACCAAGATTTAATGGGGAGCATATATGGATTTGCACCTACACATAAACAGTTCACATGAATTCGTATAAAACTGTGGACAGGAAGTTAATAAATAAATAAATAAATGAATAAATAAATAAATAAATAAGCAAATAAACCCACACTAATGAAAACATACCCTTACTGGTGGAGATAATAATAAATTAATTACTTAAATCCTCTCACAGCTTTCGTGGCAGATGGGTGATTCTTCTTCGAGGATGTCTGTCTCTCGTCCCTCTAGCTTCCTGCTTGCCCCTGATAAGGGTGCGACTTGCTGTGAGGGCAACTTGTTCCTGCTGTTTGTTCAGCAGAAGATTACAGTATACTACAGACGTTTATAATGGAGAATTCATTCATTTTCACGATTCTAATTAGCATCACAGGGAGGCTGGTTCCCATCTGATGCAGCACTGGGCAAGGGAGTACACCCTGGACAGCTCGCCAGCATCATTATCATGGCAAGACACGCAGACCCTACCCGAATGAGGGGAGGGGGATGTATCATTTAATTAGATCGTTAAAATTAAGGAGAGTAAAATATTTCATAGGTTCAGTGCTGGCCTGGTGGTCAGGTGCTGGATTACCAATCCCAAGGTCAGGGGTTCCAGCCCCACTGTCACCAGGTTGTCACTGCTGTCCCCCAGCGCAGGTATTGTTGACTGTGCAATCAAAGGCCGGCTATGTCTGTCACTGTCTGTGGTGGGAGGTTCATGTAAAAGAACCATTGCTGACTTTTGCCAAGAGGAGCTGCAAAGCCGTCAACGTGTTTCTGCCCCACGATGGCTTGCCAAGCTGTCCAGGGTGTACTCTGCCCTCACCTAGAGTTGGCTGAAATGAGCATTAAGCCTCTCTGTGACCCTAATTGGGATTACACTGTTTGAGGAATGAATGAAGTATTTAATTACTCTTGGGTGGAAGGAGACGGTGTGGTTGTGTTGTACCTGATCCTTTTCAATCTGAATCTGCAGTTTGTTTGCTCGTGTCTTTAAAACAAAAATCAAGACGGTAATATATTCGTCATCTCACCGCTCGCATGTAAATATTTTCTGATCCGGTGTAAAATTAGCTGATCACATCAAAACGATTTCCTTCCCAGATCTGCTGCTAATCGAATGTCACACCATAACCGCTGTTTGCTGATTTAAATAATCCCATAATCTCCAGCATCTTATTTTTAACGTATTTACTCTGACAGCACATTTACTTGCATGAAATCTCCTCGCCGCAAAATGGGATGGAACGTCAGCTCCGGTGCACGCGAGTCGGGTGGATGGTGTTAGCTCGATATTATCAACACCGTGAGTTTCAGCTGAGAATTTCTCCATCGGAATGGCATCGGTCGGCATTTCGCTCTTTCTTGGGTGGGAGGAAATGCAGTTTAACATCTGTCCACTGTTGAACTCAATGGCTTTTCTTGTCTAATTTGCTCAAGCCATGATGAATAAATATACCGCTGCACAATAGAAAGCATCCTGACCAACTGCGTTACAGTCTGGTATGGGAATTGCTGTGTCCCGGACCACAAGGCAGTGCTGCGGGTGGTGAAAACCGCCCAATGCATCACCGGGACTCCACCTCCTGGTATTGAGGTTGTCGACAAGAAGAGATGTCTTTGCCGGACGCGTAGCATTCTCAGGGATTCCTCTCGTCCTGCCAACAGACTCTTTCTGCTCCTCCCCTCCAGAAGGCCCTTCAGAAGCCTTTGGACAAAAACCAGCAGGTTTAGGAACGGCTTGTTCCCCTCAGATGTTACCTTACTGAACTCAGTCTCCTGCTGAACCTTCTCATCCAATCCACACTACACCTGCTGAACCTTCTCATCCAATCCACACTACACCTGCTGAACCTTCTTATCTAATCCACACTACACCTGCTGAACCTTCTTATCTAATCCACACTACACCTCCTGACCCTTTTCATCCAATCCACACTACACCTGCTGAACCTTCTCATCCAATCCACACTACACCTGCTGAACCTTCTTATCTAATCCACACTACACCTGCTGAACCTTCTCATCCCATCCACACTACACCTGCTGAACCTTCTTATCTAATCCACACTACACCTGCTGAACCTTTTTATCCAATCCACACTACACCTGCTGAACCTTCTCATCCAATCCACACTACACCTGCTGAACCTTCTTATCTAATCCACACTACACCTGCTGAACCTTCTCATCCCATCCACACTACACCTGCTGAACCTTCTCATCCCATCCACACTACACCTGCTGAACCTTTTCATCCAATCCACACTACACCTGCTGAACCTTCTCATCCAATCCACACTACACCTGCTGAACCTTCTCATCCAATCCACACTCCACCTGCTGAACCTTCTCATCCAATCAACACGACACCTGCTGAACCTTTTCATCCAATCCACACTACACCTGCTGAACCTTCTCATCCAATCCACACTACACCTGCTGAACCTTCTCATCCAATCCACACTACACCTGCTGAACCTTCTTATCTAATCCACACTACACCTGCTGAACCTTCTCATCCCATCCACACTACACCTGCTGAACCTTCTCATCCCATCCACACTACACCTGCTGAACCTTCTCATCCAATCCACACTACACCTGCTGAACCTTCTCATCCAATCAACACGACACCTGCTGAACCTTCTCATCCAATCCACACTACACCCGCTGAACCTTCTCATCCACTGTACACAACACCTGCTGAACCTTTTCATCCAATCCACACTACACCTGCTGAACCTTCTCATCCAATCCACACTGCACCTGCTGAACCTTCTCATCCATTCCACACTATGCCATATCAGCACCATTTATACCATCCATACCGTCCATGCACATGTACATGCTTTCACTGTTAGAATCTATTAACAGTGATTTTCTGTTGATACATACATAGCACACTGTATATGTTTATGCATAATAGCACATCTGTATATTAATATATTCACACACACACAACACACCTGTATAATTGCACATACTACATCTGTATATTTGCATATGCATACTGTAACTTTTTAGTTTATTCTCACCCTCAATGCCCTTATCTGTACATATCTGCTTACATGACTTATTTATATAATCTGTACATAGCTGTCTCCAAACTGTACATACTGCATATACACTGGTACCTTGACTTACGTGTCCCTTGTAATAAATTTTCTACGATACGAGCTTCAATCCCACCAAAAAATTCGTCCCATCCAAGGAGCACAATTTTGATTTACGAGCTCTGCTAGGGAAATGGTTTTTCCGGGCTGATTAGCCTCATATCCGTCCGCATGTAATCCTCCTCGCTCCGAGAATGCCTTGTGCAGTGATTTTCAATTATTTTTTGTGATGTCCCCTATAGGAAGAAACACCCCCCGACACACCCACCCCGCGCAAATATAAATAGTGTTTACTGCACTTCATATTGTTAGCTCGCTGCATTTTCCCTACACCATAGGGGACACAGTGAGAGCGCTACTGCCACCTACTGTAGAGGATGTGCAATAATACTTCAGGCTGATCCAGTATGTTGAAAACGCATGTTCCCCAGGATCATATAAACCAATTATCCTCTTTAAAACAGGGAGAAAATCCCCAAAAAATAAATAAATCGATTAAAAAATAATAAAAAGTAAAAAAATAGTAGCGTAAGTTAATGTTAAGTGCTAGTCTTAAGTTCAGATGCACTTACTGTATTGTTTATTGACTTGTTTATTCTTGTTTTATTATTTATTGTTAATTACAGTATTATTAATGTTACTGTACATGTTATTATTGTTAAATGTTCATTGTTACATGTTTATCTTAAATATATTACATCAAAAATGCATGTTTGTGTCAGGTTATATGAGTTTGAGAGGGGGTTGGAACGGATTCATTGGTTTTCTATTGCCTCTGATGGGAATTTTTGATTCATCTAACAAACATTTCCACTTACAAGCTCGCCCTCGGAACGGATTAATTTCATAAGTGTGTGCTTGCATGAGTGTGTGCGTGTTTGTGTGTGTGCGTGTGTGTGTGTGTGTGTGTGTGTGTGTGTGTGTGTGTGTGCGTGCGTGCATGTGTGTGTGTGTGTGTGTGTGTGTGTGTGTGTGTGTGTGTGTGTGTGTGTGTGTGTGTGTATTATATGTAATCTATACAATGCCATGTGGACATTCAAAGTAGATAATACAACTTATTTTAGTATGCATTTTGTTTATGTTCCCATGTAGTACATGCTAAAACTTTTTTTTTTTTTTGCCTTGGTGGATGTTGTTGAATCATCAATTTAGCGGCATCTACCTAGCATTTGTTTCATTATAGGGACATGATAGGGAGCCAAGCAGATCCATTCCCACCATCCCAATGCTGTATATATCCATTCATTTATTCATTCACCAAACGGATTAATCCTCTCGAGTCAAAGAGAAGCGGGAGCCTTTCTCACTTTTCCCTCAGAAAAGGAAAGGCATACCCTGAACACCTTGCCATTCCACTCCAGGGCCAGCGCACACACACACACACACTCACACACACACACACACACACACACACACACACACACACACACACACACACACACACACACACACACACACACACACACACACCTAAGGGTAATTAGGTAGCGCCAATTATCCTACTATGCATGTCTTTAGACTGTCAGAGGAAATGCACACAAGCACCGGGAGAACATATGGACCCCACACAGAAATGCCCTCGCCCACCTCCAGGACAAAAACCCAGGACCTTCTTGCCTTGCTAAGCAGCCGTGCCACCATTATACAAAGTTTATAATTGTTATTTAACCCTTTTTTTTTTTTTTTAATCTGGATATGAAAGAACATTCTGTAGATCACGAATGGTATGATTTATTGTCTGTGGGAGGAAACTGGAGTACTCCTGAAAACAAACACAAGCGGGGGGGCAAATGTAAACAACTACAGAAAGCCTTCGATGAACTTAAATCTGTAACCCTGGACCTTCTTGCCAAGAGGCGGATGTGCCAACCAATACGCCACCGTGCCACCTATCAGTATTTGTATTGCCTTCTGAAATGGTCATTGAACTGGCTTTTCTGTCAGACGTACAGCCAAAAGAGCTGAGACCCGATGTCTATTTCTCTCTGATGTGATCTTCATTCATGTGGATGTCATATTTATTCACAGTGTTCTGTGGATGAGGATCATTGGGTGATACAAGCTCGATTGGATCTATTCGGTCAAGTCCTTTTTTCTGTTACCTGTGCTAACCATGGAAGAATGGATGACCCTGGGCAGGTGCATGTAGTGAGATAAATGAACAGGACATGTGGAATGGCTATGTGGGGATGAACAAAACTGATGAAACCTAAAGTGATGGACCATCACAAGAAAAGGACCATGTGGCCACAGGGCACACCGTCAATTCCCTTTAGTGCGTCTACCTCCAATAAAGTGGACTGATCGAACTGTGCCTGTTTGTTTTTTCTTCTGAATCCATCATTGCAAGGACGACCTGGCAGCTCTACCTTGTTGGTTTCAAGACAAAATCGTAACCATCCATTTCCTGTTTCGATCTGTCCACATTCCCTACGGAAGCCAGGAAGAAAATGAAAGGGGGAAAAAATGTCTTGCATTATTTCCTCAGCATATTTCAATTGCTTCTTTGTCTGTCTTTATCTCTTAGTAAAACAGGGGAAGGAATGAATAATTCTGTTTGCACAATACATTTTTATTTTCCTTTGTCAAGGTTGAGGAAAATTCTTTCCCAGTTCTTCTCTTGGAGCGCTGAATAATTGAATAAAAATTAAATAAAAAATAAAAAATATATATTTTTTTTTTTTTCCTCCAACTATCCATGCTGTTTTCTCAGAGGAATATAGGGGAGCTTTGAATCTTCTTTTTATATATAAAATATATATATATATATATATATATATATATATATATATATATATATATATATATATATATATATATATATATATATATATATATATATATATTTTTTTTTTTTTTTTTTTTTTTTTTTTTTTTTTTTTTCCATTTGACTATGAGGTTTTCAATCACTCAATTTGCCTGGCTGCTTAAGGTCATAGAAAGACTGGAGCCTATCTCAGCCGACACTCGTGAATAGTAGAATTACACCCTGACTCGTTCACCAGATTATCGCAGAGCCAACACACACAAAGCTGGTCCATCTCACAACTAGAGGCAATTTGGAAGAGCAAGTTAGCCTAAAGGCATGTCTTTGAGTTTGTGGGAGGAAACCGAAGTACCCAGAGGAAACCCGTATATGTATGGGGAAGACATGACATATCTTTTGTTGAGGTTTAGGTATTTGAAATGAGCTGATAAAATCAATTCCTTTTCATATATCTTTTATACACGCTGACTTCTCATCAAATGCTTTTGCATAATAATTCCATCAGCTTTTCCCGATGATCATACATTTTATCTTTGCCTGGGTATTGTGTTTTTAAGTTTATAAATATATTTATCTTCTCCTGTAAATGCACACTGACTGAGAAATTGCCACTGTAAAGCTAAAAACGTCTTTCGGCTTGCCTTCGCGCGGATAGTGTTAGTTTGATATCATCAACAGCACCTCCAGCTCATCTGCAAGCTTCATCGGAAAATTTATACATCAGTGTTGCATCATTCAGCAACCTGCTCGACCTCGGGTGAAAAATCTGAATCAATAAACTGCATCAGAGTCGTTATTAAAACAAATTTCTACTTCAAGTAACACTTCAGGTTTTCTGAATCGATTGGTGATGGAGAATGAATTAATGTCTACAATAATAATCTCATTAATAGTATGTGTGGTTATAGCATTATTATTATTATTATTATTATTATTATTATTATTATTATTATTATTATTATTATTATTATTATTATTATTATTTAATGTTTTACCTCTCAGAATTTTGATGTTGGATAGAAGGTCTTGGGTTTGAGTCCCAGTGTCATCCTACACCAAAAAAATTTAAAAAAATAAATAAAAATCACACTATTAAACAATTCTTTAAAAAATTTCTGGATCCAGAAATATCTTCCTTGTCCAAAGCACCAACTCTGGTAGATGATATTAATAATAATAATAATAATAATAATAATAATAATAATAATAATAATAATAATAATATGCAACACAGCAGCATATTGCTTAGCATGTCCTCCTCAGAACAGAAAGGAGTCAGGTTTGAATTCAGAGCTCAGCAACAGTGTATCTGGATGGAATCTGCATGCTCTCCCTGTGCCTGTGTGCATTACCGCCAGGTACAGAGATCCGTCGCTACTTTGCGCTTCAATTAATGCGGCTTCAGTGTCTCGAGTTTTTTTTTTTTTTTTTAGTAAATAAATAAATATTCATCGAATTAAAAAATAAAGAAATTAAGGATGAATAGAGGAACTGTTAAGGAAAATGTCACAAAAGCAAAGCCAAGTATGCAATAAATAAATAAATAAAAACCAACATAAAACAAAAAACAACCCAAAATCTCTTTTCAAAACCATCAGCCGTCCGAGGTGGGAAGTGAAAGTGAAATGAAATTGAAGAACAAGTAGAAATAGAAATAGAAATGGAAAAAATCTATAGAAAGATATATCATAAATATAAGTATTAAATATGATTAAACTTTATCCTGAGGGACACTTGATACTAGGCTCCAGCAGAGGGGAGTGACTGATACGGAGGTCCGGAAAGAGAAGCAGAATGATACATTTCTGAATTCGTGTCAAAACTTTCAAAGAAGAAACAAATTGACTCCAGTATTATAATGAACTGGATAAGAACGATACTCTCTGTAAATCTGATCAGATCCCCTGTGCTGTGCTTGAGAGGAACCAGGAGTTTTAACACGGGACATAATGATATATATATATATATATATATATATATATATATATATATATATATATATATATATATATATATATATATATATATATATATACATATATATAGAGAGAGAGAGAGAGAGAGAGAGAGAGAGAGAGAGAGATTGTATGCAGTACAAATTCGTATAGGTTACTTATACGAGGTTTAAACATATGTTCCCCTCTAAAGAATGCCCTGTAACGACTTACAAACAAATTCATCTAACCGGCCAGAACCGAACTCGTTTGTAAGCTGTGGAGCATCTGTACATCTGTGTGTGCACGCGCATCTGCGTGCATGCATGCGCGCGTGCGTGTATGTATGTGTGTAGTCTTCTTCTCAGGCAATTCCATCTGTATGTTTGTGTATTTATATTTTATTTACATCTTATGTTATTTTTAATGTTTAGTTATTATAAGCATTTATAGCGTTGAATATGTATTCATTGATATTATATACACATATACATGTGCGTATACGTCGGGGGGGGGGCAAGGGAGAGGGTGATCCTACTTCGCGTGGGGATCTGGGTCCCAATTAACCGAGGTGAGTGAGGGACCCCTGTCTTCTGGTTTCCTCTCACATTCCAAAGGCATGCAAGTTATGCCACAGGCTACACCAAGTTGCCCCTAGGTGTGTGTGTGTGTGTGTGTGTGTGTGTGTGTGTGTGTGTGTGTGTGTGTGTGTGTGTGTGTGTGTGTGTGTGTGTGTGTGTGTGTGTGTGTGTGTGTGTGTTGGAATTTTGATGGTCTGATGAGATATTCGGTGGTACCCCACCGACACTGGGATTCGGCTGAAATAGGCTCCAGCCTCCCTAGAACTCTGGTAGGATTAAGCAGTTCAGCAAATGAGTAAATAATAATTGTAGTGTTGTGCATGTCTAATATGGAAAAAATAAATAAGCACCAATGGTAGGTAGTGTTCCTAAAGTTGACAAAAACTTTCTATAAATATTTTAACAAGCACACCATGTATGATAAATTATAATAATGAAATAATTGGCGAGTCATGTAACAAAGTGCTTTCTTAAAGTTATGACACTTTCCAAACTACTTTATTGCAAGCTGCAGTGTCATGGATCCTCATTAAAATCACCCAGCAAGCTATATCACATACCAAGAGTCCCAAAGTATTGTGTCATGTCCAGAAAGTGTCATAACAAATCCTTCTGCCACTTAACCTGCTGGTTATGTCAACTTGGCATCTAACATCTTAATGGCAGTTGGCATGTGGTGCGTAAGGAAATAAAAACACTTTGAGAAGTACAGTCATTGGGAAATGAACTTCCTATAACTTTTTCAGGCTACGTCACAACACACTGAAGCAGTTTATTATCAGTCTTGCAGTTTGTAGCATCCTGCATGCAGGGGTGTGTGTGTGTGTGTGTGTGTGTGAGTGGTTACTATAGGAACAATAACATCATAAAAAGTGCATCGATGGTAAAATATAACTGTGCGATTTGAAGATCCAGCATAAGAAATGAATCAACCAAACTACACTACATTGGTGACCTGTTGATAGGGAACCTAGCCTCGTACTTGATGTCTGTAGGGACCGACTCCATCTTATCTCCCAAGGATTATGGATAAATGATATAGCCATGAATGGATTAGTGGATGGATAGATACTTCAAATGGATATATAGACAGTTGGGTGCATGTTTGGACAAATAGTTGGATGGATGGACAGATGGATGGATGGATGGATGGATGGATGGATGGATAAGGAGCCAAAATAGAACCACTGGCTACAGCTTGGATGGATGAATGATTGGATGGATGAATGGTCGGATGGAAAGATGATGGATTGAAGAATTGATTGGTGGATAGATGGATGGATGGGTCGAGTTTCCAAATTGCAAAAGGGGCCACAGTGTGGATGGATTCGTGAATGATAGATTGAAGAACTGATGGATGAATCAATGAATAGATGGATGCATGGATGGGCAAGGAGCCAAAATACAAACTGTGGCTACAGCTTCGATGGATGAATGGTTGGATGGATGGATGGTTGGATAGAAAGATGATGGATTGAAGAATTGATTGGTAGATAGATGGATGAAAGGATGGATAGATGGATGGATGGATGGATGGATGAATGGATGGATGGATGGATGGATGAATGAGCTGCCAGCATACAAATAACAGTCACAGTGTGGATAGATGGGGGAATGGTTGGCTAGATGGAAGGATGATGGATAAATGAACAAAAGAATGTTTGGACAGATAGTTGGACAGACAGATAGACAGATGAATGGTCAGAAGGATGGATTGGTGGATGTTTGGCCAAAACACCTAAAAACCGTGATATGGAATGTCAAAATATAAACTGAACAACATTCATTCAATCATGGTCAAAGGCTGTCATGAACACAACAGCATTGTGGGTAATATCCCATTGTTCTGATATAATTGAGCTTCCCATTGCCTGAACTCAAGAAATAATTATTAGAAATTCTACAATGACCAGAGGGGAAAATCCTAACTTCTGCTACTTATTGATGTTGAAAAGGCCTTGATGGAACTAAAGTATATTTCACTTTCAGTATCAAAGCTCAGCGGAAGACTGTTGCCTCAGACGGGTAAGAAAAGAGAAAAGCTCATGATTTAAACTATCAATTTATGATCTTTCAAGGAAGTCTGGATCCTTTTTTTTTTTTTTTCAACTAGGACTTTTACCTTTAATTCAGGGTTGAATGACCACTCGGTAATGTCACGGTAATTGAAAGCAAAAACTACCAACAGTAAGTTTTTCTATAATTTAAGCAAAAAGAAACAGATGATGATAAATAACAGTAAAAGACACATCACAGTTCCCACTTTGGTATTTTTTTAGATCATACGTTCATTAAATTCATGAACCACTTAATTCTAATTAGGATCGCTGGGAATCTGGGGTCCATCTCAGCCAACTCTGGGTGAGGGCAGAATACACCATAGACAGCTCACCAGGCCATTGCAGGTCAGAAATACTGAGCCCTACTCTTGACAAAGTTGTGGCTGGTGGTGTAGTGGTTCAGGTGCTGGGCTCATGATTGAGAGATTGTGTGTTCAAATCCCAGTTAGATCCCCACTGTGCTCAGACCCCTGGGCAGGTCTTAATCACAAGTGTGCCTCTGTTCACCCAGCAGTATAAATGGGTACCAGTAAAATATACTGGGAAGGTAACTTGCGATGGACTAGCGTCCCATCCAGGAGGAGTTGAACTCCTGGTAGCTTCATGCTGTGGAAACCGGGGAAAAGCACTGGCCTGATGAGATACAAGGCTCAGGGTGTAAAAAGCCCAATAGACTACCTACTCTTGACAAAAGTTAGCAATGGGTCTCCTACATGCCTCTCACCACAGACAGTGAGAGACATGGTCGGTCTTTGATAACTGAGTTAACTGCACTGAGGAGACAGCGGTGACCACCGTTAACACCGGGGCTTGAACCCCTGAAGCTCGGGTATTAGTAATCCAGCAGCTTATCACCAGGCCACCATTGCCCTTTAATGATAGACCATTTATTTAATCATAAATAATAAATAATTGTGATAAATGTCAAATACAGTAATCCATCTGTATATGTTTAATCTGATGTTATTCAACTTTAGAGGGAGCAGCGTGGAAGCCCACGTCTGTAAACCCCTTACGGCTAAAAGCACTAGCATTTCTGAGTCAGGAGCCTGGCCAGATTTTTTGATTCTGATGCTGTGAGTGCACAACATGGAAGACGATACCTGCAGCAGCATCTGAGACATTTTTTTTTGTCTTTCTCCCAACCTGAAGAGCATGCAAAAATGAGTCCAGATCAACCTCTGCAAGCTACCATTCTGATCTCAGCCACCGGAGGGGGATTAGGTGGTTATGCGGAGCCTGAGGCTCTTCATGTGATCAATTGCTAGCTACAAATACATTCTTTCCACCACCGTGCAAGGATTTTATTTGGCTTTGAAGAACTAAAATACTGCAAACATGCCTAGTCTAACAATTCGCAAAACACTGCTATGGCATCGACACTTCAATTGGTCCTGGTAAGACTCAGCAACACTATGGTGAAATGAAGTCCTGAATGTATGAGGCAGTGATGGCTCAGCGGATGGGGCTCTGTGTTACTGATTCAAAGGTCAGAGGTTCAAGTCACACTGCATCCACTGTAGGTAGGGCCCTTGAGCAAGGCCCTTAGTCCTCATTTACAGGAAGGAATCATTTTGACATATG
>CM045730.1:68110346-68162846 GCA_024760905.1 Plotosus lineatus
GAAGATACCCGAAGAGACTCAAAGAGACTGGAGCCAGTCGGCAACAGATCCTTAATATAGATTCCCTGAAGTTCCAGAAAGTTCCACATCACCTGACCCGCCACCAGGGTGCATGCCTAGGTCTATGCTGGAAGTTTCCCTAATGGAAAATTCCAGACCCACTTAGACCATGCAGGCAAAAGAACAACAGTGACCCAAATACAGCTGAGTAATACCACATGTCTCTCTTTATAGCACACTAACGTTTATGCACCCATTATTTTTATATTTACATTTATACAAATATTTACATGCCCATAACAGCATCTCAGATTTGTCTCGCAAAATTCGCCAAACTGTTTCAGTCGGCCGGTTCGTGAACTCTTCACAAAAAATTTAAACATTCAGTTCATTTTCTGTAACCAGTCTCCCCAAGACCCTAATTAGTATTAAGTGGTTACACTCGCCAGGCCATCACACGTCGGAAATACGCTGAGGGCTATGTAGCTCCTTTTGTTGAAAGTCAGCAATGGTTGTTTTACATGAACCTCACACCATAGACAGTGAGAGACATGGCCGGCCTTTGATAACTCAGCGGCACTGGGGGGCAATGACAACCTTGTGGAGAGTGGGACTCGAACTCCCAACCTGAGGATCGGTGATCCAGTGCCCTATACCACTAGGCCACTACTGCCAAAACTGTAACATGTTCTTTCCAAAACAGTCCGCTCATGCTGCGAGAAGGTGACAAAGTTGTGGTTTCACGCACACATTAATTTTCCGTTCTTCCAGGGGACAAGTTTCAGAGAAGATTAAGACTTGCTGGCATTTCCATAATTCTTGAATGTTGTCATCACTCATATTTTATTCACATTTTGTCTCCCCATGGTAAGGTGCTGGATCACTGATCCCAAGGTTGGGGGTTCAAGTCCTACCCTCAATAAGTTGTCCTACTGTCCCCCCAGTGGCGCTAACTGGGTTATCAAAGACCGGCCATGTCTCTCACTGTCTGTTGTAAGAGGTTCATGTAAATGAAACACTGCTGACTTTCAACAAGAGAAGCGACACAGTCACCATGCTTCTGCCCTGAGATGGCCTGGCGAGCTGTCCAGGGTATACTCTGCACCCTCCCAGAGTCGGCTGAGATGGGCACCAACCTCCCCGTGAGCCTAATTAAGATTATGTGGTTTAGAAAATGAAAGAATGTGCTAATAAACCGAAAATAAAAATTAACTTTTTTTCGTCAAACATCCACAAACTGATCAGAAATTACTCCTAAATGGTAAACCTTTTACTCAATATACTGTATGCATTTAAGATGAAAAATATTTACATGCATGTTACGTTTCAAAATGTCTTGAAACAGATTTCAAAATTCACAAAAATGCATTGTATCAGTCACTTTTTTTATCGCATCATCTCTAGTATGGCCACGCCTTACTTCCTTATGGTCTCAATGAGCTTGACAATGGAAACCCTTGAAACCCTTTCATCTTTCTATGTGTTCCTGCAGTTCTGGGCAGGACTCCGTCCTCGCTTTGCCCTGTACTGGTAAGTAGCACATCCCGCCATGTAGGTTGATATTGTGTGAAATATTTCCTGACCACCATGTCTTCCTGTCCATTCTGAAGAGCTGAAGATCTTCTTTTGTGTAGTCACTCCACTTTTTATTCAAAATCTCTGGTCATCTGTGTTATCGTGTGTTTTTACTTCTCGGGTGGCATGATGACATAGTGGTTACCATGTCCAACTCTCAGTAAGAAGTCCTGGGTTGGATGTCAGGGCGTTTCTGTGTGGAGTTCCTGTGCTTGTGAAGGTTTCCTTACGGCAGTCTGGTTTTCTTTCACAGTCCAAAGACATGCACGTTAGGCTAATGATCTGTTCTCAATCATCCTTAGATGTGAGTGTGAATGTGAATACTTGTGTGTGCGATGACCTGCTGAGCTGTACGGGTGTACCCCACCTTCACCCAGTCTCAGCCGAGTGTCCCAGCTACACTAACAAAATTCACGGCTCAGCATTTGAGTGATGGGCGTGTCCGTAAGTTATTTAGAATTTTGGCGGAGCACAACTTGGATGCTTTCTTGCAAATTTTTCTACTGTTGAGTGGTCAGGAAGTGCTTCCAGATGACTGGACAACTACAGCGAATGTGATCAGGGAGACAGGTAGGAGAATACTTGGTGTGTCATCTGGAAGGAAAGTAGATAAGGAGACTTGGTGGTGGAATGAGGAAGTGCAGGAGTGTGTACAAAGGAAGAGGTTAGCTAAGAAGAAGTGGGACATTGACAAAACCGAAGAGAGTAAACAGGAGTACAGGGAGACACAGCGTAAGGCAAAGGTAGCAGTGTCAAAGGCCAAACAGAGCGCATTTGATGACTTGTATGCTCGGTTGGAAAGTAAGGAGGGAGAAAATGATTGAAACAGGTTGGCACAGCAGAGAAATAGAGATGGGAAGGACGTGCAGCAAGTTAGATTGATAAAGGACAGAGAGGGAAATGTATTGACTGATGACAGAAGTGTGCTGGGAAGATGGAAAGAGTACTTTGAAGAGCTGATGAATGAGGAAAATGAGAGAGAAAAAAGAGTAGAAGAGGTGACTGTTGAGGACCAGGAAGTAGCAAAGATTAGTAAGGGTGAAGTGAGGAGGGCATTGAAGAGGATGAAGAATGGAAAGGCAGTTGGTCCTGATGACATACCGGTGGAGGTATGGAAGTGTCTAGGAGAGGTAGCAGTAGATTTTCTGACAAGAACATTTAACAAGGTCTTAGAGAGTGAGAGGATGCCAGAGGAATGAAGGAGAAGTGTGCTGGTGCCCATTTTTAAGAACAAGGGAGGCGTGCAGAGTTGTGGCAACTACAGAGGGATAAAGTTGATGAGCCATACGATGAAGTTATGGGAAAGAATAGTGGAAGCTAGACTAAGGGCAGAAGTCAGCATTTGTGAACAACAGTTTGGTTTCATGCCCAGAAAGAGCACCACAGATGCAGTGTTTGCCTTGAGGATGTTAATGGAGAAGTACAGAGAAGGTTAGACGGAGCTGCATTGTGCCTTTGTGGATCTGGAGAAAGCATATGACAGGGTGCTGAGAGAAGAACTGTGGTATTGCATGAGGAAGTCTGGAGTGGCAGAGAAGTATGTTAGAGTGGTGCAGGACATGTATGAGAGATGTAAGACAGTGGTGAGGTGTGCTGTCGGTGTGACAGAAGAGTTCAAGGTGGAGGTGGGACTGCATCAAGGGTCAGCTCTCAGCCCCTTCTTGTTCGCTATGGTGATGGACAGGCTGACAGACGAGGTTAGACAAGATTCCCCATGGACTATGATGTTTGCAGATGACATTGTAATCTGTAGTGAGAGCAGAGAACAAGTGCATGAAAATCTAGAGAGGTGGAGGTATGCCCTGGAAAGGAGGGGAATGAAGATTAGCCTCAGTAAGACAGAATACATGTGCATGAATGCCAAGGACCAAAGAGGAACGGTGAGATTACAGGGAGCAGAGATAAGAAAGGTGGAGGATTTTAAGTACTTAGGCTCAACAATCCAGAGCAATGGAGAGTGTGGAAAAGAGGTGAAGAAGCGTGTGCAGGCAGGTTGGAATGGTTGGAGAAAAGTGTCGGTGTGATGTGTGATAGGAGGGTATCGGCAAAAATGAAAGGAAAAGTGTACAAGACGGTGTTGAGGCCAACGATGCTGTATGGGTTAGAAACAGTGGCCCTGGGGAAAAGACAGGAGGCAGAGTTGGAGGTAGCAGAGATGAAAATGTTGAGGTTCTCTTTGGGAGTAACGAGGATGGATAGGATTAGGAATGAGCACGTCAGAGGGACAGCACATGTAAGACGTTTTGGAGACAAAGTCAGAGAGGCTAGATTGAGATGGTTTGGACATGTACAGAGGAGGGATAGTGAGTATATTGGTAATAGGATGCTGAGGCTGGAACTACCAGGCAAAAGGCCTAGAGGAAGACCAAAGAGACGATTCATGGATGTGGTAAAGGAGGACATGAAGGTCGTTGGTGTAAGAGAAGAAGATGCAAAGGATAGGGTGAGATGGAGGCAGATGATTCGCTGTGGCGACCCCTGAAGGGAAAAGCCGAAAGGAAAAGAAGAAGAGTCTTTGCAGTATTCCAATTGGTTTAAAATGAAGCTTTAATCGTCTGACGAGTGTAGATCATACTCATTCTTTTTTCAAAGGCTTATCCCTTTCAATGAACCCCATATTTAACGGCATTTTTTTTTGTTGTTGTAATGATATTGACCCCCTAGATCAGGGTCGACACACACGTCATGAGTATATGTTCATATTTTACTGAGACCAAGCAATGCTCTGCGGCGGGAAAGTTCTGATAACAATATGTTGCATTTCATAATGCTGTATACATATCAAGTAAAATATAGATTTTTGTTTTTATTGTTTCTTTGTATGTGGAAGTGAGCCTAAAGCTGTTCGCAAGCCACCCCACTGATGTCTTTTCTTCCCTTTTCAACATCTCATGCTGAGACCTTGCACAAAAAAAAAAAAAAAAACCTCGTGAAAGGAGGGATATCTCAAAAGTTCAGCTGTATTCAGGCTCAGAACATTATAGTCGAGAATTGGATGGAAATGGATGCATGTCAATGTTCTTTTATGATGTGAAGGACGCTTTTCTTCACAGGAAATGCCTCTTTATTTCAAGACTCCATATCAACAGAAAAAACACCAATTTCTTAAAGTTCTACTTGGAAGTTTGTGATGAATATAAATGATTATGAAATGATTGAGATGGAATATTTAATACAGCCATCTTTACTTTTAATTACTTACTCATGCACTCACTCATTTGTTGAACCACTTTATCCTGGAATCACATGGGGAGGTTGGGCCTACCTCAGCCAACAGTGGGTGAAAGTGTAGTACACCCTAAACAGCTTGCCAGAGAATAGCAGGGTCAAAACACACAACTATTCACACCCACACTCACCTCGAGTAATTTGGGACAGCCAGTTGTGCATGTCTTTGGACTGTTTCTGAGTCCTGTGGTCTGTCCTGGTGTGATGATGCTCATCTTGGAGGTCCCTTCCTCCTGCTGATGGGGACTTAAATGTGCATTCGAAGAGTCTGAAGATGACTTTTCATAGCGGGTGATATAAACTCGTTTTAAAATAACTTAAAACTTACAGTTGTAGACATCTGGATGTCGTGTTGGGCTGTAATAAAGTTTCTCTTTCATGGATGGTATTTTTATCTGGTTTTACCTGAATGAAGATGTGAATTTGGTTCCCCTCAAGGTTCTTTCCTCGTGCAGACTGAGGGAGCTTTTCCATGCCACCTTACATCGGGTTTGTAGAAGTGTTTAAATTCCTTTTTAAAGTTTGCTTTTACTATGTAAAGCTGCTAGACTTGCCATCACATTCCAGCATCTTGAAGACCAGCTGTATACTTCCACATATGTCTCCATTTTCGACAGCCTTCAAGCTACCTTCATCAACCTTTGGGGGCACGGTGGAGTAGTGGTTACAATGTCTCTTTCACAGCAAGAAGGTCCTGGGTTTGGGTGTTTCTGTGTGGAGTTTGCATGTTCTCCCCGTGCTTGTATGGGTTTCCTCTGGGTTCTCCAGTTTCTTCCCACAGTCCAAAAACATGCACAGTAGATTAACTGGCTGTTTAAAATCACCCCTAGGTGTGACTGTGAGTATGAATGTTTGTGTGTGTTGGCTCTGTGATGGTATGATGAGCTGTCCAGGGTGTACCATGCCCCCACCCAGAGTCGTCTGAAATGGGCGACAGTCTCCCTCCCCATGACCGTAATTAGAATTAAGCGGATCATAAAATGAATGATGAATGAATGCGCTACCTTCGGAGGCAGGGAAAAAAATGACCTGAAGATGGCATTGTAGTTTGCTGTACATTAATGCAAGTGAGGAGTGACTTTTCTAATGTCTTTTTTTTTCATCAAGATGGAGTAACACCCCCCACCCAGACAGATCGCCTCAATATCAAGTTTCCTGACCCATGGATTGGTTGAAGGAGTCTCCTGGAATGGGCTCCGTGCCCCTTGACCTCACCTTGTGACTTTTTTTCTGTGGGGCTATATCAAAAGAGAGCTGTATGTCATTAAACTCTTTCATAGGCCTTTCACAGCTTGAGGGGGAAAAATCTGCAAGGCCTGCAGCGAGGTCTGGGAAGTGATGCTGGAAGACATCAAAGAAGCCTGCGTCCGAAGATTGCTGACTGGAGGAATGCAGCTCGTCTTCAAGGCGTTGGAACATGATGGTAAGGTTCTAGCAGGTGAAACTGCATTGACTCCTTTGTTGATATTAAAAATATGAAACTTACTCAGTTTCTGGTGTCATTTTGAGGATTTTTTAAAAAAGTGTATAGTGAATTTTTGATCTACTCTTTATGAGCATTAATCAAACTATTGGACACAGTTACTCATTCATTTTCTGTAACCGCTTAATCCTAATTAGGTTTGCAGGGAGGCTGGTGCACATCCCAGCCGACTCCAGGTGAGGGCACAGTAAACCCTAGACAGCTTGCGAGGCCATCGTAGGACAGAAACACGCTGATGGCTATGCAGCGCTTCTTGTCGAAACCGACAATGTTCATTTACATGAACCTCACACCACAGACAGTGAGAGACATGGCTAGCCTTTGATAACCCAGTTAGCCACACTGGGGGACAGTGACAACCCATTGAGAGTGGGGCTCAAAACCCCAACCTTAGGCTCAGAGATTCAGCACCTGAACCACCAGGTCACCACTTCCCCAGAAACAGTTTCTTGCGGGTCAAAACTGTATCAGAACTGGTCTGGTCTGGTGCCTACAAGTAGCAGACGACTCTTGGTGCCCTTCCATGAAAGGTAACCCCACAATCTTCTGTCCTGCACGGCCTCTAGGGTTATGGGTTCTTCTCCAGTAGCATGTTGAGTGTCATTTGGCCTGGAGGGTTTGCCTTGGGATACTATGTTGTATTTGTCTTCATTATTATCTTTCATGGAGGTTTTCTTGGCAGGATAGTGCAGTGGTTTGCCATTGCCTTCTGCACTTTGCAAATACCGATAGCTCAATAGCATTGAAGCTCAACCGGTGTTTCAGAGTTCCCTCCGACTGGATTGTCAGAAATCATATACTGGAATCGCAGAACATTACAAATCACATAGAAATAAAAATAAAAGTACGATTCAAAATTATTTCAGTTAGAAGGTCTGCCTCACTGTAAACAAGGCGCAGGGTTCCAGTCCCCAGCTCAGGTGTTTCTGTTTGAGATTCCTCTGAGTACTCTGGTTTCCTCCCACAGACCAAAAAACATGTGTCGTAGGCTGATTGAGTCAAGGTCAAATCTCATCAGAGTTCATCTTTTGTCATAGAAACTTTAGTCAAAAGTTAATAAAATCACTAAGCTCTTTGACACTACATTTTCTTTAACCTACTGATCTCAAAGTGTCAATTCTTTGGTGCTTCGGTGAGAAATAATCATCAAAGTCGTGAAGGAGGATATACTTATGGTCAAGCCTTATTCGTCATGTCATAAATCTTCATGACTACATCATAAGCGCTGAACAGACCTCAATTCCCCGAGAGGAGCCTCTGTGATGTTTGCAGTCATATTGACCCCGGAGTTGTAGATTGTGGAACGGCTTGTCTTTGACAGAGATTAATGAGAGGGAATTGTTCCCGTAGCTTGTGTTACAGGCCAAATCGGAGCACCGAGGGACGATTTAAGGGCTGAGCTGATTAATATCTACTTGCTCTGCCTCAGACTACGCTCCCTCTCGTGTGTCTATGATAAATTCATTGCTGTGTGTATTAGAAGGCGTAAATACTTTTCAGACCTTCTGGTGACAACAGTCATGCTCTTTGTTATTTGATTTTCTAACTCGTACTAAGGTAGACAATCCATCTAAATTTAAAACTGAACCAGGGGGAGTGGTTACTACATCTGCAGCACAACAAAAATGTCCTGAGTTTGAGTCCCTGGGGGATTGGTGAGGAGGTTTCTGAATGCAGTTTGCGTGCTCTTCCCATGATTGCATGGGTTTCCTCTGGGTGCTCCAGTTTCCTCCCACCATCCAAACACATCAGCATTAAGCAAATTGACTGCTCCAAATTGCCCCTATTTGAGAGTATGAGTGCATATGGCTGGGTGTGGGTGTGGGTGTTTGTGTGTCGGCCCTGTGATAGACTGAGTAGCTGTACATTGTACAACATGCCTTTGACCAGAGTCAGCTGCGATAGGCTCCAGTGACCCCATGTGAGGGGTTGTTCTTAAGTTTATGATACTGGATTTTATTTCTCAGATCTATCGATGTCATCACAGCTGAGTTATCACCGTGAATAACCCAATGTGAAGATCTTCTTCACTATGCGTCCCAACCCAAAAGTCAATCAGAAAGCACTGCTGCGGCACCATACTGGTGGCCCTGTGGACGATGTGAATGTAGAACTTTGAGTAAATGTGCTGTAATCGGTTGTTCCAAACATACAGAGGGAAAGAGACAAGCATCTGTCCGTGTCCCGCTAATTATTAAAAGCCAGGGTGAGCATGCTAAAGAATTCTTGCCTCACCTAGTCCCATCCATTTGCCGTGACCAATTTATTACAACCAGCAAGTACAAATCTAAAACTAATGTTTGTGTCATGTTTTGTTTATAATGATGATAATGCTACTCATTCAAATTAAATTGAAAGCAAAGCACAAACTGTGTGTGTTGTTATCGAGTTTGGTTGGGGAGAAACGAGTCGAGACCATGCTAACTGAAGCCCAAACTGTTAGCACCTGCCTCTTTTCTACTAGTACATAATGTGCAGCGGTTTTATGTACTAATATTTTTCCCAGAATATTCCAGACTGCTTGGTGTTCAGGCTGCGCTTGGTTGTGATAAGTGTTGGTAAAGGTCAATTCTTTCACACAGTGTTAGATCTAGAGCGGGTTCACGCTGCAAAGCCGCATTCAATTTCTAACTGACGCACCTCATTTTCCCTGCTTGGGCCTTTGGCAACAACTGAAATTGTATGAATGTGTTTTGGTATTTTTTTATTATCTTTTTTCAATTTTATTTTAGTTTTCCAATCTAATTAAAATAGGCTGAATCAGAATCAAACGTCCAAAAAACGAACTTAAAAAAACAAAAATGAAACTGTACTTCCTGATTGAAAAGTGACTGCTTTGTAAGCCCGACTCACTCTCACCTGTCAACAAAGGCATCCAAGCTGCATTCAGACAATGATTCAGATATTGAAGAGGTCGAAAACACTGAAAAGGAAGCCACTGATAACATTACAAAAAAAATTCCAACAGGAATGGCTAAATAAATTTCCCTGGCTATAGATATAGATTATATACTAGGATATATAATCTTCTGTCGGCTGTTCCCTTCAGGGCTCGCCACAGCGAATCATCTGCCCTATCCTTTGCATCCTCTCTTACACCAACTGCCTTCATGTCCTCATTCACCACATCCATTAATTGTCTCTTTGGTCTTCTTCTAGGCCTTCTGCCCGGTACGTCCAACCTCAGCATCCTGCTACCAATATACTCACTATCCCTCCTCTGTACATGTCCAAACCATCTCAATCTAGCCTCTCTGACTTTGTCTCCAAAACCTCTTACATGTGCTGTACCTCTGATGTGCTCATTCCTGATCCTATTCATCCTCGTTACTCCCAAAGAGCACCTCAACATTTCCATCTCTGCTACCTCCAGCTCTGCATCCTTTCTTTTTCCCAGGGCCATTGTTTCTAAACCAAACAATATCGCTGGCCTTCTTGTACAGTTTTCCTTTCATTTTGCTGATACCCTCCTATCACACATCACACCAGACACTTTTCTCCAACCATTCTAACCTGCTTGCACACACTTCTTCACCTCTTTTCCACACTCTCCACTGCTCTGGATTGTTGAGCCTAAGTACTTAAAATCATCCACCTTCGTTATCTCTGCTCCCTGTAACATCACCATTACTCTTGAGTCCTTGTCATTCATACACATGTATTCTGTCTTACTGAGGCTAACCTTTATTCCCCTCCTTTCCAGGGCATACCTCCACCTCTCTAGATTTCCCTGCACTTGTTCTCTGCTCTCAGTATAGATCACAATGTCGTCTGCAAACATGATAGTTAATGGGGAATCTTGTCTAACCTCATCTGTCAGCCTGTCCATCACCATGGCAAACAAGAAGGGGCTGAGAGCTGACCCTTGATGCAGTCCCACCTCCACCTTGAACTCTTCTGTCACACCGACAGCACACCTCACCACTGTCTTACATCTCTCATACATGTCCTGCACCACTCTAACATACTTCTCTGCTACTCCAGACTTCCTCATGCAATACCACAGTTCCTTTCTCAGCACCCTGTCATATGCTTTCTTCAGATACAGAAAGGCACAAAGCTGCTCCCTTTGACCTTCTCTGTACTTCTCTATTAACATCCTCAAAGCAAACACTGCATCTGTGGTGCTCTTTCTTGGCATGAAACCAAACTGTTGTTCACAAATGCTGACCTCTGCCCTTAGTCTAGCTTCCACTATTCTTTCACATAACTTCATCGTATGGCTCATCAACTTTATCCCTCTGTAGTTGTCACAACTCTGCACATCTCCCTTATTAAAAATGGGCACTATCACACTCTGGCATCCTCTCACTCTCTAATACCTTGTTGAATGTTCATGTCAGGAAATCTACTGCTACCTCTCCTAGGCACATCCATAACATTCCTACCGTATGTCATACCACTTCCATTCCTACCGTATGTCATCGGGACCAAACGCCTTTCTATTCTTCATCCTTTTCAATGCCCTCCTCACTTCACCCTTACTAATCTTTGCTACTTCCTGGTCCTCGACAGTCACCTCTTCTACTCTTTTTTCTCTCTCATTTTCCTCATTCATCAGCTCTTCAAAGTACTCTTTCCATCTTCCCAGCACACTTCTGTCCTCAGTCAATACATTTCCCTCTCTGTCCTTTATCACTCTAACTTGCTGCATGTCCTTCCCATCTTTATTTCTCTGCTGTGCCAACCTGTATAGATCATTTTCTCCCTCTTTACTGTCCAACCGATCATACAAGTCATCATACGCCCTCTGTTTGGCCTTAGTCACTGCTACGTTCGCCTTACGCTGTGTCTCCCTGTACTCCTGTTTACTCTCTTCGGTCCTCTCAATATCCCACTTCTTCTTAGCTAACCTCTCCCTTTGTACACACTCCTGCACTTCCTCATTCCACCACCAAGTCTCCTTATCTACTTTCCTTCCAGAGGACACACCAAGTATTCTCCTACCTGTGTCCCTGATCACATTTGCTGTGGTTGTCCAGTCATTTGGAAGCACTTCCTGTCCACCCAAATCCTGTTTCAACTCCTCTTTGAAGACAACACGACACTCTTCCTTTTTCAACTTCCACCACTTTGTCTTCTGCTCTGCCTTTGCCTTCTTCATCTTCCTCACCATCAGCGTCATCCTGCATACCACCATCCTATGCTGTTTGACAACACTCTCACCCACTACTACTTTGCAGTCACTGACTTCCTTCAAATTACATCGCCTACACAAGATGTAGTCTACCTGTGTGCTCCTACCTCCGCTTTTATAAGTCACCCTATGCTCCTGTTTCTTCTGGAAGAAAGTATTCACCACAGCCATTTCCATCCTTTTTGCAAAATCGATCAAGATCTGTCCTTCTGTGTTCCTGTCCTGGATACCAAACCTGCCCATCACTTCTTTGTCCCCTCTGTTGCCTGCACCAACATGTCCATTGAAGTCTGCACCAATGACCACTCTTTCACCTCTGGGGGTACTTCATCTAACTCACTCCCGAATCTCTCCTTCTCTTTTAGCTCACATCCTGTCTGTGGGGCATAAGCACTAACAACATTGAGCATCACACCTTCAATTTCTAACTTGAGACTCATCACTCTGTCTGACACTCTTTTCACTTCTAGAACATTAGATCATCATTAGATTATTAGATCATCAACATTAGAACATCAGTAGAGTGTCTGCCTTTAACATTGCGGAAGGATACAATGTGGTTCCTGTATCCAGTTTTGAAAGCATTTTCTGTGAGTCTGATGTATGTTTCTATTGTATTGTTATCTTTACGTGTGACGGTGGCCTGATAGATTACTGATGATTGCAGGCAATTTCTGTTGAGTAGGCAGGCATTCTTCTGTTGGCAGTTACATCGTATGCTTTTGTCTAATGCACTGGTGCCGATGGTATTGTCATGCAAATCCAGAGTGCGCTTGTTGTGATTGTCTCTTATTTGTTTAGTGTTATTCATGCAGCTGTAACTGATCTTGAGTGTGTTACAGTTGAAAATTTTCCAGAGTTTGTGTCCTGTGGTGAAGTGTTTGTCTATCAGGGTGAGAAATCTGTGTCCAATGTTGGTGCTGGCATTTTTACTGAAGGGGGGGTTGTACCATAGGATGTTGCTGCGATTTCTGTTTGTTTGGTGTCTATGATTGGTTCGTAATGCAATGTGTAGTTGTATCCACTGTTGTGCAGTGCTTTCTGGTATGGTGGTGCAGCCTGTTCGAAGGCTGTCTTGTTAGATGAAAGATATGACAGTTGTTTGTTGATACCAGTGGGGATGTTTTTAGTTATGGTGGGCGGGTGGTTGCTTTCACGGTGGACATACATCACTGTGGTGTTCGGCTTAGTGAATGCCTGGTAAGTGCTGCTGTTCAGGTTAAGGGTGATGTCCAAGAAGTTGGCAATCTGTTTGTTGGCTTCGATCGTGGTCCGTAGTCCACTGTTTGAAAAAATGCGGCATATTTCTTCTTTGATGTTTTCAATGTCACGAGGTGTGGTGTCAGAAGATGCAAGTCCATCGTCGCGATGTCCAATGTTAATGTAGAGTTTTTGTAGTTGAGAAAGTAGGAAGTTCCCTACCAACTCGCAAGTTTCCGTGCCGTCGTAGCTCCCCATTGTGATGTCAAATGTGGTACTTCCCTTCTTTTGCCAAGGTTGTCGTTTATGCACCAAAGTAGAGTTTTTGGTATGCATAATGATGTTTCTCTCGTCTTTAGTAATGTTGACATAAACGGAAGTGAAATCAAGTGCTCTGTTTAGGAAGGCTTCACTGACAGAAGAGTTCAAGGTGGAGGTGGGACTGCATCAAGGGTCAGCTCTCAGCCCCTTCTTGTTTGCTATGGTGATGGACAGGCTGACAGACAAGAATCTCCATGGACTATGATGTTTGCAGATGACATCGTGATCTGTAGTGAGAGCAGAGAACAAGTGCAGGAAAATCTAGAGAGGTGGAGGTATGCCCTGGAAAGAAGAGGAATGAAGGTTAGTCTACAATATAGAAGCAAATAAACCTATGGGATTGTTTGTTCTGTATAGCTGTAAACCACTCAATTACAGATGCTGTGTTTTTCCATTGGTTAAGTTTGGCTGTTTTCGCAATTTTATTGTTGATTCTGTCAAGTAATCGTTTGCTAATTTTACCTATTTCGGATTTTGTTGGGTTGATTAGTCGGCAAGTTGGTTTGTTGGCGAAGCCAGGCTTATGGTCTTTCGATGTTATGAATGCTTCTTTGTGGGCTGTAGTGTCGACTCTGTCACTAATGCAGGGTTTCATTGCTATTTTTGTGTTTTCTTTATGGATGTCACGTGTGGTTTCGGGCTGTGATTTTTTGTAGGATTTAGTGATGCTCCGTTGGAGTAAATCATTGTATGCTGTCGATTCTAGCTTGTAAAAGTTTGTCGTTTTGTTGGCGGCGATTAGTAGTTTGTTTTCATTCTGAATCTTTTGAGTGTCATTTTCCAGCTTTTTCAGAAAGGAGTTGTTTACTTGTTTGAATTTTGTTGATTGGATCATTGTCATCATGTCGTCTTGTCGTCAAGAAATTGGTTTCGCCGCCCCTCGAAAAAGATCAGTAGTGTAAATGTTCTTTGTTCTGTTTTGTTTAATTTTACTTATATTTGCTCTATGAAAAAGTATTGAGCACTCTCATACGGAAGGATCGACCCAGAAAATCCCTATACAGACGCTCGCGACTTACGTTTTTAATTGGTTCTGGACGGCCGAACGTGAACTTACAGTGATGTATAACGTATGACATGTGACGTATGATGCTCATGCTGTACTATACATCCATAAATATCATTACCGTGTCTCATGAAACACCCATAAATCAATTATTATGAACATAATATTGTAAAATAATATCAAATATATCAAATAATATCAACATTAATTTCAAATAAATTATGTTTGAGCAAAATAATTTCAAATTGATAAATTTTAATCAAATTCACTCATCAAATATCAAATACAGTGTCAAATATAACCTTTAACATTCTCTATGATGTGATTTTTCTGCTTGTAAATGGTTCCGATGGTCGACGGATGGTCACATGACATGAAGCTGCGCCGACTCACTTTACATGAAGCTTCAAACAGCCAATCAACGCTTACAATATATGAGGCGCTCAATACCAAAAGTAGTGCACTTGCTGAAAGTAGTTTACTTGCTTGAAACAAAGCACGGGTTATACGGACTTCTGGTCTTTTAAGTGCGCAAGGGCGCCGTTGAACTCGTTTAGTACTCAGCCTGCACTGATGTGACTCACTGATGTGAATTACTGATGCGAATCACTGATGTGAATCAGCAAAGCAGAGAGTTCTCTTTCTTGGGTTTTGATTCATTTTACAATTGTCTGTCTTCCTTTCGGCTTTTTCCCTTTTACTCAGGAGTCGCCACAGCGAATCATCTGATTCGCACGTTTGATTTGGCAGAGGTTTTTACGTCGGATGCCCTTCCTGTCACAACCCTTTTTAGCAAGGGACAGAAACATGCTGACGACTTTGCAGCTACTCTTTACGAAAGTCAGCAATGGTTCTTTTACATGAACCTCTCACCATAGACAGTGACAGACATGGCCCGCCTTTGATAACCCAGTTAGCCGCACTGTTGGGACAGTGACAACCTTGTGGAGAGTGGGACTCGAACCCCCAACCTTGGATCAGCGATCCAGCGCCCTATACCACTGGACCACCACTGCCCCTTGATTCATTGTACAACTCTGTTTGCTTAACTGAGTATGCATGGTAGATTGTGCCGATCTGAGCAGATAGTTAATTCATCTGTGTGCGTGTGTGTGTGTATATGTATGTGTGTATATATATATATATATATATATATATATATATATATATATATATATATATATATATATATAAATATATATATATGTGTGTGTGTGTGTGTGTGTGTGTGTGTGTGTGTGTGTGTGTGTCTGTGTGTGTGTGTGTGTGTGTAGTGAGAGTATTAAGAGGTTTTCGTCATTTTATATTTTAGTGCTTTAATTTTTTTTTCAATCATTTTTTTTTTTTTTTATCTTTATGGATTTATCTCAATAGTTAGTTTATCTACTAATTCATTCAGTTATTCTATTACAACAATTTGTCATACCTTATTGAATGTACCTACAGTCAATATTAAAAGCCTTAAAAGGATTTTCCTTATTTGTTCACTTTTAATTGGTATCACTTATTCTACTCTGTTTTGAACATTTTATTTGTGATATTGTTTGAATGAGTTTTCCCAGTTTAATTATTTACTTGTTGTTTTATTAAAGAATTTTCCATTTGAATATTTGTGTTTTGTTCACTGAAAATGTTTTATCAACTTCAACCCCTGATTTATCAGAAAGGCCCAGCTTATTTTGGATAGGTGGGCACTTTGGCCCCACTAGAAAAAAATCCTAGATATATCCCTAAGTTCTGAAGGTATCTCTACCTGCATGCTTTGGTGTCGTAAACTGTTTTTGTGGCCACCAGTATGAAACATGCTTTTGTAACTAAGGGCAAAGACTGGTCATGAGAAGTTCACCTATATAAAGGCCATTTAAGAAATATAATCATGTAATTTAACAGCAAAATGAGAGATTTGACCAGATTTTTGAACAGAGTTCAAAATACCAGCATGGCATTTGGTATGAATATACTTTACTCTGTTTACTATTTACTATTGATGAGATTTCCTTTAGGTTTTTTCCTTTTATCAGGGGTTGCCACAGTGAATAATTCACACATTTGATTTGGTAAAGGTTTTTATGTTGGATGCCCTTGGCATTTGGTATGAATATACAGACGCTCCCCGATTTACGTTCATCCGTTTTACGTTTTTTTCGATTTTATTTTTTTTTTTTCCGAAAAACAAAAAAGTCAAATTTTGAGTTTAGATGTCCCTACGTAGTACACTGATGTAATGACGCTGCATTCATTGTTTACAAACTACAGACTGAGTGTGTTTGTCTGTCTGTCTTCCTTTCGGCTTTTTCCCTTTTACTCGGGAGTCTCCCCAGCGAATCATCTGATTTGCACGTTTGATTTGGCAGAGGTTTTTACGTCAGATGCCCTTCCTGTCACAACTCTTTAGCAAGGGACAGAAACACGCTGACGACTTTGCAGCTACTCTTTACGAAAGTCAGCAATGGTTCTTTTACATGAACCTCTCACCATAGACAGTGACAGACATGGCCCGCCTTTGATAACCCAGTTAGCTGCACTGGGGGGACAGTGACAACCTTGTGGAGAGTGGGACTCGAACCCCCAACCTTTGGATCAGCACCCTATACCATTAGACCACCACTGCACCCTGAGTGTGTGTATATTATACATATATAATAGTTAAGCTTCATGTAAAGTGAATCGGCTCAGCTTCATGTCATCGTGTGACACGGTAAAGTGTAAAGTGATTCGGTATAAATAAGTGACGTATTTGAAATTAATGTTGATATTATTTGATATATTTGATATTATTTTACAATGTTATGTTTATAATAATTCATAGAGGGTTTTTTTATGAGATACGGTAATGGTATTTATGGATGTATAGTACAGTATGAGCATCATACGTCACACGTAATACGTCATACATCACTGAAACAACTTACGTTCACTTTCAAATTACGTTCGGCCGTCCGGAATCAATTAAGAATGTAAGTCAGGGATCGTCTGTACTGTACTCTGTTTACTATTTACTATTAACAGTCAACAAAACTTCCAATATGGCTTACATTTTTTCAAGATGGATGCCAGAACACAGACATAAATTGTCAAAAAAAAAAAAAAAAAAGTACTGATTTCAGTCCAGTTGCTCTGGGCAGATGGCAGTTCATCTAGGAGAAGGAAAACTCAGAAATGAAAAAAATGGAGGTTGAGCCAAGAGGGTGTCTGTTGCTCAGTACCAGTGTATATTGGTGGCAAACACTGCTGTGAAACCCAGCATGCGGTCCACTGGCAGCTAACTCACACTCTCTCACCTCACTCTCTCACAGATGAGCCATACGATGAAGTTATGGGAAAGAATAGTGTGGAAGCTAGACTAAGGGCAGAGGTCAGCATTTGTGAACAACAATTTAGTTTCATGCCAAGAAAGACCACCACAGATGCAGTTTTTGCTTTGAGGATGTTAATATAGAAGTACAGAGAAGGTCAGAGGGAGCTGCATTGTGCCTTTGTGGATCTGGAGAAAGCATATGACAGGGTGCCGAGAGAGGAACTGTGGTATTGCATGAGGAAGTCTGGAGTAGCAGAGAAGTATGTTAGAGTGGTGCAGGACATGTATAAGAGATTTAAAACAATGGTGAGGTGTGCTGTCGGTGTGACCAACGAATTCAAGGTGGTGGTGGGACTGCGTCAAGGATCAGCTCTGAGCCCATTCTTGTTTGTTATGGTGATAGACAGTCTGACAGATGAGGTAAGGCAAGAATCTCCCAGGGAGATGAACCTTGAAGGGAACAGCCGAAAGGAAAAGAAGATATAAGAAAAGATATATATATATATATATATATATATATATATATATATACAGTGTATACATACTAGTCCTTCTCAAAAAATTTGCATACTGTGAAAAAGTTCATTATTTTCAGAAATGTACTGATAAAAATATTTTAGATTCATTGCACACCAAGTGAAATATTTCAGGTCTTTTATTGTTTTAATACTGATGATTTTGGCATACAGCTCATGAAAACCAAAAATCCCTATCTCAAAAAATTAGCATATTTCATCCGACCAATTAAAAAAAAGTGTTTTTAATACAAAAAAAGTCAACCATCAAATAATTATGTTCAGTTGTGCACTCAATAATTGGTCGGGAATCCTTTTGCAGAAATGACTGCTTCAATGCAGCGTGGCATGGAGGCAATCAGCCTGTGGCACTGCTGGGGTGTTACGGAGGCCCAGAATGCTACGATAGCGGCCTTAAGCTCATCCACAGTGTTGGGTCTGGTGTCTCTCAACTTTCTCTTCACAATATCTCACAGATTCTCTATGGGCTTCAGGTCAGGAGAGTTGGCAGGCCAATTGAGCACAGTAATACCATGGTCAGTAAACCATTTAGCAGTGGTTTTGGCACTGTGAGCAGGTGCCAGGTCGTGCTGAAAAATGAAATCTTCATCTCCATAAAGCTTTTCAGCAGATGGAAGCATGAAGTGCTCCAAAATCTCCTGATAGCTAGCTGCATTGACCCCGCCCTTGATAAAACACAGTGGACCTACACCAGCAGCTGACATGGCACCCCAGACCATCACTGACTGTGGGGACTTGACACTGGACTTCAGGCATTTTGGCATTTCCTTCTCCCCAGTCTTCCTCCAGACTCTGGCACCTTTATTTCCGAATGACATGCAAAATTTGCTTCCATCCGAAAAAAGTACTTTGGACCACTGAGCAACAGTCCAGTGCTGCTTCTCTGTAGCCCAGGTCAGCCGCTTCTGCCGCTGTTTCTGGTTCAAAAGTGTCTTGACCTGGGGAATGCGGCACCTGTAGCCCAGTCCACTGCTTCCACAGGTCCCCCAAGGTCTGGAATCGGCCCTTCTCCACAATCTTCCTCAGGGTCCGGTCACCTCTTCTGGTTGTGCAGCGTTTTCTGCCACACTTTTTCCTTCCCACAGACGTCCCACTGAGGTGGCTTGATACAGCACTCTGGGAACAGCCTATTCGCTCAGAGATTTCTTTCTGTGTCTTACCCTCTTGCTTGAGGGTGTCAATGATGTCCTTCTGGACAGCAGTCAGGTCGGCAGTCTTCCCCATGATTGCGGTTTTGAGTAATGAACCAGGCTGGGAGTTTTTAAAAGCCTCAGGAATCTTTTGCAGGTGTTTAGAGTTAATTGGTTGATTCAGATGATTAGGTTAATAGCTCGTTTACACTACCTCAACATCATATGCTCATTTTTTGAGATAGGAATTTTTGGTTTTCATGAGCTGTATGCCAAAATCATCAGTATTAAAACAATAAAAGACCTGAAATATTTCAGTTGGTGTGCAATGAATCTAAAATATATGAAAGTTTAATTTTTATCAGTACATTACAGAAAATAATGAACTTTATCACAATATGCTAATTTTTGAGAAGGACTAATATATATATATATATATATATATATATATATATATATATATATATATATATATATATATATATATATATATATATATATATATATATATATATATATATATATATTCACACACACACACACACACACACACACACACACACACACACACACACTCATATATGTACTTTTTTCATGTGACTATGAGGTAAGATGCTGGATCACTGATCCCAAAGTCAGGGGTTCAAGCCCCACCCTCAACAGTTGTCAGTGTTCCCCAGTGCAGCTAACTGGGTTATCAAAGGCAGGCCATATCTCTCACTGTCTGTGGTGTGGTTAATGTAAAATAATCCTTGCTGACCTACATCAAGAGTAGGTGCATAGCCATCAGCGTATTTCTGCCCTGCGGTGGCCTGGATAGCTGTCCAGGGTGTAAAGTAACTCAACTCCAAGTACAAGTAACTGTATTCTGTCATTGCTCAGAGTTGGTTGAGATGGGCACCAGCCTCCCCTAATTAGGATTAAATGATTCCGAAAATGAATGAATGAACACTGTTTGTTACACATTCTGAAATAATTTGTACACACACAAATTACACAGTTATTTATTTTTTTATACCAGATTATTTTATAGCCATGTTTATTACACATGAGAATAGACTACAGAGAAAAGGCGAGAATTGATTGGTAATTTGTTATTAACGGTTATTTCATGAGGCTGAATCAAATATGTATGAATAGCTGGCGATGTGGAAACAACAAGATTTGGTGCAATAGCTGTTTTATTCTGTCCACGCTCACTGCTTTATTAGAAATCAATCATAGATAGATAGATAGGTGTGTGTGTGTGTGTGTGTGTGTGTGTGTGTGTGTGTGTGTGTGTGTGTGTGTGTGTGTGTGTGTGTGTGTGTGTTGTTCTATTGTTAAAACTTTTGAACTTGTTCTTAAATCATTTTTTTTTTTCTGTTTGTTTCTAAATTTGTGTGTAATATAACTTCAAAAATTGTGTAAGTAACAGAGTACGTATTACATTTTAGATGGGATCCAGGCATACTGAAAAAGAAAAAAATCTATTAAGGTTAATAAGGGGCAACCGTTATTACTATTACTCAGAGAAGCAGCGTTGGGACCAAGAAGTCGCTGGTTCAATTCCTGAACCAGTTGGGGGCATGTGTGTTGGTGGGGGGGGTGAGCGGCACCTTCTCTCCCTCCACATTAGTGGTTGAAGTGCCCTTGAGCAAAGCACCTAACTCCAACTGCTCTCCTGGTCCCAAACGAGCGTTCCAGACCACTGCTCCGAGTGTTGTTCGTGTGTGTGTGTGTGTGTGTGTGTGTGTGTGTGTGTGTGTGTGTGTGTGTGTGTGTGTGTGTGTGTGTGTGTGTTAAATGCAGAGGAAATAATTCCCCGTATGGGATTAATACCGTATATCATCATCATCATCATCTTCTTACGCTTAGTCCAGGGTCGGGTCGCGGGGGCAGCAACCTCAACAAAGAGGTCCAGACGTCCCTCTCCCGAGCCACTTCCTCCAACTCTCCCAGGGGGACACCGAGGCGGTCCCAGACAAGCCGAGAGACATAGACCCTCCAGCGTGTTCTAGGTCGACCCCGGGGTCTCTTCCCGGTTGGACATGCCCGAAACACCACACCAGGGAGGCGTCTGGGGGGCATTCTGACCAGATGCCCGAGCCACCTCAACTGGCCCCTCTCAATATACAAGAGTGTAATACCATATATCAAAATCCAAAAACAATGTGTGAGAATAATGTATGAAAGAAGGTTCCTCAGATGCCCACCGTGTTTGTGTGTGTGTGTGTGTGTGTGTGTGTGTGTGTGTATGTGTGTGGGCGGGGGGAATTTTATGATAAATACAATGCTAATATATAATAACATGCTCAGTAAGTGACACGTTAGAGGTATAATCTGTGGCACAGTCGGATTTGGTGCCATTGGCTGGTAATGTCAATAATTATGTTTCTAGTTTGAGAGATCTGGTTCAATGTAATTGTTTATTAATCCATCGAGTGTATGCCTGCAAAGTTTTGTTTACAGCAACAGCACAGGGAACAGCAACAATAACAACATGACAGAAATCTTGACACTGGCTACTTTCATACTCTAAGTGTAAATCCTGCAGTCGTTGGCAGATTTTTCAGATTAAAAATCACACTTGTCACTGCAATCCATTTCTTTCCAGCACACGTACCTTGCAGTCTGGGCCCTCCAGTTTTATAGTGTGTGTGTGTGTGTGTGTGTGTGTGTGTGTGTGTGTGTGTGTGTGTGTGTGTGTGTGTGTGTGTGTGTGCGAGTGTGTGTGTGTTTTGCGTGTGTTCATGTGTGTGTGTTTGCGTGTGTTCATGTGTGTGTGTTTGAATCTGTCGTGTGTGTGTGTGTGTGTGTGTGTGTGTGTGTGTGTGTGTGTGTGTGTGTGTTTGTGTGTGTATATATGTTTGAGTGTGTGTGTTTTTGTGTGTGTGTTCATGTGTGTGTGTTTGAATCTGTTGTGTGTGTGTGCGAGTGTGTGTATGTGTGTTTTTGTGTGTGTGTTCATGTGTGTGTTTGAATCTGTTGTGTGTGTGTGTGTGTGTGTGTGTGTGTGTGTGTGTGTGTGTGTGTGTGTTTGTGAGTGTGGGAGTGTGTGTGTGTGTGTGTGTGTGTGTGTGTGTGTGTGTGTGTGTGCGAGTGTGTGTGTGTGTTTTTGTGTGTGTTCATGTGTGTGTGTGTTTGAATCTGTTGTGTGTGTGTGTGTGTGTGTGTGTGTGTGTTTTTGTGTGTGTGTATATATGTTTGAGTGTGTGTGTTTTTGTGTGTGTGTTCATGTGTGTGTGTTTGAATCTGTTGTGTGTGTGTGCGAGTGTGTGTATGTGTGTTTTTGTGTGTGTGTTCATGTGTGTGTTTGAATCTGTTGTGTGTGTGTGTGTGTGTGTGTGTGTGTGTTTTTGAGTGTGTGTGTGTGTGTGTTTGTGAGTGTGGGAGTGTGTGTGTGTGTGTGTGTGTGTGTGTGTGTGTGTGTGTGTGTGTGTGTGTGTGTGTGTGTGTGTTGCCATGTAGAATATGCTAAATAGTTTAAAATGAGGTTATATACCCAGATACTTTACATAAATGTGATTTATATTCAAGAACACGAAACTAAGTACTGGGTCAGAACCGGGATAAGAAAGGACGGACTACACTGAGCTCGGTGTTCCAGTGTGGGTTGGGAGATGGAGTCCCTCAGCCATGATTGCATGTTGATCGTGTTCCTGGGAAAGACCATTGCAGATGCCAGAGTTGATACAAATAAATATTACAAACATGAAGGCAATAAGGGAAAAAATGAGTAAATGAGTGGAAACATTCGATATGTAATCTATTCATTAAACTTTGAACTCTTTATCACGCACTATAATTAGGCTCTTTAGGCACAACACATATTTTTGTTTTACAGTTAATATTAATGCTGTCTTGAGTTTTATCTACAGGCTTAACGGCTTTACCCTCCGAGTGCTCCTGCCTTTAATAAAGCGCTCATTTAGAGTCTCATTACAGTCTCTCAGTGAGCCGTTAATAAGATCCGCACATGTTCAGCTTCCTCGCCTTAATTGCTATTCTTTATCATCATGTTTGGTCTCTGGCAGTGAGAAAGATTTTTTAAAAAAAGAGAAAGCGAGCGAGACAGAAAGAGATTCAAATGTTCAACACTTTGTGTCAAATATCACAAATTCTACACATCGAAACATATCAAACATATCAATAAATAGAGGCATTTCTGTGACGTCATCATCTGCGAAAGTGCCAGAGACAAAAGAGCACTTGGCAAACATGGCTATCCCCACAGCTCACCCTTCCCACACCTCACACTTCCCATTCCTCACCCTTCACACACCTCACTCTTCCCACACCTCACCTTTTCCACACCTCACACTTCCCATTCCTCACACTTCGCACACCTCACTCTTCCCACACCTCACCTTTCCCACACCTCACACTTCCCATTCCTCACACTTCGCACACCTCACTCTTCCCATACCTCACACTTCCCACACCTCACACTTCCCATTCCTCACCCTTCCCACACCTCACCCTTCCCATTCCTCACACTTCCCATTCCTCACACTTCCCATTCCTCACACTTCCCACACCTCACCCTTCCCACACCTCACACTTCCCATTCCTCACACTTCCCACACCCCACCATGCCCACACCTCACACTTCCCATTCCTCACACTTCCCACACCTCACCCTTCCCACACCTCACACTTCCCATTCCTCACACTTCCCACACCCCACCATGCCCACACCTCACACTTCCCATTCCTCACACTTCCCACACCTCACCTCACCGTTTCCACACCTCACACTTCCCATTCCTCACACTTCCCACACCTCACCCTTCCCACATCTCACACTTCCCACACCTCACCCTTCCCACACCTCACTCTTCCCACATCTCACACTTCTGCACACCTCACCATTCCCACACCTCACACTTCCCATTCCTCACACTTCACACACCTCACCTCACCCTTCCCACACCTCACACTTCCCACACCCCACCATTCCCACACCTCACCCTTCCCACACCCTCATACTTCCCACACCTCACACTTCCCATTCCTTACCTTTCCCACACCGCATACTTCCCACACCTCACACTTCCCACATCTCTCACTTTCCACACCTCACACTTCCCACTCTTCACCTTTCCCACACCTCACACTTCACATTCATCACACTTCCCACACTGCACACTTCCCACACCTCACACTTCCCACACCTCTCCCTTCCCAAACCTCACACTTCCCACTCTTCACCCTTCCCACATCTCATACTTCCCATTCCTTAACCCTCCCACACCTCACACTTCCTATTCCTCACCCCTCCCACACCTCACACTTCCCACTCCTCACACTTCCCGCACCTCACCCGTCCCACCCCTGACACTTCCCACAACTCACCCTTCCCACACCTCACCTTTCATACTCCTCACACTTCCCACACCGCACACGTTCTTCTCCTCATCCTTCCCATACCTTACCCTTCCCAGATTTCACCCTTCCCATGCTTTGCTCTTCCCACACATCACACTTCCCACACCTCACACTTCACACTCCTCACACTTCCCACTCCTCACACTTCCCGCAACTAATGCTTCCTACTCCTCACCCAGCCAATTGCTCATGCTTCCCACACCTCACACTTCCCACAACTCACCCTCCCACTCCTCATCCTTCCCATACCTCAACCTTCCCGCTCCTCACCCTTCCCACACCTCACCCTTCCTATACCTCACCCTTCCCACTCCTCACCCTTCCCACACCTCAACCTTCCCACACTTCACCCTTTTCATGCCTCATGCTTCCCACTCATCACTCTTCCCACTCCTCACACCTCCACTCCTCACACTTCCCACACCTCCTGCTTCCTACTCATCACCCTGCCAATTCCTCATGCTTCCCACATGCTTCCCACACCTTATGCACCCCCCACCTCACACTTCCCACACTTCACACTTCACACTCCTCACTTTCCCACACCTCACACTTTCTGCTCATCACTCTTTCCACAACTCACTCTTTCCAGAACTCACTCTTCCCACTCCTCACCCTTCCCACTCCTCACCATCCCGCTCCTCACCCTTCCCACACTCACACTTTGAACTCTTCACCCTTCCCATGCCTCACTCTTCCCACACCTCACCCTTCCCAGTTCTCGCACGTCCAACTCCTCACCCTTTCCACGCCTCATTTTTCCCACACCTCACACTTCCTGCACCTCACCCTACTCATTTGTCGCTTCTCACACCTCACACTTCAAACTTCTCACACTTCCCAAACCTCACTATTCCCACGTCTCACCCTTTCCACACTTCATTCTTTCCACTCATCACACTTCCCACACCTCGTGCTTCCCACTACTCACCCTTTCCACACCTCACTTCCCCCACACCTCATGTTTCCCACACCGCACACTTCCCACCCCTCACTCCTCCCACTCCTCACCCTTCCCGCTGCTCAAACTTTCCACACCTCACCCTTCCCACTCCTCACTCTTCCACACCTCACGTCCCCACACCTTCCTCTTCCCACTCCTCACACTTCCCATACCTCACGTTTCTCAGTCCTCACACTTGCAACACCTTACACTTCTCACACCTCACGCTTTCCACACATCATGCTTACCACACATCATGCTTACCACACCTCATGCTTCCTGCTCCTCACCCTGCCAATTCCTCATGCTTCCCATACCTTATATGCCCCACACCTCATGCTTCCCACACCTAACACTTCCCACTCCTCACCTTTTCTACACCTCACACTTCCCACACCTTACACCTCTCCCACCTCACACGTCCCACACCTCACCCTTCCCACACCGCACGCTTCCCACACCTCATTCTTCCTACACCTCATGCATCCCACTCCTCATCCTTTCCACAACTCACACTTCCAACTCTTTACCCTATTCAAATCTTACGTATCCCACACCTCACGCTTCCCACTCCTCACCCTTCCCAAACCTCACGCTTCCCACCTCTCACCCTGTCCACACCTCACATCTCCCACACATCATGCTTCCCACCCCTTCAAAAACGTTAGCAGCAAACCTTTATATTGGTTGAAATGGTCTTTACGTCCTGACAAAAACAATAACTCATGAGGGACTGTTGCCGGTGATTGGGATACCTGGGTTTCCTTAATCAACCCATTACCTCCATAACCCAACCATGATGGCTAGACAGGTGGCATGATCGATGGATTGGCAGATGAATGAGTAGATGGATGGATGGCTGGATGGATGGATGCATAGACTGACTGAGGGATGGATGGATGGATGGAGGGATGAATGGATGGTATATAAAGTTTATTTTTATAAGTTTACAAAACGTATGTCTTCTGTGGCCACTGTAATCCTGTAAGAAAAAAAATCACTAAAATGACCAATCACTGTTTCACGGCCTGCTGGGAAATATCCAATCAAGTTTCTATGTGTCCTCCCTGCTTGTTGACAACCCTACCATTAGTCAGAGTGCATCATTTCAGCTATTGCTGCAGCCGTCTGCCACTGCTGGATAAATTTTATTGCAAGTTTACTGGAGAATTAAAGAGAAAAAAATGAAATGACCACAGTGTAAATCTTCTCTCCACTTCGTGATGGTGAGGTTGTAGAAGGGCTTCTGAGGGCAATCAATCCCAGCTTCAAGAGTATTCTATGTCTGTTGGGAGCATATCAAAGTCAACCATTTGAGTTGCAGTATGAATGATTGTGTGAGTGTTGGCCCTGGATGCTCTCATGAGTTGTCCAGGGTGTCCAGGGCTCCTTGCCTGGAGTCAACTGAGATGGGCACCAGCCTTCCCGTGACCCAAATTAGGAATAAGCAGTTCAAGAAATGAATGAATTAATTAACTTTTGATCTGTTAACATTCGGCTTCCCCAAAACCTCCACATGGCTTACCTCCATGGTTAGGTGCTGTATTATTGATCCCAAGGGTGGGGCGTTCAAGTCCCAATGTCATTGGTTGTCACTGTTGCCCCCTCAGTGCAGCTAACTGGGCAATCAAAGGCTGTCCATGTCACTCCCTGTCTGTAGTGTGAGGTTCATGTAAATGAACCATTGATGACTTTTGACAAGACGAACTGCATAGCCATCAGTGTGTTTCTGCCCTGCGATGGCCTGGTGAGCTGGCCAGGGTGTGCTCTACCCTTGCTCAGAGTCAGTTGAGATGGGCACCAACCCTCCCACAATCCTAATTGGATTAAGTAGTTCAGAAAATTATGAATTAATAAATGATTCTGATTCTGAATGAAGGAAGACCTCCTCAAGTTTCTGTCATATCTGTTTGTCCAGCACATCCTGGATGCTTTGATCACATTGAGATCAGAGTAATTTGTGGAGCGTGAACCCCCCCCAATGCTTGCATGGGTGTTCTCCTGGTACTCCAGTTTCCTCCTACAGACATACACAGTAAGCTAATTGGCTGTTTCAAGCTGCCAAAGGTGCAGATGTGCGAAAGCCTTGCGATGTTCTGGCGAGCTGTTGGCCTCCCTGTGACCCTGAAGAGGTATAGAAGATGAATCATTGATCCAATTAAACACATTTTTCTTTGTCAGTGATACAAAATCCAGAACAATTTTCTCTTGAATTGTTTTTTTTTTTTTTTTTTTTTGGTTACAGCCTCCCCAGGACTTTAATAGGACTAAATGGTTCAGCCAATGAGTGAGTGAGTGATGACCAAATGTTATATGTTGTTGTCTGTGATGTTGCAGCTCTGTACGGTACTTTCAAATAAAGAAAACAAACAGCGTCTGTTTTTAATGTGATCGCAGGGTTATTCCCTACCTCGTCATGTACATGCTGATCATCTTGCACACACGCTGTCTGTCTTTATTTTTTTATAGACTGTAATGATTAATTAATCCCACTACCAGCTGTCACTCACCACACGAATCTCTCGCTCTTTTATTTGGAATATACCTACAGCTACCGTACACCTGGATCTCTGTAGGTCAAAAAATATCCGACCTCATTGTTTTTATTTTCAGCTGCAGACAATTCATACTTACAAGGTGAGAAGTGAAACATCACATTTTCAGTCTTCAGTCAGGGGGCGTGTTCACTGTTTCTTTTTGAGAAGCTAAGACTAAACAAAAATGGACTAAATCATTCATGATATATTCAGCAGAATCCTCACTGACCTTCATGACGGGCTTGTCCATCTAAGCCACAGAATTATAATAATTAGATACATCAGTTCAGAAAACACCTAGCATCGAGTCAATCAGGTTCAGGAAGCCTATTTTGATCATGTGACTTTCATTATAATGTAACACATCAATGCACATGCTGTATCCTGTCTCATATACCTTCTCAATGAAACCGCTTGTGAAAATGTTTGTTCAATTTATTTATAGTTCAGAGGGTAAGTTCTTATTTAATCGAAATCTTCACCCAACCATTCAGAGAGTGGGAAAGAAAAAACTCCTAAGAGCAGCTAAATTATCTTAAAGTGTGCCTCAGCCATCCGTTTCATAGGAAGGGTCGTGTTGGTGTAATCAACCTCATAGAGCGAGACATGCGCACTTCACACAAGGGTCACGAGCCTCACCCAGCCTAGAAATTCTCACAATAACAACCAGTCCTTTATCAACCTCTCCAACCCCAAATCTATCAAAATCAGGCAGCAGTGAAAGGGACTGTTTACTGTATAAGGCCATTATGCTCTTGTAACTATGTATGTAGGTATGTATGTATATGTGCATGCATGTATCTATCTATCTATCTATCTATCTATCTATCTATCTATCTATCTATCTATCTATCTATCTATCTATCCATCTATTTATCTATCTATCTATCTATCCATATCTATCTATCTATTCATTTTCTGTCACTCCTTAATCCTAATTCGGGGAATTAGACTGGCACCCATCCCAGCCGACTGTGGGCGAGGGCAGAGTGCACCCTGGACAGCTCGCCGGGCCATCGCAGCTATATACATGTATATGCAGTGATCCCTCACTACTTCGTGCTTCAGTTTCTGTGACTGGGTGCATTGCGGGTTTTTTCAAAAATAGCCATTGAAAAAAATTAAAAAGAAGGAAATTAAAGAATAGGAGAAAAAGTTAAGGAAACTGCCACAAAAACAAGGCCAATTATGAAATAAATAAATAAATAAATAAATACATAACCCTATACCTACACCAAACAAAAAACAACCCAAAATCTACCATCAAAACTAGTTACATTATTGTGAGGTATGCATCTGAGTGTGTGCACGAGCATCTGTATGTGTATTTATATTTTATTTACATCTTATGCATCATTTTTGAATGTTTAATTGTTAGTATAAGAATTTATAGCATTGAATATGTATTTATTGATATTATATTGATATATACACCACTGGCAGTTGTAGTCATGAACCTACATGTAGGCAGCTTTGGACAGTGGACATTTTTCTTTGAACACTTCTTTGGGGCAGCAAAGAAGTCCGGCAGCATCCATAGTGACTGAGCTGCCATTTTCAGGACAGCACTGCTCACCCAAGTATGGGAAGGGCCTAGAAAAGGTGGCCTGAAAATTGCTCGCTCTACCAAGTCTGGCCAACCCACCACAGCTGGCAGATCATCCCTCTAAGTGGTCGAAGCAATGGAAAATGACCTATCAATGGGACAGTGTATTTGGTAGACACGGTGTGGGCAAGATGAACAACAACAGTCTTCTTCTGCTGAGAAAATATGCGGCGCATAATCTAACTATCAGTAAAATCACATTCAGGATGGCTGATAAGTACAAGACTACATGGATGCACCCACGCTCTAGACAACGGCACCTCATTGACTATGGTATTCTTCATCAGCACGACATTAAAGACGTCCTAATAACAAGAATAATGAGGGGTGCAGAATGTTGGACAGATGATAGGCTTGTGCGCACAATCCTTCGATTGCACATAGCTCGCCACTTCCCAAGGAGGTCAAAGCAAACTTGTGCAGCTTTCAACACAGCCAAACTCCAGGACCCCTCCTACCTTGGTATGTTCAAGGACAGTCTGGACCAAAATCTGTACACTACAGGACCACTGACTGGAGACCCAACTCACAAATGGGAAACCCTCAAAGGTATGATACAGGAGACAGCTAAGACTGTGCTTGGCCCTAAACACAGACATCACCAAGACTGGTTTGATCAGAACAACACTGCCATAGAGGATCTCTTGGTCAAGAAAAACAAGGCATTCATGGAGTGCCAAAACAACCCAGATTCAGTGGCAAAGAAGAACAGATTCAAGTCCTTGCAGAGTAAGGCTCAGAGGGAGATATGGGACATGCAGGATAAGTGGTGAGATGAGAAAGCTGAAGAGATCAAAGGGTTTGCTGACTCAAATAACTCAAACTGTTCTTCAGTTCCATCAAAACAGTGTTTGGTCCCTCCAAATCTGGCTTCCCTCCTCTGCTTTCCTCAGACGGAACAACACTGATGAAGGACAAAACTGGCATCAACAACAGATGGAAAGAACATTTCAGCCAACTTCTGGATTGCCCTTCAACAATTGAACAGTGTGCACTTGACCAGATAAAACTATAAGCAGAACATAATGAATTAGATGAACCACCCTCCATGGATGAACTCAAGAAAGCCATTGAACAGATGAGATGTGGAAAAGCTCCTGGTAAGGATGGCATTCCTGCAGAAGTTTACAAAGCACTAGGTGGCAGAGCCCTGGAAGCCTTTCAGTGTGCTAGTCAGCATCTGGGTAGAGGATGAACTGCCTGCAGACTTTTAGCAATGCATCAACAGTTGCCCTTTTTAGGAAAAAGGGATCAAGAGAAGGCTGTGGAAACTACAGGGGCATATCTCGCCTCTCCACAGCTGGCAAAATACTGGCCCCAGTGCTACTTACAGACTAATCTCAACCATGGCTCAGAGAAATCTCCTGGAAACACAGTGCGGCTTTCGCCCAAACCGCAGCACTATAGACATGGTCTTTACCTTCAGACAGGTTCAGGAAATGTGTATGGAACAGAACATGAACCTATAGTCTGTATTTATAGACCTCACTAAGGAATTTGTCATGGTCAACAGAGAAGCTCTCTGAACTACTCTCAGAAAGCTTGGCTGCCCTCCAAAATTCACCACGTTAGTCAAACTGTTCACCAGGATATGACGGGAGAAATACTTTCAAATGCCAAACCATCAGACTGTCAGTCTACAATGGAGTAAAGCAAGGTTGTGTCCTGGCTCTTGTGCTGTTCAACCTTTTTTACTCAAGTACTCAACCATGTTGACCTTGTGACATTGAGTGACCTTGACCTTGGAGTGTTTATCAAATACCGGCTTGATGGGTCAGTGTTTGACATGAGCCACTTAAATGCATAAACAAAGACACTTCACAGGTTAGTACTGGAGGCCCTGTTCGCTGATGGCTGTGCTCTCATGGCCCATGAAGAGAACCACCTGCAAACCATAATTGACAAGTTCTCTGAAGCAGCCAAGCTATTCGAACTCACAATTAGTCTTGGAAAAATTGTAGTACTCATCCAACACACACAGTTGAAAAATGTCCATACATTCAAGTACTTGGGCAGCACAATCTCCAGTGATGGTTCTCTTGATGGAGAAATTTCAGCCAGGATCAAGAAAGCTAGTCAGGCACTAGGCAGAGTTCACACCAAAGTCTTGAAGCACAAAAGCATTCATCTCACCACAAAACTCAAGGTCTATAATGCTGTGGTCATAACGTCCTTGTTGTATGGTTGCGAGACATGGACTGTGTACCGAAGACACATCAAAAAGCTCACATCATAAAGATACAGTGGCAGGACCGTGTCACAAACCAGGAGGTATAAGACAGAGCCAACACCACAAGCATCAAATCCAAGCTCATCAAAGCCCAACTTCAGTGGACAGGACATGTCATCAGGATGGAGAAGTCCAGAATCCTACGCCAACTCTTCTATGGAGAACTGGTTAAAGTAAACTGCAACCAAGGTCCACCAAAGAAGAGATACAAAAACAACCTCAAGACAAACCTGAAATGGTCAGATATCAAGCGTGGCCAACTCGACCTGACAGCTAATGACAGACAGCTCTCGCACACCTTGACCCAACTCTCAACTGTAGCCTTTGAGGATGACCGCCGCTCGTGCCTTGAAGCAGCCGCCAATGGAGACACAGAATGCTCTCTACTCTCACATCTACAACAAGCGTACCTTGCCTGTGCTCTACAGCGTTTGGATTCCAAAGTCCAAAGACCGAGTCCACTTCCTCTCTCCCTCTCCAACATTTACGTATGCCAACTGCTCACCACCACAAAGGTTAAAATTCTTATCTTTATTGTTCTTATGCTTTAACTGTGCTGTGGTTTTTATTTTTAGTGTGTTATGATCTGTGTTGTAGGAGAGTCTGGTTTTGGTCTCTCTCTCTCTCTCTCTCTCTCTCTCTCTCCCTCTCTGCATGCTGGAGAGGAGCATGGCTGTCACACATAGGTGGAGCACTAAACACACACACCTGATTCCACTTAATCACGGGCTATAAAGATGAGCAGAGCGCTCCTCCCATTGCTAGAAGATTGTCCCTCTTCCCCGGCTCTTAGCTCTGTGCTCCACCAGTTTCCACTTTAGTTTAATGATTTAAGTAGCCCACCAGGTTATTGTAAGGCAGAAACACGCTGACACCTATGCAGCTACTTTTGATGAAAGTCAGCAATGATTCTTTTACATGAATCTCACCACAGACAGGGAGGAACATGGCCAGCCTTTGATAACCCGGGTAGCTTCACTGGGGCCACAGGAGTGACAACCTGGTGATAGCAGGGCTTCACCACTGAAACTTGGGTGAAGGCAGGGTACACCCTAGACAGCTCACCAAACCATTATGGGGCCAACATATACAAGTACACACAGCCATTCACAATCACATTTGGAACAACCAGTCAGCCTTACTGTGCATGTCTTTAGACTATAGGAGAAAACCAGTGTATCCTGATGAAACCCATCCAAGTGCAGAGAGAACATGCAAACTCCACACAGAAAGATCTGAGCCTGGGAATCAAACCCAGTATCTTCTTGCTGTGTGGCACATGTGCCAACTATTATACCACCATGCCGCCATGTGCAGCACATATACTGCAAGAAAACAGCTTGCATTAGGTTAGTGAAGGTGCTGGTGGCGTCTGGTCTCTGAACCAAGCAGAGAGATCACAGCTGCTGTGATTAGCATCAAGTCTTAGCTCGGCGCACACCATACCCCCCCACCCCAATTCCAATCAACTGAAGAGCAGATAAAAAGCCTGATGCCTCTAATGTGCCATTTCAACTGCTTCATCTCACTCCAGCCTTTACACTTCCCCTGCAGTATCCTCAACACCGTTGCCACAAGTGTAGTACGTGTACATATCAGTCGATTCTGCATATCAGCCGGTTAATACACACTGGTGAATAATTAATCACTCTCCTCCATTTGACTCTCCATTGCACCATCAGTCAAAAGCAACAGCGTCGGTGGAGGCAACGTAGAATTCATCACCAGTACTAATGATGGTTCAGTTGAACGAGCGGATATTAAAAAACCGTGAGCGCGAGAGTTTAAATGGGCAAAGGCTTCTGAGAAACGATGCGCTTGTTTGCAGGAGCACACATGCATATTAATAATAACAATGAGAAATAGGTCTGTTTTTATTCGCAAAGTTCGTCCGACATAAATCACGCGCCTTCGGATCAACCTCATTAGAGTGAGAATATAATGAGGCGCTCTAAAAATAATCAAACATCAATAATCGTCGTCATCATCGGCATCAGTATTCATATGAATTCACAACATAGTAATGACAATTCACATAGAAAATTACTGGGGTCCTTCACTTCAGTCAGAATGCCTGTGCCGCCATGTTCTTACCGTTAATTCTGAAATGAGTCAGTCGTACTCTTAACCGCTTCACTTTCCAGAAGACATTGGCAGGGATAGACGTTCCTTAAGATGGTAAATCGCCCTGCTAGTTCCTAAGCAGTTTGATTTTAGGTAAACAATAAGAGTTAGGGGGCCGTGGTGGTCTAGTGGTATAGGGCACTGGATCGCTGATCCAAAGGTTGGGGGATTATCAAAGGCCGGCCACATCTCTCACTGTCCATTCAGGATTTCAGGATTCAGGGCTTTTAATAGCCATTTGTGTGTTGTACACACACACAGGAATTCTTGTACGGTTGTTCAAGGAGTCGTGTTACAAACAGAAAAGAAGGCTCAAATCAACAACACACAAACTGCTATAAAATAAAACACATAAAAATTCTATATCTAAAAGGACCTCACACAGACCCAGTAAACTATATAATAATAATAATAATAATAATAATAATAATAATAATAATAATAATAATCATCATCATCATAATAATAATAATAGCAAAAATAATAATACAATAAATAAATGAGTAGATAATTGAAATTAAAAAATTGCACTTTATTATATTATATTATATTATATTATATTATATTATATTATATTATATTATATTATATTATATTATATTGCACTATGCCCATTGTTTTGTTGGAAAAAAATGAACAGTTCTCTGGGTAAGCAAAATGGCCACAACTTCAAGGTTAGATGTTTTCCATTCTCAGAGCAAGGTTTAGAGATAGTCTAGAGTCAGTACACCGGGTTTATTTAACGAGAATCTGCCGTTCTTCCGCCGCGGGCCTTGTTTCTCGCCGCTGCGCTCCAGTCCTCCCTGAAGGCCGTGTAGCCTGCTGGTGTAGTCGCCTCGTCGGGTGTACTCTCCTCAAGCCATGTTTCACAGAACCACAGCGTGGAACAGTCCTGTAGATCCCTCCGCGCTGCAATCTGAGCATGAAGCTCGTCCATCTTGTTTCACAGAGACTGAACATTTTCATACAGTATGACCGGGAGTGCTAACCTTCCACTGCTAACCAAAGTCGTCGTTCAGGGCGTACTATGCCATCACCCAGAGCCGGCTGCAACAGGCTCCAACACCCCTGTGGCCCTAACAAAGGATCATCTGGTTCAAACATAAAACTGATATATTTGAAAATAGAGAGCGGTATGGAGGGTGCAGTGGTTTGTCCTGATGTGTCACAGAAATAAGGTCAGCAAGGGTGTTTGGGTTTGGACTTTGCATGTTTGGGTTTCCTCTTGGTACGTTGGTTTCCTCCAATATTCTACAAACACACATTAGCTTTACTGGCTGTACTGCTTAATTGTATTTGGGTCTTGGTGAATCTGGAGATTATCTTGGCCGACACGGGGTGAAGCCAGGGTTCAAGGGAGGGTTGGAATCCCACCTCAGGCATTTATTTGCCTTTTCCTCGTCTCGTTCATTCATTTTCTGAACCGCTTAATCCTTATTAAGGTCGTGAGGAGGCCGGCACCTATCTCAGCCGACTCCGAGCGAGGGCAAAGTACACCCTGGATAGCTCACCAGGCCATAGCAGGGCGGAAACATGCTGACGGCTGTGCAGCTCCTTTTGTCGAAAGTCAGCATTGGTTCTTTGACATGAACCTCACACCACAGATAGTGAGACACGGCCGGCCTTTGATAACCCGGTTCGCTGCACTGGGGGAGCCGCCAATATTTTACTGTAAAAACGAGACACTTTGATTTTTACAGTGCAGCTTGCGTGGGTTTCCTCCCACAGTCCAATGCCATGCACATGGTGTTATCTGGCTGTGGATGTGAGTTTGAGCGTGAATGTGAATGGTTGACTGTGGTTTGAGGATGTATTCAGCATGTACTCTGCCTTCGCTCAGTGTTGCAGATAGGCTCTGGCCTCCCTGCGACCCCAGCAGAATTAATAATTTTGGCAAATCAGTGACAGAGAGAGAGATTATATGTATTTAATTAAATAAAATGATAAAACAAACATGCATGATTTTTTTTTTTTTTTTTTTTTTTTTTTTTTTACCCGCAGTACCTGGCGAACATTTCAAGCACCGATTTGTTACAGAAGCTGCCAGCGTCACAAATACCACAAGATTAAATTCCCCAGTGTGGCCCGAAACAACTGAGAGATGTTTGTAGGATTAAACAGTAAGAACTTACAACTTGAGGCCTTCAGTTCCCTGAATATTTAAAGTGTACAATAAAACAGAGAAACAAGCAGAGCGAGAGCACTGAAGCGTGATCTCCAGACTTCACACTCTTTGTTTTAAGGTGAAAATATACCCACCGGTGTACAACGACTTCAACCAAGAAGAGAAAACATGCACACGGAGAAGTGAAGGTGAGGTTTCTTGCAGCTCTTTCGCTTTCTCTCACCCACACACACTCTGAAAGAGCAGGGGGGAGGGGGGGAGGGGAGGGGGTGACGCTACCCGCCTCCAGTAACCTGACACCTACAGATCTGCTGCCCTGCATCCTTCCAGCAGAGACGGTCCTCCTCTCACTCGATAACACGCCTGAGCATTTATTTTTCTCTCTGAATGGCTCCCTTGACACTGTTTGCCACTGGACAGCTTTGCGTGTTTGTGAGATTCGTGTTTTGTGTTTGACTGACATCACACATCAGGAATCTAGTCTTTAACTGTGGCCAGAGTTTAATATCAGCACCTACATGGTTTCAGTGAACTGGAATGAACAGAAAAAAAAACGAAAAAACAAAACCCAAACGTATCAATAATCATGTCGATGCAGTATTTTCACAACGCATCACAGAATGCATGAGCAATTCCTATCAATCACTCACTCATTTACTGATTCAGTTAATCTTATAGAGATCGCGGAGAGACTAGGGCCCATCTCAGCTGAGATTGGGTGAAGGCAAGAGACACCCTGAACGGTTTTGTTGAACTATCTCCCAGGGACAAGCACAGGGGGAACATGAGCACTCTGCACAGAAACACCCGAGTCTGGTACTAGAACTGAGAACCTTCTTGTGAGGCAGATGTGCTGACCACTACTTCTTCTTATTCTTCTTCTTTTCCTTTTGGCTTTTCCCTTCAGGGGTCGCCACAGCGAATCATCTGCCTCCATCTCACCCTATCCTTTGCATCTTCTTCTCTTACACCAACGACCTTCATGTCCTCCTTCACCACATCCATGAATGTGCTGACCACTACACAACCGTAAAACCATTATCAAATAATAATAATAATAATAATAATAATAATAATAATAATAATAATAATGATAATAATAATAATAATAATAATAATAATAATAATAATAATAATAATAATAGACATGGATATGTGAGAACACAGTAAAGTATTTCTGACACGATACCATTTAAAACCATCACATAAGCATAATGTTTGGCACACAAGCAGACGGGTTAATATGTGCGTCTCACAGCAAGACGGTCCTGGGTTCAAGTTCATTGCCCAATAAGGACATTTCTCTCTGGAGTTTGCATGTTCGGGCAGTGGTGCTGGATCGCTGATCCTCAGGTTGGGGGTTCAAGTCCCACTCTCACAGGGTTGTCCCTGCCCCCCCCCCCCCCCCCCCCACCCACCCCCAGTGCAGCTAACTGGGTTACCAAAGGCAGGCCATGTCTCTCACTGTCTGTGGAGTGAGGTTCATGTAAAAGAACCACTGCTGACTTTCAACAAGAGGAGCTGCAGAGACCTGTCAGTGTGTTTCAGACCTACAATGGCCTGGCGAGCTGTCCAGGGTGTACTCTGCCCTCGCCCGGAGTCAGCTGGGATGGGCAGCAGCCTCCCCGCAACCCTAATTAGGATTAAGCGGTTCAGAAAATGAACGAATAAGTTTGAATGTTCTCATGATTGGATGGGTTTTCTTCAGGGTGCTCCAGTTTCCTTCCACAAACACATCTAAAGAGATGCACATTAGGCTAATTTTGACATTCCAAATTGCCCCTGTGTGTGTGTGTGTGTGTGTGTGTGTGTGTGTGTGTGTGTGTGTGTGTGTGTGTGTGTGTGTGTGTGTGTGTGTGTGTGTGTGTGTGTGTGTGTGTGTGTGTGCATGTGCGTGTGTGTGTGTCTGTGTGTGCGAGCGCCTATGCTGTCCTGTGATGGTCTTGCAAGCTCGTCCCAAGATCCTATTTAGATTAACCGGGTTGGCAAATGAGTGAGTGAGTGAGTGAGTGAGTGAGAGAAACTGAGTGAGTGAGTGAGTGAGTGAGTGAGAGAGTGAGCGAGAGAGTGAGTGAGTGAGTGAGTGAGTGAGTGAGTGAGAGAGTGAGCGAGAGAGTGAGTGAGTGAGTGAGTGAGTGAGTGAGTGAGTGAGAGAAACTGAGTGAGTGAGTGAGAGAGTGAGTGAGAGAAACTGAGTGAGTGAGTGAGAGAGTGAGCGAGAGAGTGAGTGAGTGCGTGCGTGAGTGAGTGAGTGAGTGAGTGAGTGAGTGCATGAGTGAGTGAGTGAGTGAGTGAGTGAGTGAGTGAGTGAGTGAGAGAGAGAATAAAATATTGGATAATTAAGTCTAATAAATAATCCATGAGTGCGCACAAAATAAAATATTAGAAGAAGCTGAAAGAATAAAATGACAGATGGAGGCATCACCGATCTGTTAAAACACAGATAAGAACAACGCTGGACTGAACATGACGGTCCTCGTGTTTATTGACACGTGGGAAAATGGCCAAGAGCATATTCACGCCAATAACCAATTTAATTATTTGTTGACGAATGCTGAAAGTGGACCTGTGGAGTATTAGCGTTGCGAGCTATTTAAAATCATCACATATTCCATCAGCAGTTCTTCTCAGAAACATCAGCTCTTGCCTGATTTTAAAGTGCACGCGTGTGGTACGACTCTATTCATGCTCAGCGACATTTTATGCGTCTGATTGGCTGGTTCTGCCCAGTAGTGCTCATTGGATAGGCTGGGCTACATCACTGACCCCATGCATTATAACACATTATCAGCCAGGGTTGAGCTGCAGAAATCATGGAACTGTTTCTTTTTATTCCTCAAACCAACTGACGTCAGAAAGTCGAGTCGGCAAAACATTCGTTGTATAAAGTATTTCTGGATTTGCGGTCACATTGATCTCCGGCTGCTTTCTCATCGCCAGAGTCACTAGAATGTGATGTCTCACTGTCTTCACAAGAGAGGTCAATCATACTCGGCGTGTTGATGTCACTTCTGGGTAGAAATCAATGCTAAGGTGCTAACGCTTGTAGTTTGTCAGGTCAGGTCAGGTCAGGTACTTCGCTGCGTCTACCAGCCGCCTCCACTCATCCGGCCATCTCCTGGCGATCGACCAGGCCTGCGCAGAGCCCATACCCCCCGGCAGGGCAGCCCTCAGCCCTCAGCCCACGTCGCACGCAGTCGTCCCCGCGATCGGCTCCAGCCCCTAGGATCCCGAATGTACAGGATCTGGTGTGCTGGGTCCGAAAGCGGGAAACGCGCCAAGTGCCCATAGTCGTGCAGCTGACGGTCACGGATCAAGCAGGTTACTCTTACCATCCCCGCATCCCCAAGCACCTTCTGGTTGGTAACAAAGTCCCACCAGCGGTATCCGAAGATACGGTGAAGGGAACTCGTAACAAAGGAGTCCAGTCGTCGTCCAAGCTCAACTGTGAGCGTCCATGTCTTGCTTGAGTAGAGCAAGACAGGGAGCACAAGGGAGCGAAAGACTCAGGCTTCCGTCCGCCTGCTCAGATACCTCGACCACCACACAGTCCTGTCCAGCGAGTTCATAGGCTAGTAGTTTGGCACATCACTTGTAATCATCTAGAGGATTTTTTTTTTTTTTTATGGCCCTTTATATTAAAATAAGCATCTGTATCGGCCCTCCTGGAGCCGTGATTAGGATTAAGGGGTTCAGAGAATGAATGAATGAATGAATGAATGAACGCATTAAGAGCAGGTTGAGTGTTAATCAGGGAACATCATGGAAGGAGTTCTGCTGGAGGATGCTCAAAATGCCCGTGTACAGTGTGATGAACAGAACAAAAATACAAAATATAAACATGTATGTACAAATAATACAAAATTAAGAAATACAAGGGGCAGCTGCAGCGAAACTGAAGTGGTGTGCTGAGGCATGTAACACACACACACACACACACACACACACACACACACACACACTCACACACACACTCAGAGACACACACACACACACACACACGCACACACACACACACACACACACACACACACACACACACACACACCCTACAACATACTGATGCACACACACAAACACACACACACGCACACACACACACATATACAGACACACAGACACACAGATTCACACATACACTCTCTCCAACATGAACACACACACACACACACACACACACACACACACACACACATATACACATACACACACAGACACAAACTTTCTCTCTCTCCCCTCTCTCTCTCTCTCTCTCTCTCTCTCTCTCTCTCTCTCTATCTTCAAAATACACACACACACACACACACACACACACACACACACACACACACACAGACTCTACAACATACTTATGCACACACACACACACACACACACACACACACACACACACACACACATATACAGACACACAGACACACAGATTCACACATACACTCTCTCCAACATGAACACACACACACACACACACACACACACAGACTCACACAGACTCACACATACATTCTCTCCAACATACTCACACATGAACACACACACACAAGCACTGGCACACAGTTATACACACACACACACACACACATACACACACACACACACACACACACTCATGGTTGTAATTTGCTTTTGTGTTGTTGGTTGTTTTTTTTTGTTTTTTTTTTGCATCCTCAGCTTTGGCACTTTGAGAGTGTGAGAGGGCTTCACGTTCCTCTTTTCTTTCGGATGCTTGTCTGTAAAGTGTAAGACACGGCAGAACTGTTTCATCTGTTTTTTTTTTTGTTTTTTTTTTAATGTTCCTGCTGTAACTCACAGAAACTAAAAACAAATTCTAAAAGCATTTGTTTGTTCCAGGTCTTTTCTTGGAAGAACAAAGCCGCCCTGCAGAATCCACTTGTTGTTGTAACCTTTAAAAGGAAACCAAGTCAGAGGGGTTCTGCCGGAGTTGACGCCTAATTTGTCCACTTGGTATCTAAATTAGTGCCGCTTTGTCACTGAATGCACAATCAATATAATAAAAAGGGCAACCAATAATATATTGGAGGTTTTTCCACTGTTTGTCTTGCACCACTACACCTGCCAAGATTGTGAGTCATGAAGATTTTTTTAAATATAAATTATTTTATTCACTCATTCATTTGCTAACTTAATCGTATCAGGTTTGTAGAGGAACTAGTGGCCATCTCAGCCAACACTGTCAGGGAGTTTCACATGCGGACATTACAAAACTGCATCCATTTTTCATTCATTTTCTGTAACTGCTTAGAGTCAAGGGGAGGCTGGCACCCATCCCAGCTGACTTTGGGCGAGGGCAGAGTACACCCTGGACAGCTTGCCCGGCAATCACAGGGCAGAAACACACTAAAGGCTTTGCAGCTCCTCTTGTTGAAAGTCAGGAATGGTTCTTTTACATGAACCTAACACCATAGACAGTGAGAGACATGGCCAGCTTTTAATAACCCAGTTAGCTGCACTGGGGGTACAGTGACAACCCGTTGAGAATGGGGCTTGAACCCACGACCTCAGAATCAGCAATCCAGCACCACTGCCAGAACATTGAAATTGCAGTGATCCAGCACCTTACCACCAGGCCACCACTGCCAAAGCTGGAGCATCCTCTCCAGGACGCAAAGCCTGGGCCAGAATATGGAGATCCTGGGTGACCCAATCGTCAGGATCCCCCACGCCTTGCTGACGGAGGAGCTGCCTGAACGGTTTTACTTGTAGATACAATAGCAACATATAACTGTGTGTAAATATACATACATACATATATGTATACATATAAATATATATATATATATAGGTCTCCCCTATAAAAACCTTGCAGCTTTGCTTGAATTTCCTTCCATATTTCCTGTGTATTCAGTATGAGTGAATGTAGAGTGCAGGAATGTGTTTTATTGGGGTTTTGATCTAATGTCCTGTTAGTATGTGCAGATATTATGGGTCTGGGCAGGTCCGTGTCCTTGTATGCCGTGAGGTTCCACTCATTCATTAGAGAGTCAGCATGCTGCTCAGAGTTAAATTGGCGGCAGACTGCCAGCGCTAGTCTGGCCTCCCGTGTTGTTTCCTCATCAGCGCAACTCTTAGTCATCGGTGGCAGACAGCCATTTGTCAAAAGGGACTCGTGGCTCAAAAGTGGCCGTCTGTCAGCTGGCCTGTAAAAAGAGAAAAAAAGAAAGCAAGACTCACTGATCTGCCTTTCTTTCTGTCAGCATGGCGAGACAGCCTGGCCAAACAGCGTGGCGAAGCTGCCAGATTCCTTCTCGCTCTGACATCCACTTGGAGGCTGCAGCAGTGGCAGCAGCAACGCAGTGCGCCGTGTGTTCTCTCACCGTCGTGTCTCCAAGCCGTCAGACTTCTCAGCAGGAGTGAGGAGAGCTGAGGCTGCATTTCACTTATTACATCTGTGCCGGGCCGCCACATTATCCGGCTAGACGTCCCTGATTAGCATGTGTAATCTAGTTATGTTTTCCACCCTCCATGAAAATGCAGTGATGTGATAGGACAGGATGGGATCGGATATCTGCACATTTATCTGTCAGATCATTTCATCACATGCAAAATGAAGCATTCGATCTCCCTAAAAAAAGAAAAGAAAAAGATACTCGAACAGGAAACGCAGTCAGGGCGTTTACCGTATACAATCAGAGGAGTCATGACATCACACGTGAGCGGATCACTGTATGTTTTATGCATGAAACAACCTGGATGCATTTCAAGGCTTTTTAAAAAGCACTTGGACCGTTTGCGTTCATGTGCAGATGACTGTGTGCAGGTCTTCTACTGAGTCTGAGGTTTCGGGCTCATGCCTGTTCTTTTCGCTCATGATTCACGGTTTTATTACATGGCTTCAATGGCATTAGCTTGGGCTGCTGATTCAGATAAAACAGATTCAGGCCAGTAAAACATAAAGTTTCTGAACAGCCAGAATTTTAATATTTTTGCTTACAAAATGCACTTATCATTTAAAAATCTTAACCAGGAAGTGAATCAAGAGATGTTTGGTAATAAAACCACTAGCATGTAGCATACTGGAGAATAATAAGATCTAAGGGCAACAAAATGGCACAGTGTTTCACATGTCTGCCTCACATGATCACACCATGCTAACCGCTGTGTTGTTGGCCTTAGATCATGGGTGTCAAACCTATTTGAGACCACTGAGAGCCACATCCCTAAATTTAAAGGTGAATGAGGACTGAATAATCACTGAACATTTACTTTGAAGGGCCTTAACAGTGACAAGCTAGCATGCAATCTTTCCGAAGTCATGAATGACTATCTGTATACTTGAAATTGAAAGAAGCCACCTAGTGGAAGGATGATGAATTCGGTTTTATGGTATTGTACGATGCTCTAGATTTAAAAGGCAGAGTGTCGCGCTGTGTCAAGGAGGAGTTGAAACAAGCTTTGGGTGGTCAGGAAGTGCTTCTGGATGACTGGACAACTACAGCTAATGTGATCAGGGAAACAGGTAGGAGAGTACTTGTGTGTCATCTGGAAGGAAAGTAGATAAGGAGACTTGGTGGTGGAATAGGGAACTGCAGGAGTGTGTACAAAGGAAGAGGTTAAATAAGAAGAAGTGGGACATCGAGAGGACTGAAGAGAGTAAACAGGAGTACAGGGAGCCATAGCGTAAGGCGAAAGTAACAGTGTCAAAGGCCAAACAGAAGGTGTGTGATGACTTGTATGCTAGGTTTGACAGTAAATAGTGAGGAAATGATTTATACAGGTTGGCACAGCAGAGAACTAGAGATGAGAAGGACCTGCAGCAAGTTAGAGTGATTAAGGACAGAGAGGGAAATGTATTGACTGATGACAGAAGTGTGCTGGGAAGATGGAAAGAGTACTTTGAAGAGCTGATAAATGAGGAAAATGAGAGAGAGACAAGTAGAAGAGGTTACCGTTGAGGACCAAGAAGTCATAAAGATTAGTAAGGGTGAAGTGAGGAGGGCATTGAAGAGGATGAAGAGTGGAAAGGCAGTTGGTCCTGATGACATACCGGTGGAGGTATGCAAGTGTCTAGGAGAGGTAGCAGTAGCTTTTCTAACAAGAGCATTCAACAAGGTCTTAGAGAGGGCGAGGATGTCAGAGGAATGAAGGAGAAGTGTGCTGATGCCCATTTTTAAGAACAAGGGAGACATGCAGAGTTGTGGCAACTACGAAGGGCTAAAGTTGATGAGCCATACAATGAAGTTGTGGGAAAGAATAGTGGAAGCTAGACTAAGGGCAGAGGTCAGTATCTGTGAACAACAGTTTGGTTTCATGACAAGAAAGAGCACCATAGATGCAGTGTTTGCTTTGAGGATTTTAATAGAGAAGTACAGAGAAGATCAGAGGGAGCTGCATTGTGCCTTTGTGGGTCTGGAGAAAGCATATGACAGGGTATGGAGAGAGGAACTGTGGTATTGCATGAGGAAGTCTGGAGTGTCAGAGAAGTATATTAGAGTGGTGCAAGACATGTATGAGAGATGTTAGACAGTGGTGAGGTGTGCTGTCGGTGTGACTGAAGAGTTCAAGGTGGAGGTGGGACTGCATCAAGGGTCAGATCTCAGCCCCTTCTTGTTTGCTATAGTGATGGACAGGTTGACAGATGAGGTTAGACAAGATGCCCCATGGACTATGATGTTTGCAGATGACATTGTGATCTGTAGTGAGAGCAGAGAACAAGTTCGGGAAAATCTAGACAGATGGACGTATGCCTTGGAAAAGAGGGGAATGAACGCTAGTCTCAGCAAGACAGAATACATGTATGTGAACAACAGGGACCTAAGAGGAATGGTGAGGTAACAGGGAGTAGAGATAAAGAAGGTGGAGGACTTTAAGTACTTAGGCTCAACAGTCCAGAGCAATGGCGAGTGTGGAAAAGAGGTGAAGAAGCGTGTGCAGGCAGGTTGGAATGGTTGGAGAAAAGTGTCCGGTGTGATATGTGATAGGAGAGTATCGGCAAGAATGAAAGGAAAAGTGTACAAGACGGTGATGAGGCCAGCGATGGTGTATGGTTTAGAGACAGTGGCCCCAGAGAAAAGACAGGAGGCAGAGCTGGATGTAGCAGAGATGAAAATGTTGAGGTTCTCTTTGGGATTAACGAGGAAGATGCAGAGGATAGGGTGAGATGGAGGCAGATGACTCGCTGTGGCGACCCCTGATGGGGACAGCCGAAAGGAAAAGAAGAAGAAGGTATGGTAGGATGCTCATCGAATTTGGCTCGTGGATCAGACACTTATGCCGTAGATTCTATTTTGATTCAATACATTACACTCTGTCCACATCTTGCTGGAGCCTAACCTAGCCGACACGAAGCGAAAGGTGGGGTACACCCTGAATAGCTCATCAGACCATTAAAGTGCACCAAAATAATGCAGTGGGAGAAAACCAGAGTACAAAGAGGAAATTCACCAAGCACAGGGAGAACACACACACACACACACACACACACACACTACACAGAAACGCCCTGAGCCTGGGAATTGAATTTATTTATTTATTTATTTTATTTTATTTATTTATTTATTTATTCATTCATTCATTTTTGCTGTGAGGCTAGTGCTAGTTCAGTTTTCCTGCTAGTTCAAAAGTTTCTGACTCAAACTACAAGCCAAAGTATTTCATTAAAAATGTATTCGCTCCTGTCCTGCTCAAATTTACCTCAGGTCTAATTGTGTTCAAGCTGCTATGTATCAAACACGTGTCCCTGTGCCCAGGTAAAATAACATCATATTGATGATCCTGTATTTTTCCAAACTCGCATAATCGCTGTTGAAAAACTTCTACCAATATTGCAATCTCTTCCTTGTGACTTTCTTGAATGATGCGCTACAACGTCCTCAACACTGATGGTAGTAGAGCTCCATTCCATATCCACATCTGTCTTTAATGTTGTGCAGTAAGTGGCCATGAGGTGTTATGAAATTATGGTATATAAAGCTGTGATTATCTGGCTGTGGTGGTTGAGGTGCTCCTAACACCTTAACTGAGACAACAAAAGGATGAATAGTCTGCAGGCAGGTCAATATTCCACATGAGGGATGAACAGTTCACAGTAGAGATGATCAGTCCAGGTAAGGGGTAATAGTCTGTGTGAGGGATGAGCAGTCTATCAGAGCCGTGAACAGTCCATGATGTAGTGAACAGTCATGGTTCACTTCATAGACTGCTCACCTCTTCCATGGATTGTTCACATCTTGGACTGTTCACCACATCATGCATTGTTCACCCCTCCCATGACTGTTCACTCCATGATGTGATGAACAGTCCATGATGTGAACAACCCATGGGAAAGGAGAACAGTTCATGATATGGTGAACAGTTCATGGGAAGGGGAAACAGTCAAGACGGTGGGGTGAACAGTCCATGACAGAGGTGAACAATCCATGATGTAGTGAACAGTCATGGGAGGGGTGAACAATGCATGATGTGGTGAACAGTCCATGATGTGAACAATCCATGGGAGAGGTGAGCAGTCCATGAAGTGAACTATCTATGGAAGACTTGAACAGTTCAAGATATGGTAAAAAGTCTATAGGAGATGTTAACAGTCCATGATGTGAATGATCCATGGAAGAGGTGAACAGTTCATGATATGGTGAACAGTCTATGGACAAGGTGAACAATGCATGATGTGGTGAACAGTCCGTGATGTGAACAATCCATGGGAGAAGTGAACAGTTTGTGATATGGTGAACAGTCCATGGAAAGGATGAACAATCCAGAAAGTGGGGTGAACAGTCCATAACAGGGGTTAACACCCCAAATACACGGTTTATTTTACACTTCCATGGTGATGTTATGGGCACCCACTTCATGGTCCTGTCCATTAAATTAACATTTCTGAATCAAAAAATCCATCAGAGCAGTGATTACATGTCTTTTCAAGTCTCTGTAAATCAGCTGGTGCTCTGGACGTTATAGGATATTTGAATGGTATCGATCCTCCTGTGGTTTGCAGATGCTCTTAGTAAAGAAGAGCATGACTGCCTGCTCGTGTCTGTATGAAAATAATACACGCTAGGTCAGCTGTCGACGTTACACGAAGGTTAAGTGAATAATTTACATGTAACACCACAGTCTGGAGTTTTTAATCCCGTTTATATCACGGTGATAAGCCATCGCTTATCATTTAATGTATTAGCGTTTGAAATCCATTTCAACAGTTCATCGCTCCATGTTATGTGAAGTACAACCAAGAGATGAGGTCATGTTACCTCCTTTTACTTTAAAGCTGAGATCAAGTCAGTCTGTCACCAACCTCTCTCAGTTTTATTGTGTGTGTGTGTGTGTGTGTGTGTGTGTGTGTGTGTGTGTGTGTGTGTGTGTGTGTGTGTGTGTGTGTGTGCGTGCGTGTGTGTGTGTGTGTGTGTGTGTGTGTGTACAACAGTAAAAGTTTCCCATGAGAAGAGAAAAAGAGAGAGAAAGCATGAGCGACAGCACTGTAACCATCTCTCTCTCTCTCTCTTTCTCTCTCTCTCTCTCTCTCTAACACCCCCCCTCCTTTGCAGTTATACAAAAGCAACAGCACCTTCTAACCCATCATATTGGTGAATTCAGCCCCTCTGTGCTGTAGAACATGTAAAACATGATGAACTCACTGCTCCAGGTGTTCAATAGCTGTGTACAAATCAGGTTTGTGGACCGTGTGGCACCTTTTCTCATCCCATCAAGATTACTCAATAGGTTAAAACCTTGTAGCGTTAAGGAGTTGTACGTAAATATCATGCGATGCTGGATTATTGTAAAAGCCGCTTCTGATTGGTCACTGGTACAGTAGCTTTTGTAAAGCTTTTTTTAACCCGTCAGCTCACTGGGCGTGAGGCGTACTGCCGTCATGCAGGTCAGAAACATCACTGATCATCACCATGTTGGTGTGGATGTTGATATTGTTTAACTGCACAAGCCTATTGATTTTCATTGCGGTTCAATATCCAATACGGCCGCCACAGGTGCCATCTAAAATTTGCATTTCGTGCACGAGCTCAAAAATGTCATTAAACTTTTTTATGATGTGGTGCATGGGCTGCGGGGGCTGAGGGGTTTGTGGGGCTATTTTTTCCTTTACTTTCCTCATGAGATGTTTCATATCGGATATTTTACTTGTGACCTTTAATAGAATTGAACACATGCTAGAAAATGTCAGTTACATCTTGGATACGTCTCTAAAGTGTGACCTTAAGTGTGCATCCTTTACACTTCACCATTTTGTCCTTCTTAAACCCTGACTGAAAAAACTCAGTGGAAGAATTCATCACTAGCTACTACATATACTTATACATACTATAGAGAACGTTGCTGGTGAATTCTGCATTCTGATTGGTCAGCAGTTACAGATCATGTCATTCTAAAATGCTGTTACTGTACTGTATTTCTATTTCATAAGATTTTTTTTTAAATAATTGTCAATGAGGTTATTTTTTGGTCAGCTTCAGTTTGTTTAGTTTTTTTTATTTTTGCATGTCCTGCCTAGGCTCTCTGGGCTTCTTCGAGGTACTCTGATTTCCTCCCTCAGTCCAAAAACACGCACATTAGGATCATTGGCTAATGACTGTGAATTTGTGTGTGTGTGTGTGTGTGTGTGTGTGTGTGTGTGTGTGTGTGTGTGTGTGTGTGTGTTGGCCCTGCAATGGTCTAGAAAACTATTTAGGGTCTACCCTGCCTTGGACCAGTGTCGGCTGAGATAGGCTCTAGCCTACTGTAACCATTATGGTAGGATTAACTATTTCAGTAAATGAGTGAGTTTGATTCTCAGCAACTTTACACAAAAAGTTATTAAACAGGTTTTGATCCAGGAATTTATATAAAAGATTCTTTAACAATATGAGGTAGAATTTAAAATTTGCTTTTCTGAAGTATCATAATACAGCAGGCCCAGCTTGATGGAGGTTTACCCTCTCAGAGTCATATATAGAGGGTTGTGACAGGAAGGGCATCCGACGTAAAAACCCATGCCAAATCAAATGTGCAAATCAGATGATTCGCTGTGGCGACTCTCGAGAACAGGAAAAAGCCGAAAGAAAAGAAGAAGAAGATTATATGTATGTATGTATGGCCTGGTGGTTAAGCTTCTGGACTGTATCATTGATCCTAAGGATGTGGGTTCAAGCCCCACTCTCCTCGGGTTGTCACTGTCCCTCCAGTGCAGCCAACTGGGTTATCAAAGGCCGGCCATGTCTCTCACTGTCTATGGTGTGAGGTTCATATAATAGAACCATTGCTGACCCCTCGACAAGAGGAGCCCTACGATGGCTTGGCGAGATGTCCAGGGTTTACTCTGTCCTTGCCCGAAGTCGACTGGGATGGGTGCCAGCCTTCCTGCGACACTAACTTGGATTAAGCGGTTACAGAAAATGAACGCTTCTCACACACACACACACACACACACACACACACACACACACACACACACACACACACACACACACACACACACACACACGGGGTGGGGTGCATTGCACAAGACTTAGTATAGCGCCTAGTGCTGTAGAGCAGCTGTAGTGTAGCTGCTTAGACTTCTCGCTTTCAACTTCATCTGCAGCCGCCATCTACCTCATTGAGTGAAAAGAAGGCCAAGTGTGTAAGTCCTTCCTGGTGGTACAAAGCTTCTGCGAAGTTAAGACTCTCACATTGCCTCCTCGCGGCACACCCTGGTAACTGAGCACCTTATGGCCCAAGGCTAAATATGTGAGGGATCTCGGAGCAGGTTGAGCCCAGAAGTGTAGTATGCAGGCTCCCCGGTGTGTGGACATTCCCTGGTACACAGTAGTCAACCATCTGTTGCCTTGCAGATAAAGCCCGTGAGGTAAAGGCTAAGAGAAGGAAAACTCTAATTCATATCTCTCAGCTATGCGCAAATAGCATCACTGATTTGTGGTTATGACGGGAGTGACAAAGGCTAAGGGAGACACTACAGAAAATCCGGAGTGGAGCCCCAAAGGTGGTTAGTTCCCTGATAGCGGCACCTCCTGGCAACTCCTGTAGCCAAGTTGGTACCAAAGGTATTAGCTAGCCCCTTCCGTTGAACACTACCAGCTAGGCTGAGAAGGAGGATCTGTCGACTGGGCATCTCAGTTCCTCCACAACTTCGCCCTGGCCTGTACCCTGGAGAGGTCACTCCAATGCCGCCTACTGCGACAGCTCAACACGGGGAGATGCAGTCACTGGTTAAAAGCCCAGGGCTAATTGGCGTAAACTCGGGCGCCTAGGGCTAGCTCCCTACAGTGGAAGGGATCATCATGTCCCACTGGCCTGCTACCGCCTGCCTTTAGCTGGGCAGCCGCCAGCCAGTAAGGTGCCGGCCCACCATAGTCCGCTTACTTCAATGGGTACTTGAAGTGTTGGCCAAAATCTGAAGCACGGACTATAAACACTGCTCCAGGAAACAACAAGAAACCAAAGCAGGCTGTCTGAGTCTGGCAACCTGGAATGTCAGAACAATGTGTCCTGGTCTCTCGGACAATCTCGAGCAAATCATCGACAAGAGGAAAACTGCCATCATCGACCATGAGCTGAGGAAGCTCAATATTGACACTCCAGCACTGCGAGAGATGCAACTCCTGAGCAGCAGCAGCCTGAAGGAGAAAGATTATACGTTCTTCTGGCAGGGACAGGAGCCTGATGAGCAGTGCCTGTATGGTGTTGAATTCGCTGTGGGAAACTCCTTTGTCCTTTGTTGAACCGCCATCCTCAGGCACTCTGTGAGTCCTCTCGCGCTCCGTCTCACAACCTCCTCTGGACCAGCCACTTAGTGCCAATACTCCGACTCTTTACTCTTCAGCTAAGGTGAAGGACGCATTCTACGATATGCTAGAAGCCAGGCTCCAGCAGCTCCCTGCCAAGGAGCACCTATTTCTGCTCGGTGACGTTAGCGCATGGATAGCGGCAGATCATGACTCCTGGGCCCACTGCATTGGCTGCTATGGCATTGGCAAGCTCAACGAGAATGGTCAAAGCCTTCTTGAGCTCTGATCCTTTCATGACCTCTGTCTGACCAACACATTCTTGTCCACCAAGCCCTGCCACCGAGTGTCCTGGAGACACCCATGGTCTCACCGCTGGCATCAGCTGGACTTCGTAATCACCAGGAGATCCCTGCTGAATCAAGTGCTGGTCACGTGCAGTTTCCACAGCATTGACTGTGACACTGACCATTCCCTGAACGCCACTAAGGTACATCTCAGACATGTCAATCTCTCCAAGCAGAAACCCCGGCCCAGCATCAGCACAGCTATGACTGCAGTGCCTGAACTGCGAAAACGCTATGCTGAAGCCATAAATGTAGCCCAGGCAGACTGCCCCATTGACTGTGCACTGCAAGGCAGAACCACATCCGTAAGGTTGTGTTTGAGATCACCATAGGCACCTTTGGGAAGAAGGAGGGGAGGAGGGCGGATCGGTTTGAAGCAGCAGCTGCTGAGATGGAACCTGCCATCGCCGCCAAACATGCAGCCCTAATCACTCACAAGAAGGAGCCCTCTGTGGGAACGGTTGCTGCACTGCGTGCTGCAAGAAAGAATGCACAAAAGATTGTAAGGCATTGTGCCAACAACTACTGGCTTAACCTCTGCCAGGACATACAGCTTTTTGCAGATCTTGGAAATGTGTGCAAAATGTACAAAGGAATGAAGAAGGCTTCCGGTCCCAGTGCCATCAAGACCGCCCCACTCAACTCAGCTGCAGGCAATGTCATCAAGGATTATGGCAAACAAATGGAAAGATGGGCTGAGATTGGAACTACCAGGCAGAAGGCCTAGAGGAAGACCAAAGAGAAGATTTATGGCTGTGGTGAAGTTGGTGTAAGAGAAGAAAATGCAGAGGACAGGGTGAGACAAAGGCTGATGATTCAGAGTGGGGACCCCTGAAGGGAACAGCCAAAAGGAGAAGAAGAAGAAGAAGAAGAAGAGCAGGGATGGACTGTTTGCCTTCCTCCAGTATATTGGATGCCTCCCCCCAAGCTTTTGAGCATGATCAAGTCGTTCCACCAGGACATGAATGGCATTGTTAAGTTTGATGGATCATCCTCAGACCCTTTCCCAATCAAGAACAGTGTGAAGCAGGGTTGTGTCCTCGCTCCAACCCTTTTTGACATCTTTTTCTCCCTGCTCCTGTGCTATGCCTTCCAGGACACAGAAGATGGCATCTTCCTCCATGCCAGGAGTGACGGAGGCCTGTTTAACCTGGCACGCCTCAGAGCAAAGACCAAGGTTTGGAGCGTTCTCATCAGGAAGCTGCTCTTTGCTGATTATGCTAGTCTTGTTGCCCACACCGAGGAAATGCTCCAGCATCTCATCAACTGCTTTGCTGGTGCCTGCTCTGAGTTTGGCCTCACCATCAGCCTTAATAAGAACGAGGTCATGGGCTAGGATCTCAGCACTGCTCCCAGTATCAAAATTGGTGACCACACCCTTCAGGTGGTGGAAAGGTTTATATGTACCTCAGATTGATCATCTCCAGCAAACTCTCTCTAAACGCCGAACTGAATGCCCGTATTGGCAAGGCATTGTCAGTGATGGCCCGTCTGGCAAAGCGAGTCTGGGACAACTCTATGCTAACCACCAACACCAAGATGAGAGTCAACAAGGCCGGCGTACTGAGTACTCTCCTTTAAGGCAGTGAAGTATAGACCCTCTACTTCTGCCAGGAATGCCGGCTGAACGCC
>CM045730.1:68167846-68200346 GCA_024760905.1 Plotosus lineatus
AGCATTTTATTCCTTGCACTTTGCAGCCCACACAGACTGACCCCGAGTTGCACACAGTAAAGCGTATAAAAGCCTGCAGAAGAAGAATGAGTTGAAAACATTCAGCATCTCAGACAAGGAAAACAAGGAGAACAAGGAGAACAAGCTTTTGAAGCTCCGCCGATGACACATCACAGGATGCTTGCGATTCCGCATAGCTTGTACTTGAACCCCTATACTTCTGTACATCCTTTGTGATCAGAAACACTCAAGTAGTTTGCACATGTGCCTCGGTGTTTGCTGAAAAGCACAACGATGTCGGCATGTGTGGAGCTGCAAGAGCAGCTAACAACCTTTAACAGGGTTCAGCGGTAACCGTGACGCCACTCAGCAAGAGACGAAGAAGCCTAATTAACTCCTCGGGAGCTGCAAGACGCAGAGCTCAAATTGTAATTATATCAGAAGATGGATAGATTTGTGCCTTTAGCAAACAATAATTGAATACAGCAACATATGGCAGCCATGGGTCAATGTCCTGCTGTTACGACTTTTAATAAATAAACAAATAAACACTAGGGATGGACTTTTGTGTTTTAGTATAGTAACAACAGATAAATAAGCAATAATTACATGTAACATCTGATACAAACGCATGCCGGATTTTGAGGTATACAACATTGGAGGTAGAGTACAATGTATGTTCTGATGCTAAAATAATTCCTTGGTGGAGCCCCAAACACATGGAATTTGATATTGATGGTTGTCCTGTGTCCACGTCCCATCACTGACTTGATGCTTATTGACTGTTAAGTATAGCTCACGCAATAATGAAACCTCATTAACTCATTTCCCAAACCATTCAATACTACAAGGGTTCCAGTGACGGTGAGGCCTTTCTCAGCCAACACTATGTGAAGGTGGGGTACCTTAAGATCATCATGAATCCACCAAGTTTCCAGAAGATCATTATGAATCTAGCAAGTTCTCTCAAGATCCTCACAAATCCACCAAGTTCCCTCAAGATCATAACAATTCGATCCCATTAGTTCACACGCTCATCACAATACTCCCAAAATCACAGAAATCACGAATCTTTATCCTGGTCTGGGAAGTTGATTCAAAGTTGACTGTCCTATCCAAGGAGCACCATGCAAGAGGTGAGAACCCTGCCAATCCACCTTCTTCCATACATTTTGACATTCCGAGAACACTGTAAAAGAAACCCCACAGAGACACTAATAACAAAAGGGAGAAATATTCAAATAGAAAAGAAATTAACCTTGGTACCTCAAAACTGAGGGGCCGGTGGTGTAGTGGTTAGAGTGCTGCGTTCATGATTGGGAGGTTGTGTGTTCAAATCCCAGTTAGACCTCCACTGTGCTAAGACTCCTGGGCAAGATCTTAAGTGTGCCTCTGTTCACCCAGCAGTATAAATTGGTACCAGTAAAAAATATACTGGGAAGATAACCTGCAATGGACTAGTGTCCCATCCAGGAGGAGTTGAACTCCTAGTCGCTTCACGCTACGGAAACCGGGGATAAGCACCGGCCTGATGAGCCACTAGGCTCTGGTATAAAACGCCCAATAGACTTTACTTTACTGACTTACCTCAAAACCGAACCAGAAACCCTGGACTAAAAGACCCTAACATTTCCCCGAACTACCCGTCTGGCATAAGATTTTTATTATTATTATTACGCCATTTGTATAGTACACAAAGAAATGTATTCAGAAGCTCTGGGACATCATTATCTTGCTAGGTTCAGAAACTAGCCTGTGGTCATCACGTCTATCACTAAAGAGAGTTTTGATGGCAATATTTGTCTGTTTGTCGGTTTACCTGTAAATAAAATTCTGACTACAGCCATGTACGGTTCTTCACCAAGCTTGGAGAGGACAATACCATATCTGAGTTACAGAGATGCTCTCATTTTAGTGTATATGTAATAGATCAAGGTCAATGCAAGGTCACAAAGTTTTGGAACTTGGGGCGGTGGTGACTTGGTGGTTAACGCTCTGGGTTACTGATCTGAAGGTTGGTACTTCAAGCCCAAGTTGCCACTTTTGGATCATTGAGCAAGGCCCTGAACCCTCAGTTGTATCAAAAGAAATTTAAAAAATAAGAAATTTCTGTCATTCTGGATAAATTTGTCTGCCAGGTGCTGTAAATGGCCTATAACATTAAAGTAAGTGTTGGTAGACATGCTGTTTCTATGGAAAACTAATTGGAAACCATATGGAATTTCAAGTGAGAATTACAGTTGACTTTGAGCCACCATACAAGGTCAACCATTAGCCATCTTTCCTTGTCAATCCTTCCAATAAGTGAGCTGTCCCTCGGGAGCTGTAGGAATGGGCTCTGTCCATCCATCTGTCTGTCTGTCACACTTTAGGTTATGAACTTTTCCTTGCCGTTGAAGCTGGGACTTTAAACGTTCTATGCTGGCTCACTACTATGAGTGCTAGGATGAATTTGCGTGTGAATGACCTTGAGCTACTTTTCAAAACTGAATACAGTGGTACCTGGACTTACGAAATTAATCCGTTCCGAGGGTGAGCTCGTAAGCCAAAAAGTTCATTAGATAAAACAATTATTGCCATAAGAAATAACAGAAAACCAATTCATCCGTTCCAACTCACAAACTCATATAACCTGACACACACATGTATATCTGACCTAATTTCTTAAAGATAAAAATGTAGAACAGTAAATATTTCATATTATCAATACATGTACATTGACATTAATAATAATAATTAATAAATAATACTTAAACAAAAATAAACAATAAGTCAACTAACCCTTCCAGTCATCGACTGAGGTGACGATGTCACGTGGGTAGGCAGGAGGTGGTGCATAACAGAGGAAAGGAGAATTTTGTGCGTGTGCATGCTACAAATGCCAGCGAGGAAAGGCTCGTGGTGAGCTCCCACAAGGCCAGTGCTTCTCAAATAGTGGGCGCACAATGTGTTTATTATCTGTCTGTTAGCTGTTATTATCTGTTAATATGTGTATTGCATAGAAAATTTACACAGAAATCTTTCTTTTGGCTCTGAAAATGGCGTCCATCCCCGCCAACTCCAGGCGAGGACAGAGTACACCATAGACAGCAAACCAGGACATCGCAGGGCGGAAACACGCTGACGGCTATGCAGCTGCTCTTGTCGGAAGTCAGCAATGGTTCTTTTACATGAACCTCACACCATAGACAGTGAGAGACATGCACCATGTTTTATTTTCCTATATTTCCTTCTTCAGTAGTTAAGCGTTTCTACGGTTACACTGCCAAGTGCTTTTTATTTTTCATTCACGTGCCACTGATATTGATGCCATAGATTTCCCAGAGTATTCTAAAGTTCCACGGCTATGTCTCACTCGCTGCTTTCTGCTCGTGTCACGGTGACCCGTCCTCCTAGTCTGGTGCGTATCTTGGGCGTTAAGCCTCTTAAACATTCCGTTATACTCTGTTTTGCTTGTGCACGAGATTATGGTTGATTATATAGTCCCAGGACATACACATTCATTTTCTTATTTTCTCTATTTTAGCTCAGCCTGCCTGGCGTGCCAAGGAGAACAAATGTCATACAATGTAACCACCACCTCACCCATCTGTACTATATACTGACCTCCTTGACTTCCTGAGATTTCTAGCTGCTGCCCAATTCCAGCCTATACCCCTCTGTCACCCACGGATAGCCCATTCAGTCTCACCCAGAGACCAGTGACCAGTCCACCCAGACTGTGGGTCTTACTCCTGATGGGTACGCTACTGCTTCAGCTTCTCCTCTGGGCTCCCCTTATATTCCTTTCACTTCCCGTGACTTCACTTCTCCAGAGCTTTCAGAACAACCTCTCGTTATTGATTGGTCTATTAATTGGTCTGATTCACCCACAGGTTATATTCACCAACTTCACCAGTGGAGTCTGAACCTCCTTCTTCCTCCAAAAATGTGCTGCCAATCATTCCGTTAGACAGACTGACTGGTATGTAATTTCTAATTAATTTAATCAACCTTTCTTTTCTTCATTTTAGTGTGATTATCTCCTTCAGAAAGCTTGTTTAAAGCTACCGATGGTAATTGTGAAAATTATAAGTGAGCATTAGCATTTGTATTAATTAACCAACTTTACTTGCCGTAGACTGAAGCTGAGGCTTTCAAACTCGCTATGCTTGTTCTATATTACAATATCTTAAAATGGTTATTTCAGCAAGAACATCTGGACCCCTGTGGTCTAGTTCTTTTTAAGGATATTTTGAAAGATCACCACAAGAGGGATTAAAACCGACAGCCATATCGGGTGTTTTTGTTCCATTCCCCATACTGTAAGGTCTACTTTGCACTTAGTGAATGTTTCTCTAGTTTATACATGTTTTTAGCTACATATGAGCTCCTGGTACACATTCGCTTTACCTTTCAGCTCTAGTAGCATTTGGATATGCAGCATTTAATACAACCGACAATCATAGCAAATAGTGTAATGATAAGTTAATAGAGCATTCATTAGCCCTATAATCCTTGGTATTGTAATAATCATGTAATGCCAGCGAGCTGATGACTCGCCATTTGTATACGTTTACACCTAATTTGTAGATCATAATTATTATCCAAAGGCATTTAAACTCGAAGAAATATGATATAAAGTGTCAGGAATGCAAACTCCACTGTCTCAGATGAAATGTAGATGTTCAAGCATAAGACTGCTTCATTAAGTTCTGATTGGTTCTCAGAATTTAATGATTAAAACAAAAAATAGTTTATTTTGAAAAACTGTAAGTATTGCAACAACAGAGCTGTAGTTCATTACTCTGAAATCTTCTAAATTAGATACTCGTGACTCCCCCCCCCCCCTCTATATTATAATTGTTTTATCTCTAACAGAACTTTATTTAACAGTACAGTAGAAAGTCTCGGGTCTTCTCCTATTAGCAGGAGCATGTTGTTGATGGAGACGGGGAAGCGCTTCTGTCAGCTCTGGATTGGGACGTGTGATAAATGCTGTCACGTAAAGCACTCAAAAGTCTAGAACTCCAACAACATTTAGTAAATAATTCAAACGAGCACCACGGCACTACATCATTTACCGTGTAAACTGCCCTGATAAACACGTCTTGGACTGTAAATCGTGTGTTCGCTGACAGAGCACTCGTGATAAACCGTAAATGGTCTCACGGGGCTCCTGTAGCAGCTTTCAGTGGCATCCCGGTTTTCAAATGCAAGCTGTACGTTAGTTCTCATTCAAAGGAAGATTTCAAACACGTGCTTCGTGTTCAATTGGTTTAAGATATGCAGTTGCCTTTTTTATTATACTATTTGATTCAGCCACATCCACCGAGCCTGAAGTGCACAACTGTTTTAGTACAGCATATACTACATGGGAGCATCAGCACGAAAAGAACAATTAAATGATATAGCCAAGCTGAGCACGTGCGTGTGTGCGTGCGTGCGTGTGTGTGTGTGTGTGTGTGTGTGTGTGTGTATAGAGTCGGATGAGATGTGCGCCAGCCTCCCCATGACCCTAGTTAGGATTAAGCAGTTCAGAAAATGAATGAAGAACTGAGAACATGTTGAAACAGATCTGGATCACAATTTGGATCCAGGAATGTATTAAATATTTCTAATAAGCATTTATTAAATTATTAAATGTTATTATGGATTACACAAAAACTACTAATTTGATTTTTATCAAACTGGGTGGATGGGGTGGGGTGTGGACCTCAGAATTCAATCCCCATTCAATTTTGGATCAAATGTGGAACGTGATCCAGAAGCAGTTCAGTTTAGTTCATTTTCTGTAACCGCTTCATCCTAATTAGGGTCGCGGGGAGGCTGGTGCCCATCCCAGCCAACTCCGGGCGAGGGCAGAGTACACCCTGGACAGCTCGCCAGGACATCGCAGGGCGGAAACACGCCGACGGCTTTGCAGCCTACTCTTGTCGAAAGTCAGCAATGGTTCTTTTACATGATTCACACCATAGACAGTGAGAGACATGGCCGGCCTTTGATAACCCAGTTACCTGTACTGGGGGGGACAGTGACAACCTTGTGGCGAGTGGGACTCGAACCACCAACCTTTGGATCAGCGATCCAGCACCCTATACCACTAGACCACCACTGCCCCATCCAGATGCAGGACTGTATTAAAATACTTTGGCTGCAAGCAAAATTACACAAAAACCACTGTATCAAATCTCCTCAAACGTGATGGAGGTCTGGGGTATGGGAAGGAACCCATTACATTTGGAAGCCAATCTAGACCACAATCCAAATCCAGGAATTTCTGAAAAATTATGAAAGGACTTGGTCTATTCACAAGATTATCCAAAAACCACAGCAAGGGTTTTCATCAAACTTGTTGAAGCGGTCAGTAGGGGCCTGGGACCGGCCTAGTACCCAATACATTTTGAAGCAGATCTGGATAAATATCGGGATCCATTAATATTCTTAATTATTATTCTTTCAACTAAAATGCACAAAACGAGAAACGAGGATGGATAGGATCAGGAATGAGTACATCAGAGGGACAGCACATGTAAGATGTTTTGGAGACAAAGTCAGAGAGGCTAGATTGAGATGGTTTGGACATGTACAGAGGAGGGCTAGTGAGTATATTGATAGTAGGATGCTGAGGTTGGAAGTACCAGGCAGAAGGCCTCGAGGAAGACCAAAGAGAAGATTTATGGATGTGGTGAAGGAGGACATGAAGGTAGTTGGAGTAAGAGTAGAAGATGCAGAGGATAGGGTGAGATGGAGGTGGATGGTTTGCTGTGGCGACCCCTGAAGGGAAAAGCCGAAAGGAAAAGAAGAAGAGGAGAGATCGGTACAGATTTTCACCAAACTGATGGAGTTATGGGGCTGAGAAAGACATACATATTCGACCAAGTTGCTGGTGTGTACATGCCCTGAAGTTTGAATGTGTGTGTGTGTGTGTGTGTGTGTGTGTGTGTGTGTGTGTGTGTGTGTGTGTGTGTGTGTGTGTGTGTGTTAAACAATTGTGTGGGTATATTGGCCATGACATGGACTGGCGAGCATTCAGGGTATACCCTGCCTTTGAAGAGCCAGCTGAGATAGCCTCCAGTGTACCTGCGACCCTACAAGCAGCTCAGAAATAAAAATAAATAAATAAATAAATAATAATAAATGGATGTTTGCTGCTTTGTGCACATCTTCATCTTGTGAAATTCCGGATCAGAGAAACAGCTGTGTTCAGAATGATGTAGAGCACAGTCGGCTCAGAGATTCATGCCATTAGTATCTGTCAGAGGACAGTCGATTAAAACTCAGAATCGACACATGTTGTCAAGGGTGCCTTCATTACCTTCTCATTTCAATCACAAGTTAACTTTGTTTCGCTGCTGATTTTGAGTAGCAGGATGATTTGACATGTATTCCGACAATGAAGTCATCTGGCTTCATTAGCCGCACTTACTGCTCGTCAGGCGTAGGTGTCGACGTTGAGGTCCTCTGTGGAATGAGACACATACTTATTCCCTGGAGAGTCTCTGTTCTATTAGCATTGTTATATAAAGCCGACTTATTTTGCTGACATCTTTGTACTGGATGAAGGAAAGAATATAACCTCATTTCTATGTCATAAAACATTTATGCGAGGATTCTGCCAAAGTGCTGTAATGCTTTTAGCAGATGCTTTTGTGGCTGTATGAATGCACAATAGGTATTAGTCACAACCTTTCTTTGTCATGGAGATGGCGCCATCAAACGTACAATTCAAAGCATCTTTAGGCATAAATGACTCGTAATTACCACATGGTTATTCAGCTTAAATTTTTGTATAAATTACACAATATATGTAAATTTACAGAAGGTATTACATAATAAAGAGCTCAGAGATAAATCCACCTCAATGTAAATGAAAAGGTACAGTTTAGGACCCAAGAGCGCAGTGGTGACCCGGTGGTATGGTGCTGAAGTACTGTTGCTAAGGTTGGGGGTTCAAGCCCCACTGTAAACGGTTGGCACTGCTGTGCCTCCTTCCTCAGTGCAGCTAACTGAGCCAGCCATGTCTCGCCCTGTCTATGGTCACAGGTGTAAAAGAACCATGAATAGGCCGCAATGCTGTCTGTGTGTTTCTGCCGTGCGATGGCCTGGTGAAGCTGTCCTTGCCTAGAGTCGACTGAACAGCAACCCTAAATAGAATTAACTGGTTGAATGAATGGGGCAGTGGTGGCCTGGTGCTAAGTTGCTGGATCACTGATCCCAAGGTTGTGGGTTCAAGCCCCACCATCACCAAGTTGTCACCATCACCCCCCCCCCCCCCATGCAGCTAACTGGGTTATCAAAGACTGGCCATGTCTCTTACTGTCTGTAGCACCCATCTCAGTCGACTCCAGGCGAGACCAGAGTACACCCTGGATAGCTTACCAGGCCATCGCACGGCAGAACACCAGAAACACGTTGACGACTATTCAGCTCCTCTTGTCGAAAGTCAGCGATGGTTCTTTTACATGAACCTCACACCATAGACAGTGAGAGGCATGGCCGGCCTTTGATAACCCAGGTAGCTGCACTGGGGGGGACAGTGACAACCCATTGAGAGTGGGGCTTCAACCCCCAACCTTACAACCAGTGATCCAGCACCTTTACCACCAGGCCACCACTGCCCACAGCGGCAGCATCAGTGAACTGAATGTGATACCGCGGAGGTCAACTCGAGGCAGAAACATCAACCAGACAACAAAACATATTTTTACGCAATTCTGAAGAGGTTCCACCGTGCAGAATTGGACAGTGAGCACAGAATCATCTTTAGCAAAATCATCACGCCAAGTATTTCGCATAAAAATTGCTTTTAGTATTCATCAATCCTCCGTCTTTCACTCACTCATCTATGGCGTGGATCATTTCATTCAGCCAACTGTCTGTCCTCATGTCCCATAACTGCGTCAAACAACAAAGTCAACTTAATGCAACATCAGAATTTTAACTTTAACCGCCACTCTTTTGTTGAAAAGCGAGAGAATTAGTAACGTAGATCGACAAGGACAACAGCAGCATTAGCCACTTTAATGGCAATGCACCAGAGTCTCTTTCAGGTAATCGCATCATTATCTTTCAATCAATCACCATTTGGATGCAACATAAATCCAACAGCCGCAAAAAAATGTATAGCGCATATCGTGAATAATTCACCAGCCCGGGCAGTTTAATAACACCGAAGGCTGATGGATGGAGTTCAACCAAAGTCATACTCACTCCATCATGTTTAATGCCGGCACGCTTGGAGAGATTTTCCGATACGTAAGCAAAACCAACAAATGAGCCCAAGTTTCAAAAAGTTTCACGATGAAAACAGAGAAGTTAGTGAACATCATGCATGGACATGTTTACACAAAACAGTAAAAAAAAAAAAAAATTATTTATCTTGTACAAAATAATCATTAACATGTCACTCGGGATGAAATAGTGAAAGTACAGATGAAGAAATTGGATCACAACCCTTTGGACACGTGTAATCAGTACTGATGTCCGCATCGTGGTTTAAGAGATCCACTGTGTGTAAGGTTTATTTGGAGATGAAAATATTAGTAATCGGGACAGTGGTGGCCTGGTGGTAAGGGGCTGGCTCACTGATCCTACTGCTGTGGGTTCGAGTCCCACTCTTAACGGGTTGTCACTGTCCCCCCAGTGTAGCTGACTGGGTTATCAAAGGCCGGCCGTGTCTCTCACTGTCTGTGGTGTGAGGTTCATGGAAAGCAACCATTGCTGACTTTCATCAAGAGAAGCTGCACAGCCGTCGGCGTGTTTCTGCCCCGTGATGGCCTGGCGTGCTGTCCAGGGTGGACTCTGCCCTCACACAGAGTTGGCTGAGAAGGGCGTCAGCCTCCCTGCAACTCTAATTAGTATTAATCGGTTCAGAAAATGAATGAATGCATGAACATTAGTAATGGTCATAGTAGGAAATTTGATTATTTTCTGTGTTTATCATCTGACAGTTTTTGTTGCGTCCAAAATTTGGACAGAGATCTTTCTTTTGTCGCTGTAAACGACTCACCTTAACCTCACACGCCGCTTCTTGCAGCTTGCCACTACAGTGGTACCTCACCTTACGAAAGTAATCCATTACAGAGCTTTTTTTGTAATCTGCATTTTTCATAAATTGAACCGCATTTTACATGTAAAACGCGTGATTTGTTCCAAGGCTCCCAATACTACCCCATAAACCCTTTAAAAATTATAAAAGTATACCTTTTAAGACCTTCTGCTTCAATATCGTACCGATGGGAGACGGGTTTGGCCATATTCCTTTGCGATATCACTCGAGCCCGTTTCTTCTTCTCACTGTGAGAGTGTGTGTGTGTGTGTGTGTGTGTGTGTGTGTGTGTGTGTGTGTGTGTGCGTGCGCGCGCGCACGTGCATGTGTTGACCATGTCTTATTAGCAAAGTTATAATCTTACAAATGTTTATGGAAGGGTAAAAGCCTGAGTCAAGAAATAAAGCATGAAACAACAGTAACTCTGTCCTTTACACAAAAAAAGCATTATGGTGGATTCAGCTCTATAATAGGCAATAGGAGCTAGATGCGTCATTCCTCCTAGCCAATGATGTCCAAGATGGTGTCCAGGATGACGTCAGGTCAAGATGGCATCCCTGTCCAAGATGGCATCAGGTGGATCTGTCCAAGATGTCGCTCTAGTGAAGGCAACATGAATGACAGCTTAGTTGTTAGCCAATGGGAAGCCAGTGGGGTGAGATGTTTGTCATTGATGGGAGAGCAGCTCATGCATTGTTTGAATGTTTGAATGGCGGATTTTAATGTTTTAATGTTTGAATGGCGCGTTTGAATTTTTAAGATAGCGCTTTCATAATGTGAACTTGTTTCGTATCCTGAGACAAAATTTTTAGGAAAATGCTTTTTGTAACCTGAATTTTTCGTTTGGTGAGACTTTCGTAAGGTGAGGTACCACTGTACGTGTAAATATCTTGCTCTCTTCTCTATTTTACTTCATATTCATTCATTGGTTTATTTTATGTAACCACTTAATACTAATTAGGGTCACGGGGAGGCTGGTGCCCATCCCCCGCCGACTCCGGGCGAGGGCAGAGTACACCATGGACAGCAAACCAGGACATCGCAGGGCGGAAACACGCTGACGGCTATGCAGCTGCTCTTGTCGGAAGTCAGCAATGGTTCTTTTACATGAACCTCACACCATAGACAGTGAGAGACATGCACCATGTTTTATTTTCTATATTTCCTTCTTCAGTAGTTAAGCGTTTCTACGGTTACACTGCCAAGTGCTTTTTGTTTTTCATTCACGTGCCACTGATATTGATGCCATAGATTTCCCAGAGTATTCTAAAGTTCCACGGCTATGTCTCACTCGCTGCTTTCTGCTTGTGTCACGGTGACCCGTCCCCCTAGTCTGGTGCGTATCTTGGGCGTTAAGCCTCTTAAACATTCCGTTATACTCTGTTTTGCTTGTGCACGAGATTATGGTTGATTATATAGTCCCAGGACATACACATTCATTTTCTTATTTTCTCTATTTTAGCTCAGCCTGCCTGGCGTGCCAAGGAGAACAAATGTCATACAATGTAACCACCACCTCACCCATCTGTACTATATACTGACCTCCTTGACTTCCTGAGATTTCTAGCTGCTGCCCAATTCCAGCCTATACCCCTCTGTCACCCACGGATAGCCCATTCAGTCTCACCCAGAGACCAGTGACCAGTCCACCCAGACTGTGGGTCTTACTCCTGATGGGTACGCTACTGCTTCAGCTTCTCCTCTGGGCTCCCCTTATATTCCTTTCACTTCCCGTGACTTCACTTCTCCAGAGCTTTCAGAACAACCTCTCGTTATTGATTGGTCTATTAATTGGTCTGATTCAGCCACAGATTATTCACCAACTTCACCTGTGGAGTCTGAACCTCCTTCTTCCTCCATCAATGGGATGCCTGTCATTGTAGCTAGTTTTAAGCTAAACATAGTTATTATGAAAATTATAAGTGAGCATTAGCATTTGTATTACTCAACCAACTGTTGATAAATCCTTAAGATAATACAAACTGAGACAAAGTGGGTTTTTTTGTTGTTGTTGTTGTTGTTGTTTTGCCAAGAATGTCTTTCCTCCTTACTCTAATCATCCCTGCACCAACTTGACAAATTATAATCAGCCATGTTTATTTAATTCCATATTTTTGTCAAGATGTTAGTTCTATTTAGGTTACTGTAGAATTTGGTGACATGTGTCAATCACTCAACTTCATATTTATACTGGTCACCCTGTACGCGTCTCCAAATCACATCCCTGTCTCGTTTTTCATCAAAAGATGTCTCCTTTGAATGTAAAAGAGAAATATGTAGCGCTGATATTATTATCCATTTCTAAACATTAACATTTATACGTCCATATGTGAGCAGGTAATAAGCTGTTAGGCTATTTTTTGCATCACTGAATGTACTTTTACCAGGAGTCCTGACAAATGAGAAGCAAATTATAGAGTCTGTACTGCTGGGAAATAAAAGTTAAACTAAGCAGGCGGAAAGAAAGTCCATGTTCACGAATTTCAGACTTCTTTAAAGATTTCTGTTTTTACTGATGGCCTTAATGCACACACTCCATTTTCTTTCATGCAAACCCTTCATATTTCTCACCCATAAAAAGTTATGTGCCTTTTGTGCACAAAATCAGACCTGACATCCAAATTAGGAAATTACATTATTCAGCCGTCTGTTGTGGAATCACAGTGGCGTAATAGTTAGCACGTCCGCCTCGCAGCAAGAAGGCCCTAGGGTTTCGGTTCTAGGCTTGGCGAGGACGTATCTGAGTGGAGTTTGCATGTACTCCATGTGCTCGCACGGGTTTTCCTTCGGTACTCCGGTTTCCTCCCACAGTCCAAAGCGATGCACATTAGCCTATTAGGCTGTTCCACGTTGCCCATAGGTGAGAGTGTAAGTCTGAATAGTTGCATGTTTGTGTGTGTGTGTGTTGGCCCTGCAGTGGTCTGGTGAGCTGTTTAAGGTCTACCCCACCTTCGCCCAGTGCTGGCTGGGATAGGCTCCGGTCTTCCTGTGACACTTGTAGAATAAGGCAGTTCAGCAAGTGAGTGTGAGTTGTAGTAATTCTATCAAACATCCGGTACGACGAAGGACAGATAACCTGAGGTAACCCGAGTTTTCAGACAATAAACCGTGGCATTATCCGGTTATATTTCTGGATGTTTTCCAGTTTCAGGTCTTAAAACCACAACACTAGTATTTCACAAGCAATCAACAAGTGAATCAACCCCCGTATAGTTTCTACAGACAGAAAAGCTTCAGACCCAAGTAAAGGATAAGTCAGATTCACACCGGGCTCTGCACCAGTCTCTCAGCGGGTAGGTAAAAGTGTGTCTCATGTCTCACCCTGAGCATCAAGTCCACTAAACTTCACACAGGTTTTTAAAGACTTAATCCTGAAGACTGACAAGCCAGACCTGACATTTTTCAACTTTCTGTCATCCAGTTGCTGCTCAGGATTTCACCCGAGCTGCGATTCGTAGCCGCCACTCTCTGTGTCCGGCTCAGTGTGACAATCACAGGTCAAGCCTCGGCTCAGGTGGAACTTCAGCAAACAACTGAAAGTTTTTTTTTTTTAATTCTATAAGTGTTGAACATATTTCAAAATGGATCAAGCGGTTAAATGGAAAATGGGAGGTAATTCAAACCAGTAACATCCCAATAATCATTATCACGAATCTGAATAATATGATGGTTCATAGAACTAAGTGACAGCCATGGACTAATGGTTTCGGGCCAAAAGGTTGCCGGTTCAATCTAAACCCTCTGCTTGGCTCTGCTTGGCATCTTTGTGGATATACGAACCGGCACCGGAACCTCCAACCTTCTGATCAGCAATGCAGAGCCTTATACCCCCATTTCACTGGAGCGCGGCAGACTTACGGAAACAAAAATGTCTTCCACAAACGTTCCGCAATTATTCCCTCATCTTCTGTGTCATTCCGTGTGATTCCATAGTTATTCCTCAAGTCTTGCTCCACTTCCGCATGCTTCTGGCAGGCCAAAATATTCCATGAATGTGTTTTTGAACATGTTCAAAACACGTTCAAGGAAAAACATTCCGTGAGTGTTCCGTGGGGTCACTTTGGCGTACTTTGCCGTACCTGTTCTGCACATGCTGAGAACGTTCTGAGAGAGTAAGAATTTCCACTTTTCCGGAGGATTTTCACCTATTTTCCATGTAAAAATGCCGAAGCTCTTCTGTAGACTGCATTCCGCTCATTTCCATTGCACGATCCTTGCATGCCATAGTCCAGTGAAAGGGAGGTATAAGAAGTTCCACTTTTCCGTAGGATTTTCACCCGTTTTCCGTGTAAAAATGCTGAAGCTCTTCCGTAGACCGTGTTCTGCGCCTTTCCGCTACGATCCTTGCATGCTGTAGTCCAGTGAAATGGGGGTATTAACAGCGTAGGCCTCCGTCAGTCCCGAAGGACTATGGCTGCGCTCTGGCCAGTATCCCGACTGGTGATACCCCCCAGTGCACAGAGCCTGGGTAGGGAGTAATGAGGGACAGGCTGTTACCCAAGCAGCAAGTCCCCCCCTGTCTCGGCGCCACCGGAAGGATCCAATGGAAAGGCAAATGCCGATACGACTGGGTTCCAGTGCCGCTGCAGGAGAGAAACTACGGTCAATTTAGAACGGCCAATTAACCTACAGTGCACGTCTTTGGATTGCGGGGGAAACCGGAGCACCCGGAGGAAACCCGCACAAGCACGGGGAGAACATGCAAACTCCACACAGAAACGCCCAGGCCGGGAATCGAACCCGGGCCTTCTTGCTGTGAGGTGGACGTGCTAACCACTACGCCACCGTGCCGCCGGGTATTAACAACTGAGTCACTATTTCTCCAATGCACCCAAAACTTTAAGCCAAATTTTCCTTGTGGGATTGATACAGTACATTAAAAATACGGCTTACTTCAAATCCTGATGGAAATATCCTAATTACCACCTGAACAGACTCAAACACCATGAAAATAATATAATTCTGACCCAGGAAATCAGATTTTCCTAAAAGTGCTGACTTTGTGGCCGAGTAAGATTTTATGTCCGGTGGTTTCCACTTCTCCCCCAGCGATTTCCATGGGTTTCCTCTATCACTGAGGGTAATAGGAAGGGTGGACGCCATATTTCTGTTTGCATTTATTAATAATCTTATTGCAAAGCTACAAAAAAATAACATTATTTCTTTTTTACCTTCTAGTCTGTCTTCCTTTCGGCTTTTTCCCTTTTACTCGGGAGTCGCCACAGTGAATCATTTGATTCGCACGTTTGATTTGGCAGAGGTTTTTACGTCGGATGCCCTTCCTGTCACTACCCTTTTTAGCAAGGGACAGAAACACGCTGACGACTTTGCAGCTCCTCTTTACCAAAGTCAGCAATGATTCTTTTATGAACCTCTCACCATAGACAGTGAAAGACATGGCCCACCTTTGATAACCCAGTTAGCCGCACTGGGGGGAACAGTGACAACCTTGTGGAGAGTGGGACTCAAACCCCCAACCTTTGGATCAACGAGCCAAGGCCCTATACCACTAGACCACCACTGCCCCCCTTTTTTAACTTCTAGATTATGCCTTTTTTTAAGCAGGAAGCCAAAAGAACACTTTATTATTATGGTCTACATCCTGCTTTCAGTTGTGTATAAAAAAAAAAAACAGTTTACATGCGAGGTTTGTACAATAATTCAGGATAGCTCTATGCCAAAGTGGTGTACCTGAGGCTAAATATGAACAGCGGAAACTGAAGGAAATGGCTGAGGGAGTCCCGAATAGGAAGCTTAAAGGCAGAATTGTAAACATAGTGGCAGTGGATTCAATCTGTAACAGAAGAAAAAGTAGAAAAGGAAGGAAGAACCCTTACACTCTATCATTGGAAACACCACAAAACTTTAAACTTGCCCATTCACAAGCCACATGTGTTTTATCGTTAATTTTGAAAAAGTTTTCCGGTGAAACCTTAACATCCATTGTTTTGGTTCAGTGTGGCTGTTTACCATTACAAGACCACGTGACTTGAGAAATCAATATGTGCATATGCAAACACTTGTAAACAAAATGTCACCACAGCATCACATGTAGAAAGCACAAAAGTCCAAGATCTTGAAGATTGACGAAGGTATACGATTCCAAGAGAGATAAAACTAGGGTAGCGCATTTTAGAGAAAGAGAGATTGTTTCTGTTGTTTGAAGTTACATCAAAACATACCACTTTTTTACTGCTTACTTTTTCTTTGTGTTGTTCACCATTGGGTTAAATTGGGCACCCTATATTTGCTTGTGTTGGTTCTTTTATTTTGATTGTTTTCATTTTTTAAAAAAGAAAGGCCTATGCGTAGCAATTAGAAAGCCTGAATATACCCTATCTACCATGTTAATTGCACGTTTCTCTTTCTTTGAGCTGACTGATCCTGTGATGCATTTCCACATTAAACATCTATGTATAAAAGCTCTGAAAGTTGTTAAATAAACCAGAAAGCTGCAGAACAACACGCTCATGTGTAATATGGTGATTATTTTAAAAGATACCGACAAAGTAAAGGTATACCTCAGAGCTTGGGAAGGTTAGTGAAATATTCCGTGAATATTTACACACTCACTTTACTCACTCTCTTCACGTGACGAATGGCTTAAACCTACTGGTGGGATCATGGAGAGGCTACACCTATCTCAGCCAAAATTGAATGAAGGCAGGGTGCACCCTGAACAGCTCACCAGACCATCACATAACCAAAACACACTCAACCATTAACACTTAGTGACACACTTAGAACAGGAAGTTAACCTAACGTGCATGTCTTTAGACTGTAAGGAAACCCACACAAGCACAGGGAGGACATGCAAACACCCTCACTGAGCCTGGGACTCAAACCCAAGACCTTCTTGCTGTTGCTGACTACAACGCCAAAATGCTGCCTTCTTGATATTTAGTGTAAACAAAATGAATTGGGAGTCGCCATCTTCATTGATACTCACACACAGGAGCAAGCAAATGGTTTCAGAAAGCTATCAAGGCTGGTTCCATTCCAGTTCTAAGATAACGGTGTATTTCATCTTCAGTTAATATACCTGCGGCGTGATTGGGGACATACTGTTCTTCAACCAAGGGCGTCAAGGTGGCCTGGTGGTTAGGGGCTTGATCACTGATCCCAAGGTTGAGGGTTCAACCCCACTCAACAGGTAGTCTGGTAAGATAATCCAGGGTGGCAAGCAATCCAGGGTGTACTCTGCCCTCGCCCAGAGTTAGCCGAGATCGGTGCCAGCCTCCCTGCAACCTTAATTAGGATTAAGTAGTTCAGAAAATGGGCGGCATGGTGGTGTAGTGGTTAGCACATCCGCCTCACAGCAAGAAGGCCTGGGTTCGATTCCCGGCCTGGGCATTTCTGTGTGGAGTTTGCATGTTCTCCCTGTGCTTGTGTGGGTTTCCTCCCGCAGTCCAAAAACATGCACAGTAGATTAATTGGCTGTTCTAAATTGCCCGTAGATTCGCATCGTGCAGAAGGCAATGGCAAACCACTGCACTATCCTTGCCAAGAAAACCTCCATGAAGATGATAATCAAGGCGTTATCCTTCATGGCAGGTCGCCAAGAGTCGTCCTACAACTCGGAAGGTACCAGTCCAGACCAGTTCAGAAAATGAATGAACTGTTCTTCAACCTCAGCTACATCCCTTGAGGTCATAAAGTTACTGGGCTCAAGCAGAAATGTATTTTTTGTTTGTTTGTAACAGTCACTCTTAGTTCAGTTTCCTAAAATATCAACACGGCAGAACGCTAATATTAACCGTATTTTTGGTGAGCATGAGAAACTCGTGCTCGTTTTATTTATCAAGCCTCATGGGATCCCAGTGCACTCCTTTCGTCACAACCAGGTGCCTTGTGAAACATTCTCTCAAGTATTCTTTAAACATTATTTTTTTTTTTTTAAAGTGTTGTTTGTATCGCGCCAACATGGGGCAACGCATTTAGACCATCTGGGGAGATCTGCGGCGGTAATGTTTCCCTCTGCAGCACCACACCACCACATCTTAATTGTACATATGTAGATTATATTTAAAGATCTGCTGGGGGAAGGGGGGGGGGGGAGCTGTCACAGTTACAGCTCGAGCTCTGAACCAGGTGCCTCAGCGTGGTTCTCTCAGCAGAGACATGGATCATGTGTTCTTCTTCCAGAAGCGGACCTGAGTGACTGACACGTGATGAATGACAGCTTATGTCTTTTTTCATCATCCTCTGTATAGCAAAGTGTGTGTTTTGAGGAGAACTATGGCTGTCAGTGTGGCAGTGTTGCAAAAATCCATCATTGACTCAGAAAAAAAGAGGAATCGGGTCAACCACGGAGACTTGGAGAGGCTGTAAAAGTGTCCATCATGGAATAAAGACAAGGATGGTGATGTTGCTGGGGATTCTGGTTCTTGGAGTTGAGGTGCGTGTAATCCTTCAGGACAGCATGCAGGAGATTAAGAGAGAGAGAGAGAGAGAGAGAGAGAGAGACAGAGAGAGAGAGAGAGAGAGAGAGAGAGAGAGAGAGGGTAAAAATTGGTCGCTTAAGCACACCTGAGAGTAAAATCCCTCCAGTGCCACACATGAGAGGATCAAATCACCTGATTCTGCATGTATGACTGCATAAAATTGCTCTTATAGCCTTTTAGTTGGATCCCAGCTCTCTCTCTCTCTCTCTCTCTCTCTCTCTCTCTCTCACACACACACACACACACACACACACACACACACAGAGCACAATTTTAGCATCCAAAAATACTACTAATGTCACTGTTTTCCTAAACCGGGGGTGTGTATACAGAGCTTCCTCTTGCAGAAACATTTTTTCAACTCCAACATCAAAGACTATTCCGAAATTTGCTTCCGCAGATTGAGCAATCTCGGTGGCTGCTGATTGGAATGTTAATAAAAATGGGCCGGAGGGTGACGGTGTGTAATGAATACCGAGTGGCGCTGGCGCAGGACTCTTCTTCAGCCTTGGACAAGCTTTTGTTGTCTGTAGTCCCAACACACACACACGCGCGCGCGCACGGATGCTCACGCTCATGTACACACACACACACATGTGCACACACACACACACACACACACACACACACGCACACACACACACGTACACACGTACACACACGCACACACACACGCACGCACACACACACACATGCACACGCACGCACACACACACACACACCTCACATACGCAAACACAGATACTCACACCGCATATACACATACAAATACACACACACACACACACACACGCACAAGCACGCACACAGACACACACACACACACGCACACACACATATACGCACACACAGACATATATACACACAAACACACACATACAAACACACGCATTACGAACATACATACACACTCAATTGCAAACACCCACATACAAACACACACACACACAAAAACACACACACACACACACACACACACACCCTCCAGAGTCTCCCTGAGACAGTTTATCAAAACTTCAACCTTGAGGACAGACTGCCCAGGGACTCTCCAAGTAGCAATGATTTGAAATGAATAAATCACAGCCTTGAAAACATCACAAAGCATGACTCAGCTAGTATTTGATTGACAGCCATACAACCAGCACAATAAGCAATCGCGCCATGTTGCTGGAGATCACGAGATCACGAGCTGGGATGAGAGTGCAGCATTGATTAGCGTTCCCTTCGGGTGGCGGGCATGACGGAGAGTAAAGCAGGAACTGAAATCCAAGCCTGATTCCTCGCTGCTCGTTGTCCCTTTGGAGAGATGAGCCTCCCACAGTGAGGTTTAGTCAGTAAAGTGAGATGAGGTGGGGGGCGAGCAAGTGAATGAATGGTGGATGGGAAGATAGTGATCGAGGTGTCTGAGGCCTAGCGTGGTTTTTACGCTTCGCTTCGAAGGGTACAGGGTGTGATTTTCTCAAGTGTTTCCATTAAGCACAGTTCAGTCCGGTGCACGTAAACATCACGCAAGGAAGGATAGTACAGCCAGAAGAAATACATCTAATACACAATAATGAGTAGAACTAGAACATTCATGCAGAAATCGTGATTGGTTGCCTGGAGTTTGGAAGACATTCTGTAAAAATGTTGCATGGCATGAAGACAACGATCTGCTTTAATAAAGTCTAAAGTGCTGTGAGTCATTAAAAGTTTGAATTACTGTATATGTCGCTATGATAAAGTGTGTCGACATGGTGTGGCTTCAAATAAAGGGCAGGTTTTTCATTCATCCTCATTCGTTTGTTTTCAAAACCATTTAATCCTAAATAGGGTTAGTTATACAGTGGAACCTCAACTTACGAAAGCCCCAACAAATGAAAAATCCAGGTTACGAAAAACATTTTCCTAAAATGTTTGTCTCTGGATACGAAACAAATTCATGTTACGAAAGCACCATCTGAAAAATTCAAACAATGCATGAGTTGCTCTCTCATTGACTACATTTCCTAACACCCCGCCCCACTGGCCTCCCATTGGCTATCTCCCAACATCCCGCCCTACTGGCCTCACATTGTCTCGGAGGGATGACGCAGCTCCCTCCCATTGGCTATTATGGAGCACCCATAATGCTTTTTGTGTAAAGAACAGAGTTACTGTTGTTTCATGAGTTTTTCGAGTGTGCTCATTGCAACTTTATATTTTTGGCTCAGGCTTTTAACTTTGCATAAACGTTTGTAAGATTATAACTCTGCTAAGAAGACATAGTCAACACTCGTGCGTGGGTGTAATTCCCAGTGCGAGTGAAAAGAAGAAGCGGGCTCGTGGCATGCGGTTGAGTGATATCGCAAAGGAATATGGCCAAACTCGTCTACCATCAGTACGATATTGAATCAGAAAGGATACCTTAAAAGGTATACTTTTATAATTTTCAAAGGGCTTAGGGGTAGTATTGGGGGCCTTGGAACGAATCACACGCTTTACATGTAAAATGCGGTTCAACTTACAAAAAATCCAGGTTACAAAACCACTTCCGGAATGGATTAATTTCGTAAATTGAGGTACCACTGTATCTCAGTTGACTCCGGTCAAGGGCAGGGTACACCCTGGACAGCTCCTCAGGCTGTCACAGGGCCAACACACATACATTTAGAGCACTTGGCAGACATTCTTATCCAGAGTGATTTACTTATTCTTTTCCTTTCGGCTGTTCCCTTCAGGGGTCGCCACAGCAAATGATCTGCCTATATCTCACCCTATCCTCTTCATCTTCTACTCTTACTCCAACTACCTTCATGTCCTCCTTCACCACATCCATAAATCTTCTCTTTGGTCTTCCTCTGGGCCTTCTGCCTGGTAGTTCCAACCTCAGCATCCTACTACCAATATACTCACTATCCCTCTTCTGTACATGTCCAAACCATCTCAATCTAGCCTCTCTGACTTTGTCTCCAAAACTTCTTACATGTGCTATCCCTCTGATGTGCTCATTCCTGATCCTATCCAGCCTTGTTACTCCCAAAGAGAACCTCAACATTTTCATCTCGGCTACCTCCAGCTCTGCCTCCTGTCTTTTCCCCAGGGCCACTGTCTCTAAACCATACAACATCGCTGGCCTCATCACCGTCTTGTACACTTTTCCCTTCATTCTTTGCCAATACTCTCCAATCACACATCACACCGGACACTTTTCTCCATCCATTCCAACCTGCCTGCACACGCTTCTTCACCTTTGTTCCACACTCTCCATTGCTCTGGATTGTTGAGCCTAAGTACTTAAAATCCTCCACCTTCTTTATCTCTGCCCCCTGTAACCTCACCGTTATGCTTGGGTCCTTCTCATTCACGCACATGCATTCTGTCTTACTGAGGCTAACCTTCATTACTCTCCTTTCCAGGGCATACCTCCACCTCTCTAGATTTTCCTACATTTGTTCTCTGTTCTCACTACAGATCACAATTTCATCTGCAAACATCATAGTCCATGGAGATTCTTCTCTAACCTCGTCTGTCAGCCTGTCCATCACCATAGCAAACAAGAAGGGGCTGAGAGCTGACCCTTGATGCAGTCCCACCTCCACCTTGAACTCTTCTGTCACACCGTCAGCACACCTCACCACTGTCTTACTTCTCTCATACATGTCCTGCACCACTCTCACATACTTCTCTGCCACTCCAGACTTCCTCAAGCAATTCCACAGTTCCTCTCTTGGCACCCTGTCATATGCTTTCTCCAGATCCACAAAGGCACAATGCAGGATCTTCTGACCTTCTCTGCACTTCTCTATTAACATCCTCAAAGCAAACACTGCATCTGTGGTGCTCTTTCTTGGCATGAAACCAAACTGTTGTTCACAAATGCTGACCTCTGCCCTTAGTCTAGCTTCCACTATGCTTTCCCATAACTTCATCGTATGGCTCATCAACTTTATCCCTCTGTTGTTGCCACAACTCTGCACGTCTCCCTTGTTCTTAAAAATGGGCACCAGCACACTTCTCCATTCCTCAGGCATCTGCTCACTTTCTAAGACCTTGTTCAATGTTCTTCTCAGAAAATCTACTGCTACCTCCCCTAGACACTTCCATATCTCCACTGGTATGTCATCAGGACCAACCACCTTTCCACTCTTCATCCTCTTCAGTGCCCTCCTCACTTCACCCTTACTACTCTTTGCTACTTCGTGGTCCTCAACGGTCACCCCTTCTTCTCTTTTTTCTCTCATTTCCCTCATTTATCAGCCCTTCAAAGTACTCTTTCCATCTTCCCAGCAGACTTCTGTCATCAGCCAATACATTTCCTTCTCTGTCCTTTATCACTCTAACGTGCTGCACGTCATTCCCATCTCTATTTCTCTACTGTGCCAACCTGTATAAATCATTTTCTCCCTCCTTACTGTCCAACATATCATACAAGTCATCATATGCCCTCTGTTTGGCCTTTGACACCGCTACCTTCGCCTTACGCTGTTTATCCTGTACTCCTGTTTACTTTCTTCAGTTCTCTCTTTGTCTCACTTCTTCTTAGCTAACCTCTTCTTTTATACACACTCCTGCACTTCCTCATTCCACCACCAAGTCTCCTTATCTACTTTCCTTCCAGAGGACACTCCAAGTACTCTCCTACCTGTTCCCCTGATCACATTGGCTGTGGTTGTCCAGTCATCTGGAAGCACTTCCTGACCGCCCAAAGCCTGATTCAACTCCTCTCTGAAGACGACACTCTTCCTTTTTCAGCTTCCACCACTTTGTCTTCTGCTCTGCCTTTTTCACCTTCCTCACCATCAGCGTCATCCTGCACACCACCATCCTATGCTGTTTGGCAACACTCTCACCCACTACTACTTTGCAGTCACTGACTTCCTTCAAATTACATCGCCTACACAAGATGTAGTATACCTGTGTGTTCCTACCTCCACTTTTATAAGTCACCCCATGCTCCTGTTTCTTCTGGATGAAAGTATTCACCATAGCTATTTCCATCCTTTTTGCAAAATCGATCAACATCTGTCCTTCTGTGTTCCAGTCCAGGATACCAAACCCGCGCATCACTTCTTTGTCCCCTCTGTTGCCTGCACCAACATGTTCATTGAAGTCTGCACCGATGACCACTCTTTCACCTCTGGAGGTACTCTGCATCACTTCATCTAACTCACTTACTCACACACACACCATGATAAAACAGCTTAAACCCTGCTCCTAAGCTTGTAGCCTTGCTGCCTTTCCACCTGGTCTCCTGAACACACAGTATGTCTACCTTCCTCCTCTGCATCATGTCAGCCAGCTCTCTAGCTTTTTCTTTCATAATTCTAAGAGTAGTTTCTTTCATAGTTCCTGAGCGACTTACAATTCTGTCTTTTTTAATTTTATACACAACTCGAGGGTATAGGGCCTTGCTCAAGGGCCAAACAGTGGTGGCAGTGGGGATTGAACTGCCGACCTTCAGATCAGCAACCCATCGCATTAAGCACCTTTTTATTTACTTATTTTGGGCGGGGTTGTAACAGTTAGCCTACTGTAAAAAAAACTCCTGTGCACAGAATTTAATCTGGATCAGCAAATCAATAATCAAATGAGGTCTTTCTTGTCCAAAGCCCCGCCTCGGGTAGAAATTTCATGAAATTCTTCACATACACTTTAAGGTAATCCTACTGCTAAACAAATATTTAAAGGTAACCCCCTTGGTGGAGGAAATAAATCAGTTTGGGTTTTCCGGTTATCAGACAATAAAATGGGAATGAGATGGGCGGGGTTACTGTCACTGTCTGGAAATTAATTATTTTATCTCTTTTACCTCTTTTATACTCGAATAAATGGCTTCCGTGTACGCACTCACTTGCTTAACTGTTTAATCCTACTAAGGTCGCGTTGAGCCTGTCTCAGCCGACACTGTTTGAAAGAAGGGTTGGACAGCTTGAACAGCTCGCCAGTCCATCGTAGGGCAACACTGACACAACCATTCAGACTCGTAATCACACCTCGGGGCAATTTAGTACATACATATAAATCAGTCTAAGGTGGGACTGTGAGAGGAAACCGATGCAAGCACAGGAATAACATACAAAGTCCACACAGAAACTCACCTTGCTGAGCCCAGGTCTCAAAGCTAATACCTTCATGCTCTGAGACGAACATGCTAACCACTACAGCACCGTGCTGTCCGGATTACAAGAATTTATTTTATTTTCATTCATTCATTCGTTTTCTGAACGGTTTAATCCTAATTAGGGTTGCGGGAAGGCTGGCGCCCATCTCAGCCAGCTCTGGGCGAGGGCAGAGTACACCCTGGACAGCTCACCAGGCTATCGCAGGGCAGAGACATGCTGAGCTGATGGCTGTGCAGCTAATCTTGACAAAAGTCAGCAATGGTCCTTTTACATGAACCTCACACCATGGACAGTGAGAGACATGGCCAGCCTTTGATAACCCAGCTCGCTGCATGGGGTTGGGGGGTGGGGTGGGGTGGGGGGGTTGTTGTTGTTGATATTATGTGACACGCTGAATTCAGAGATGAAGAGAATATTTCCAGAATTCCGAGTAAGAATTCCAAGTTTGCCTCAGGTCGTCTTAATCGGAGATCAGAAGTTTAACTCCTATGTTGCTTTATTTCTGCTGCAGTATTACTCAAAGCTAGTTGAACTGCATTGTGGGTAATGAAGAAAATATTACAGCAGTGGACAAACAGGCCAGCCATGTCAATGAAAGTCAGTTCAATTCAGTTTTATTCGTGCATGTGACTGAAGACTTACGCATTGATTCTAAAGATTAATATGCAAATCAATCAGCATGGGATTTTTCATTAATGTGACATTTCAAATTAATGAGCGGACTCAACATAACCTCACAGATGATAGAGCAGGTCATGGAGAAGAATATCAAGTGAGCAACCTAAAGCAAATTAAACAGAAAGATAGCTTGAAGCAAAATAAAATCAGATTTAAGCAAGTAAATCCAGTGGATTGGATTCATGCTCTCCTCCAACACTGAAGCAAATAGTCCACGGATCAGTGTTTGGTAAAGACCAAGGCTGGATGGATCAGGATGTGAAGATGGAGTTGTATTTTAAATATGAAGGTCCTGGGTCAACTTGGGAATCATAATCATGTGGAGAATGCCGATTTTGAATAATTTGTAAGCGTGACATCAGTTTGACCTTAAAAATAGGTCAAGGTCATAGTCCATAGTCTAACCTTATATAAGAGGGTGTTGAGGACATTATATGTTTCAAAGGAGGTTATGTAATACATTGATGATCGATAATCATGTAGCGGGTAGTGTTGGCCTGGTGGTAAGGTGCTGGATCACTGATCCCTGAGTTGAGGGTTCAAGTCCCACTATCAACGGATTGCCTCTGCCCCCCAGTGCAGCTAACTGGGTTATCAAAGGCTGGCTATGTCTCTCACTGTCCATGCTGTGAGGTTCATGTAAAAGAACCATTGCCAAGAGTAGCTGCATCGCTGTAGGCGTGTTTCTGCTCGGCGATGGCCAGGCAAGCTGTGCAGGGTGTACTCTGCCCTCGCCCAGAGTGGGCTGAGATGGGCGTCAGCCTCATCACAACCCTAAAAAGGATTAAGCTGTTCAGAAAATGAATGAATGAATAATCATGCAGCGCCTGTTCTTCTTGAGGACACTGAAGAAGAAGCACCTGTCTGCTGACATCCTGGGTAACTTCTACCGCTGCGCAATAGAAAGCATCCTGACCAACTGCGTTACAGTCTGGTATGGGAATTGCTCTATTGCTGACCACAAGGCAGGGTGGTGAAAACGCATCACGGGGACTCCATTTCCTGCTATTGAGGTTGTCCTCAAGAAGAGACATCTTCGCCAGACGCGCAGCATTCTGAGGGATTCCTCTCAACCTGCCAACAGACTCTTTCAGCTCCTCCCCTCCAGGAGGCACATCAGAAGCCTTCGGACAAAAACCAGCCGGTTTAGGAATGTCTTCTTCCCCACAGATGTCACCCTACTGAGCTTAGTCCCCTGCTAAACCTTCTCATCCAATCCACACTACACCTGCTGAACCTTCTCATCCCATCCACACTACACTTGCTGAACCTTCTCATCCCATCCACACTACACTTGCTGAACCTTCTCATCCCATCCACACTACACCTGCTGAACCTTCTCATCTCATCCGCACTACACCTGCTGAACCTTCTCATCCCATCCGCACTACACCTGCTGAACCTTCTCATCCCATCCACACTACACCTGCTGAACCTTCTCATCCCATCCACACTACACCTGCTGAACCTTCTCATCTCATCCGCACTACACCTGCTGAACCTTCTCATCCCATCCGCACTACACCTGCTGAACCTTCTCATCCCATCCACACTACACCTGCTGAACCTTCTCATCCCATCCGCACTACACCTGCTGAACCTTCTCATCCCATCCGCACTACACCTGCTGAACCTTCTCATCCCATCCACACTACACCTGCTGAACCATCTCATCCGATCCACACAACACCTGTTGAAACTTTCATCCAATCCACACCACACCTGCTGAACCTTCTCATCCGATCCACACTACACCTGCTGAACATTGTCATCCAATCCAGACTACACCTGTTGAAACTTTCATCCAATTGACACTACACCATATCAGCACCATTCATACCATCCATACCATTTATGCACATGTACATGCTTCTTCTGTTATAGTCTATTCACCCACTACTGTGTATACATTCATAGCACACTGTATACCTGTATGTACATATATTTATACATAATAGCACGTATGTATATTGCCCACATTCCATCTATCTATCTATCTATATATATATATATATATATAAATAGCCCATCTGTATATTTGCATATTACATATATACATACTGCGTACTTTATTCTTCGGTACAGTAATATAGACCATGTGTACTGTATATTGCCCCTATGTAAATTCATACTAATTTATTCTCGCCCTCACTGCCCTTATCTGTACACAACTGCTTCTAACTTTACATCTCGCAAGTTCTGCGTGTGTGTGTGTGTGTGTGTGTGTGTGTATATATATATATATATATATATATATATACTGCACTTGCTGCTCTCTGCACTTCTGATTGGATGCTAAATTTAATTTTCTTTCCCTATACTTATACATGTGTAATGACAATAAAATTGACTCTAATACAATCTAATTTAATTTTAATTAATTAGAATAAATTTACTTCTGCTTGACGTTGAAAAACAAAAGATCAAGGTCCTCAAAGCTCAAGCAAAAAGGTATTGAGATGGAGTTGTGTCTTAAGTATCGCAGCCCTCTGTTTATTGGGTGATCAAGTAATGGTGTGCAAATGCAAATTTTGTTTTTTGAAAACGCGATCTCAATTTGACCTTGAAAAAGTAGGTCATGGTCATTGTGCTCTAAGCTTATGTGTGAGGCTCCGGAGATGAAGTTGTGCTCTAAATATGAAGGTTCTGTGTTGAATTGGTCATCAGCAATTGTGCGGCAAAAGCCAATTTTGATTGATTTTGACGATGACCTCAGTTTGACCTTAAAAAAGTAAGTGAAGTTTATGATCGCATTAATTCTTGTGAAAGGCTGTCGGAGAGTGATATTTAAAATATAAAGCTCTTCAGGCAAACTGGTGATCATCAAGAATGCAGCAAGTGCCAGGTTTGAAGAATATGGCATTCTGGCCTCAGTATGACCTTCAAAAAGTAGATCAAGTTTATGGTGCTTTGAACTCACGTTTTGATCTCACGTTAAATATAAAGATCCGGGTTCAATTTGGCTATCAATAGATAGATGTAGATCAATAGATGCGCATAACTGCCAATTTGATTAACTGAGGCAAGGTGACCTCAGTTTGACGTTTATGGTCCTCTAAATTCATGGAGATATTCCATGCCAAATCAACCAGCGGCTCCAAGGTGACCATCTCAGATTTACCTCATTTACTTTTTTTTTTTCTTCAAATACTGTACCTCTATGTCCGATGATTACGTGCAAAATAATTCCGCTTAATTCCTTATAGTTTCACAGAAATGGAATTTTTGAGACAGGGTACTCTTTTTATCTTTTATTTATTTATTTATTTATTTATGGGGGGGGGGGGGGGGGGGTTTAAAAAGTCAATATCCTGGCGATAAATGCATGCAGGGACCTGACATTTGGTAGGAAGAATACTTGGAAACAGTACTGAGTGAAAATTATTTTAAAAATGACTCCATATGCATATTTTCATTTCTATACCATCACAAATATAGTAATTTGTTCATTAGTTATTAAAAAAAGAAAAAGTAGACACACCTACTGGGAGGATAGAACAGACAGGGCCTATATTGCAGATTTAACATAAATATGAAACCCACATTCAGTACAGAAGAAAAAAAACATTTTCCTCAGTTTAAGATTCGCGATGTTACGGCAACCTAAAATTTAAACAAATTTTTAAAAAGCGAAAATATTCCTTCTTTCACAGACGAATTTGACATATGCTCAACCACGTCAAAAATTTACTGAAGAGCCATCATTTCAACTCCAACTTCGGGCCAAAATTTATTTCTCTCAATTTATCCTTGAAGAAGACGGTCAAGGTGATGGTCCTCAAACTAATGCAGGAGCCATGGAACTGGGGGTGGTGGGGGTGGGGGGGGGACGTATGTTGGCTCACATCTCAAAAATTCAAGCCTGCAAGCCTATTATAACCGACACATACATCGTGTAACGTAAACACTTATGCACCAAGCATATAGTAATACAGTGGCTGCATTGTGGGGAATGCACCGAAACATGGCGTCAAAACATCAACGCGAGAATGTAAGCTACGCCCATGTCGTTGGTCCTTGGGTGCATATACAAGTATGAAGGGCTAAAATCAGAATATCGCACACGCCTCGTTTTCCAAATACAAGCAATGGGATTGGAGTTTCAAATAATCTAAAATCTCAACATTTTCAGTTAACCAACACACAACACACGCGCACGCACGCACACACACACACACACACACACACACTTTTCAAATCGACCCTGTCATGTGAGATGGTGTTGAGGAGAAGAGTTACTGTATGAATGTCTTGTTACAGTTCAATGATCAGTAACAATTGAGTCATGTGACTGACGGACACACAATGTTACCCCATCCAACTACAAACACTAATTGCTGGCCGGGTATGAAAAAAGAAAAAAAAAAAAAAATCTATAAATTCAGCCGTTAAAAGCTTTTAATTCCGATATTATTAGATTACATAAGAATTCGTCTAAAAACTGATTAGAACAACTTTTCCGGGTCTCGCAGTGCTCTCCAGAGACCGAGTGTTCTCGGTAGTGAAAGTGATGTGAGTGTGAGGCAAGCCTGTCCTCTGGTGGAGGAACGTTCAAGGAGAAACGCGAGTGAGGCTCAGAGGAGAGAGAGATGGAATGCAGAGCGGAGAGAGAACATTCCACAATGGGTCACGTTTTCCTTTTTGCGCAACAGAGTCGGTCTGCTTTTGTGCACTTTACTAAGTCATGATGTTTTCAAAATGAGCAGCTGATTGCCAAGGAGAAGACATACGACTAGCTCCGGTCATTCATATATCAATCCAGGCTTTCGCATTATCCTCACCACACAACCGCCACAATGCTACATTGCCCCCTTTTCAGTAGGTGGTCCCCAACAATAAATGTGAAAACCAGTCGAGGACGTCATCAGGGACCTCGGTCATGAGGAAAGTATCATCCTCAAGGCCGCTAGCATTGTACATGACTCACACCACGCCGTCTTTTCTCCTCTGCTCGCTGCCAGATGGTAGTAAAGCATCCAGGCTGTTAATGCCAGGCTCGGGAACAGCTTCGTTTCCCCAGGCGGTCAGGGTTCTTAACACCCTTCTGCCTCCTTCAGCAACAAAGCAACCTGAGCTAAACTGACAGGAAAACCAAGCAGCCTTCACACTCATCACAGCACAGCCATCAAAGGAAGTCGACATGAAAGCTACGAGATTCACTTCCTGTTATTAGTCATTAGCAATTTGTACAAACACCCATTAGGGTGGGACGGAATAGGAAAATAATCAGTGACAGTACGGTGTGAGGAGCCCGTGGTACTGCTGTTATAATAAAGGGGAATAATTTCCTGGGAAGCAGATGTCCCAGAATTTTATTCTTTCCTCCCACGACATTATAAGTTATTGCAGATTTATTATACAAAACCCATATTATATTATTATCTGCTTACAGTTACATTTCATGCATGAAGGCTCTTTATACAAACTTATATTGAACTGTAGTGTTCATTTCTACAATAAAACACACACACACACACACACACACACACACACTGTCCAGACAGAAAAAAAAAAAAAAAAGTACTGTAGTATTTCGTTGGAGAGACTTTAGCCTCGAATACCGCGTGTAATCATATAATCGTAAAATTCATTTCTACCCAACGACAGGTTCATTTCTCACCAACATGTTGAACTGATCAGGGAAAAACTGAACTACGCCACAAAGTCTTCTGTCACACATCCCAAAAACTTTCAATAGGGTTAATGTCAGGACTCTGGGAGGGAAGGGGGTAATCCCTGAAAGTGACCTTTTTTTGAGAAGACAGTGAGACATCACATTCTAGTGACTCTGAGGATGAGCTGTTGAGCGTGACGGTAAATCCAAACTGATTCATGCACCTAACATCTTACCAACTCAGCTTTCATTCATTTTCTGAACCGCTTAACCCTAATTAAGGTCACAGGGAGGCTTACGCCTATCTCAGCCAACTCTGGGCAAGGGTGGGGAACACTCCAAACAGCTCAACAGGCCATCGTAGAGCTGACACTCACACAACCACTTATATTCACACTCGGGTGATATGGAACAGCCAATTAATCTACTCTGCAGGTTTTTAGGACTGAGGGAGGCAAATGGAGTACCCGGAGGAAACCCATGCAAGCACGGGGAGGACATGCAAACTTCACACAGAAACGTCTGAGCTGGGAATAGAACCCATGACATTCTTGATGTGAGGCGGACGTGCTGGCCACTACGCCACCGTCACAGCACTTTTCTGTCGTCAGTTGGTTTAGGAACGAAAAGAACTATTTTCCGTGATTTCTGCACTTGCTGTTTGTGCAGCTCAGCACCGGATGATAATTGTCTGTCTGTCTTCCTTTTGGCTTTTTCCCTTTTACCCGGGAGTCGCCACAGCGAATCATCTGATTCGCACGTTTGATTTGGCAAAGGTTTTTACGTCGGATGCCCTTCCCGTCACAACCCTTTTTAGCAAGGGACAGAAACACGCTGACGACTTTGCAGCTCCTCTTTACGAAAGTCAGCAATGGTTCTTTTACATCAACCTCTCACCATAGACAGTGACAGACATGGCCCGCCTTTGATAACCCAGTTAGCTGCACTGGGGGGGCAGTGACAACCTTGTGGAGAGTGGGACTCAAACCCCCAACCTTTGGATCAGCGATCCAGCGCCCTATCCCCCACCGGATGATAATTGATGATATGTTATTCTACGCAGGTCAGTGACGCAGTCCGGCCAATCAAATGAGTTGACATCACTTCCAGGCTGGAACATCCAATCAGAAGAGCAACATGTCTCTGATAATGCCTCGAGTCGTAACACTCAAGCGCACTTTAAAATCAGATGAGGCCTGACGCAGTTGGAAGGAAGCGCTGATGTTATACATTATATGTTATGATGCTATATCAATTTAAAGAGCGAGTCACACCAATTCACCACAGGTCCACTTTAATGAGATTATACACCCTTAAATGTGTGAGGCGTTTATGTGCAAACTAAATGATGTACATCCATACTGATCCATGAACCAATGTACATCCATACTGACTAAATTACCTTTAATTCAGAAGTTCACTGCTCAAACGTCCAGTTACTGAGTAAAACCGTTATAAACTCCACACGCCAAGTGTTGATGTAGAGCCAGCTGTTACGTCATGAATCAAAAACCAAAAGAAAAAAGAATGGAAATGTCCTGTAATCGCCGGCCCCCCAAAAAACGAGGTGTGTAACAATGTGATTATTGGTAAATAAATGCTGATCGGCACTCAGTTAGCATTTGAGGGAGCTCAGCGGCGTGGAGAGAGT
>CM045730.1:68205346-68310346 GCA_024760905.1 Plotosus lineatus
AAAAAGTGTGATACAGAGAGAAGAGACAGCATGAGAGAAAAGAGAGAGAGAAAGGAGACACAGATAAGAGAGAGACAGAGTCAGCAAAAAAGAGAGACGGATCACTAGAGAGAGATAAAAAACAAAAAAGTAAAAGAGATAGAACGATAGACCGAGATAAAGAGAGAGAGAAAGCAAGAGAGAGATAAAGAGAGAGAGAAGGCATCTGCCACCACTCGAACGGTGACAGAAAGCAGGAGCAAGAGAGAGAGAGAGAGAGAGAGAGAGAGAGAAAGAGAGAGAGAGAGAGAGAGAGAGACTGGCATCTGCCACCCACTCACTTTAATGGTGAGAGAAAGCAGGAATGAGAGAGAGAGAGAGAGAGCGAGAGAGACACTGGCATCTGCCACCCACTCACTTTAACGGTGAGAGAAAGCAGGAGTGTGTGAGAGAGAGAGAGAGAGAGAGAGAGAGAGAGAGAAAGAGAGAGACAAGCATCTGCCACCCACTCACTTGAATGGTGCTTCAGCGACTGCCTTGGTTGACATGGTAACGTAATTAGTGAAGTCCTTCCAAGTTGAGTGAAAGTGGACTTGGACCCCCGCATGCAGCTGGAGGTCGACTAAAGCCTACAGAATGAGCGAGAGACAAAAGATTCAGCCCCTGAGTGGACGAGGGATAAACTCACCTGCCCCGGTGCTCGAAGGCCACATTACAATACAGGCACTCTCCAAACCTCGCATCACGCCATTTCCTACTTTAGAACAATCACAAGCGCACAGCAGGGCCGATCCCCATCCACTGCACACTCGCACAGCTCGAACTCATGGCGGCAGAGAAGGACAAAAAGCCACGCCCAGTCGAATTCAGCTATTGGTGTTGGATTTAGACAAGCTTCCGAACTTTTCTCATCATCGATCTGATGACAAACAAATTTGGTACGCGTCACCTAAAGAGGGCTCTGAGGAAAAGGTACACCAGGAATTTCGCTAAGATCTCAGCCAATCCGATCAGTACAGCTTGATGTGCATGCACAGAGTCACGCCCTCAACAAAAGAGGTTTCCATGGCATCTTTCCCCTGACGGTCTCATTGGCCGCCTCATCGCTGCTTGCAGCTGGATGGTATTTAGCTGCATTAGCATTTATTCATTCATATGCTGAAGTACTTAATCCTTTATTAGGCTTGTGGGGAGGTTGGACCCCATATCAACTGAATGTGGGAGAAAGCGAGATACACCCTGAAAGCTTGCCATCCATCCCAGAGTCAAAACACACACACACACACACACACACAAACACACACACACACGCACACACACCAGCAGGGGACTTTGAAACAGCTAATTAGCTTAATACACATGAGTCTGAACCCTACACAGAAATGCCCTCAGCAGGACTCGAACCCAGACCCTTCCCGCTATGAGGTGGATGTGCTCACCACCTCAGTACTCATAGTAGCACTAAAATAAAGGTTGAACGTGCCTCCTCCACCTCCAACCGAGACACATCAGGAAGCTGCCACACGTCTTTCCTCTTCCTCTTCTTAGTCTCGCCTCTCAGCACGGCGTCCCGAAACTTCTGACGACTCTTAGCGTTCTGACTCCTGCGAACAAGACGTTCAGAGGTATAGTCGCTCTTACACCGACGCTCTCGTCACCACTCTGCCCTGCAGACAAGGTGTATGAATACTAACACAGAGATCGCAAGTTCGAAAATGGGTTAATGCCACAGCCATCCGCAGCCGAGAGTCCACGGGAGCAAACTGGACGAGCCCTCATGGGTGGGTGGGAGGGCGGTACGGCATCTACTCGCTTCTCGGTCACTCACAACGAACAGCAGCCAATCATGGGTGTTTTTGAGCTCATTCATACAAGGGATGGCAGATAGCGCTTTTCCTCCGAGTGTTAGACCGCCCCCAAAATATGCACGGTGGATGGCTAGCATTGCATTTCACGGAGGGGGGCATGGGCATGCTTTCAGCCCTTCCTGGTTGGTGATGGTTATGTAACAGTGAAAATTACACCTGATGGCTGGGAATTTGATACAACTAAATTCCGGGCGAAAATGTGGAAATTATACATATATATATATATATATATATATATACATATATATATACATTATATACATATATATATATACTCTCTTACGCGTGATCTCTGGCACTGCATCTGCACATCAGTGGTTTTATTTTTGTTTTCTGTATATTTTTCTGTTATTTCGTCCAGTTTTGAATACCCCCAGGACCCCAGGTCCATCTGCAACACCATCTCGTTCCGCTGTGCACAATACGACCATCAACTAAAGTAAAGCGGGTCAGATTCACCATGTACGAGCAAGTAACACATCAAACCACATGCAGGAGGCGACAATTAACACGCAACTTGCATCACTGTTGAACTAGACGTGAATCACCTGACGAGGGATTCGAAACGCATCACCGTTGAAGTGTTGCCACCTCTCGTTGCCGAGGTAACCCTCTCACATATCCTGCTTAAAAAGCTTTCCGAGTGAAAATGTGAGCACTACTGGCCGATCCAGGACCAATTTTATCATCCATACCTATAATTTAATTCAAATTATTATCATTACTTTATTTTTATTATTATTGTTGTTGTTATTGTTAATAATAATAATAATGTCTGTCTTCCTTTCGGCTTTTTCCCTTTTACTCGGGAGTCGCCACAGCGAATCATTTTGATTCGCACGTTTGATTTGGCAGAGGTTTTTACGTCGGATGTCCTTCCTGTCACAACCCTTTTAGCAAGGGACAGAAACACGCTGACGACTCTGCAGCTACTCTTTACGAATGTCAGCAATGGTTCTTTTACATCAACCTCTCACCATAGACAGTGACAGACATGGCCCGCCTTTGATAACCCAGCACTGGCGGGACAGTGACAACCTTGTGGAGAGTGAGACTCGAACCCCCAACCTTTGGATCAGCGATCCAGCGCCCTATACCACTAGACCACCACTGCCCCTAATAATAATAATAATAATAATAATAATAATAATAATAATATTATGTCATCATTGTGCAGCAAGTATGGAAAGGAGACTTGTGCATTATGAACCAAGAATCCAGTGGTACACTGACTTACGAGTGTCCCTTATAACGAATTTTCCATTATATGAGCTTCAATCCACCAAAAATTTGCCCCATCCAGCAAGCAAAATCTTGATTTACGAGCTCAGCTGGGGAAATTGGCTTTCCGCACCGATTAGCCTCATATTCTTCCACGTGTATTCCTGTGCGCGCCGAGAATGCCCTCTGCAGTACTTCGCAATTATCTTCTGGTCCCCCCACACACACAAACACACACGCACAAATATAAATAGTGTTTCCTGCACTTCGTATCGTTTCCTCGGTGCTTTTCCCCTACACCAGAGGGAACACAAAGTGCCACTGTCACCTAGTGCCACCAATGCGCAAAGTGTCACCAATGTGCAATTACACTTAATTCTAGTACAGTATGGCAAAAAAGCATGTTCCCCAGGGTCACACACTCCCACCTGGCATCACCCCTCCACACACTATTTGAGAAACACTCACCTTGTGGGAGCTCACCACAAGTCTTTCATCAATGCTATCTTTCAGCTCTGATTGGTTTTCGCCTGAATCTCTGATTTGGGTGGGACGATGATGTAGTCATTCGTATGTTCAGCTCACAGCTCGGTTCGATTCCTGGGTTTCGCCGTTTTGTATCTGTGTGGAGTTCGCATGTTCTCCCCGTGCTCGTGTGGGTTTCTTCAGTGTACACCGGTTTCCTCCCACGGTCCAACAGCATGCACAGTGGGCTGTTTCAAATTGCCCCTATAAATGAGTGTGAGTGTAAATGATACTCTAAGTGTTGGCTCTGAAATGTCAAGCTGTTCAGAGTGTACTCCACCCTTGCCCAGAATTGGCCGAGATGAGCGCCAACATCCTTGCGACCATAATTAGGATTAAGCAGGTTATAAAATAAATGAATGAATGAAACGCCCACTTTACTGACGTTCATTGACTTTGCACAGTTGTTTGTCACTCATTAGTTCCTGTGTGGACGTCCTTCCCGTTGACGCAGCCCATGCTTACCAGTAAAATTTAATCCAGGGAGACTATTGGTCCCGTCGAAACCGCCCCCTGTAACACGATCTACCCATCCAAGAGAAGTCCGCCACGTATATTTCTGATTTGCCCTCATAGGGAAACACTCAGGATATTAAAGATATTTTCAATGTGAATGCTTTAAGGCAGTGCTTCGCAATTACTCAATTATTTTCTATGACGCCCCCTCTAGGAAAAAAAAAAAAAAAAAAAACATTTCACGCCCCTCAGCGCCCCGCACACGACTATAGTGTTCATATCGTTTGCTTGGTGCTTTTTCCCTACACCATAGCGCAACAATGAGAGCGCCACTGCCAACTACTGTAGTGGATGCACAATTACACTTAATTGTAGTACAGTATGGCAAAAAAGAATGTTTCCCAGGGTACCCCACTATTTGAGAAGCACTGCTTTAAGATATTTAAAAAAAAAACAAACAAACAACAAAAACAAGTATCATTTACGTATTTGCTGAAAGACTTTAGCCTATTCAGGTGAAAGGGAGGCTAGAGCCCATCTCCGCGGACTCTGGGTGAAGGAAGGGTACACCCTGGACAGCTCACCCAACCACTGCAGCGCCAACACTCACACCTAAGAGCAATTTGGAACCAACAATTAACCTACTGTGTATGTTTTTGGACTGTGGGAGGAAACCCACACAAGCACGGGGAGAACATTTCAAACTCCACACAGAAACACCTGAGCTGGGACTCAAACCCAGAACCTTCTTGCTGTGAGGCCAACCGCAGCGCCACCAACAGCGGTGCATCCTTTAATCTATACATACATGCTTTACTTAATAATATTTTATTTCTGATGGACATCTTCATGCCTTTTCAAGACTAAAATAAAACAAATCAAACACCCACTTAAAGTATTCCTCCATGTCCATCACCGCCAGACTCAGAGTTCTGTCGGCATTCCCCGCCATAAGACGGAGAACCCAAGCAGTGAGGGTTACGCCACAGTCGCTCAATCCTGAACTCCTCTTCTCCTGTATCCACACAAACACATACATACACACACACGCACGCACACACACGCACGCACACACACCTCTTCAAGCTCTTCAGCAGCTCTACACGACATGCAGCATATTGAAAAGTGTAAAGAGATCATTTTTTTTACGTCAGAGTCAGCAGTGTGTAATTACACTCATTATCTTTAATCTTCGCAGGTCAAAGCGACATCTCGGCATCACCTTCAGAGTCAGCGCTGCTAATTTGATCAGAGTGTACGCGAGCTTACCTCAGAGTGCGCGAGAAGGACATGAGGAGTTAATGGCCTTATTAGCACATTAACGTTAAAGTGTGAGAGACTTCAGCTGGTAATGAGCGTTTAGGAATAAAGTGCTGCTGCTCACCTGCATGGAATTGTAAACCATGCTGACGAAGTTCTCCAGCTGGACCTGGAGCACCACAAGAGCCTCTGGGACAGACACCAGTCTGCCGGTCTGGGGGCAAAAAACATTTTTTTAAAAATGGAAACACACCAGCAAGCAGTGAAGAACATAATAATAATAATAATAATAATAAGAAGAAGAAGAAGAAGAAGAAGAACAACAACAACAACAATAATAATCATAGTAATAATAATGATAAAACTAATACTAATACTACTACTACTAATAATAATAATAATAATAATAACAATAATAATGATAATAACAACAACAATAATAACAATAATAATAAGAAGAAGAAGAAGAACAACAACAATAATAATCATAGTAATAATAATGATAAAACTAATACTAATACTACTACTAATAATAATAATAATAATAATAATAATAATAACAATAATAATGATAATAACAACAACAATAATAACAATAATAATAATAATAATAATAATAATAATAATAATAAACAATGGTCCAATACCACTTCCTGATACAGAAAGCATGGCCGTATAATAACTTTACAGAGAACATTTCTAATTATTCATCAATTATTAAGTACGTTCCTCACTTTCTTTTCATTTGCCGAGCCACTTTATCTTTTCTTAGGCAGGCGAGAATGCTGGAGGCTATCTCAGCCGACGCTGGGTGAAAGCGCAGGCCCAGCATGCACGCAACCACCTGCATTTTCACTCAAACTGAGCGGTATTACAGCCTAATGTGCTTGTCTATGGAATGTGGAAGGAAATGCCAGCAGGCATGGGGAGGATGTGCAAAATTTACTCAAACCCGGGACCTTCTTGCTTTGAGGCGGACATGCTAACCACTACGCTATCGTGTCGCCCCAAGATACAGAATGGTCCAGAAAATAAAAACATACTACATGGTAGCGTTTAGTAAGAAAAAAAAAATCCTGACAGTGATATATACACGTGTGTGTGTGTGTGTGTGTGTGTGTGTGTGTGTGTACATACTTGGGGACAGGGTGTGCGTCTAACCCAGGACACGCTCCGTGGCAGTGGCTGCCTCTCAATGGCACAGTTGCATCCAAGTGTGTGCAGTGAGGTCAAAAGGTCAGCCCCACCTTCCAGCTGCAGCAGACCTACACACACACACACACACACACACACACACACACACACACACACAGACCATTTACAGGTTAAAACTGTGTAATATTGAGAAAAAGGTTGTGGAATATCAACACCACCTACCAGGATCTACCACCACCACCATGTGTTTGATGCACTCCTCCGGTCTCATGGCCTTCACAGCATCCATCAGTGTTTTCTTCTCTAATCTTATTCTCTCCTTCTCTCCGTGCTGCTTCTCCTGCCCTGCTTTTCTGCGCAGAACCTCACCTCTGCCCACCTTAATCTCCTCTAGGGTGCATTTGCGCTTTCGTACGCCGCCATCGATAAAGACGGGCTCGTTCCCATCATGCCTCACAGCACCTGGATGGTCCTCTACAATTCCAACACACCGAGACGTCGATGTCGTCTCTTTCAAGCCTCTGTTCTGATTCACACATGACTTTTGGCTCTCACATGTGCCCTTAACTGCAGCTCTTTGTTTCAGTCTCACAGCCAGAGGAATAAAAGCCTCCTCCTCCTCCTCCTCACTGTCACTGCTGACTGTGCAGATGTGTCCTCCAGCAGGCTGAGCAAAGATAGAATGAGCCACTGTAGGGTTCGAAGGTTCAGAACGTTCAGAACAAAGCAAATTATTGGTGTTTTGGAGAAAATCAATCACCGGGAGCTGCTCGGAGTCGCTCGAGTCATTGTCAGTGATGCATAATCCTGCCTTGTTGCTTCCCATCCTGAGCATTCAGATACATTACACGACGTTTATTAATAAAAGAACACGTTATTAATGCATTTTATATGATCTCAAATCTGTAGTGTCGGTCATCTTCGACTGAGAGCAGAAAAAGAGCCTGATGAGGGAATAACTGATAACTGTGGTGTAATGTGTGATAAAAATGATTATGAATTAATGAAACTGTCATATTTCTCACCCTGATGTATAAAAGATATTAAAAATCACTTTGAGTAAAAGAAATGTAATTAGAAGGTAGCAGTGACTCTGCACCAGCCTGTGGTTGATTATTTGCCTAGAACAGCATCATGGCTGTTTTCTTTCTGAGATCATTCACATCTGCAGCAAAGAAAACATCAATAGTCATAAACGGGGGAGTATCACACAAGCATATATATAACAGTGAATAAAAATGTCTGACATACCTCTGTTTAAAAATGCATTCTCTACATTCGAGAATCAGACACTTTGTTAGAAATCCGTACCTTATTTTAATGAAATTCCCTCCAACAATTAAAACAGAGCGGAAATAGTTTGTTTCTTCTTCCTCTGCCTTTTCTTAACGGTCTATGGAACTCAGCTGTGTACGGTGCCGCCACCTATCGCCTCAAAGCTCCTATTACAACACTCAAAAATATTTAATACGAAATAATAGACACTCACACAAAGTATGCATTTGTTTAGAAAATACTTTAATCACGTATCTATCGTTATATATCATTGTATATATAATGATACAGACGTGATTAAAGTTTTTTTTTTACTTTTAAACATGTACTTTTAATTATTTAAAAAAATGAAACACTGTCTGACGTCTGTTAGCGTCATTACGTCATCACGCTACAGTACGTGTTTCAAAATGGCGGCGCTCGTGTCCTTGTTGCCAAGATCCAGAGCAGGCAAGTTTGTGTGTTTTATAATTAATATTTACATTAAAGAGTCAAAATCAAAGCACGCTGGAATAGCTGGTGCAATGAATGTGATGCAGAAAATATTTATTTTATATAAAAGTATATATTTATTCTGTACAGCTAGCTTTGTTAACCTAAGCATACATTAGCCATCTTTTAATAATACAGTAATAAAGTTATTTGTATTGTTTACATTCCACTCATCCACTTACTCACTCACTCACTGAACTGCGGAATACTATTTGGGTGTCGACGAGGCTGGAGCCTATCTCAGCCAGCATAACAGTGAGCGAAGGTGAGGGGTAGACTATTGCACAGACTGTTGTAGAGCAACACACACATTCACACTCAAGATACAGGGACAATTTGGAGCAACCATTCAGCTTAATCCATGTGTGTTTGGTCTGCGGGAGGAAACCGATGCCGATAAAGGTGGTTACCTTTAAATTCTTTAAACAGTCATACCTCAGCTAACCAATTTAATCCGTTCCAAGAGCGAGCTCATAAGCCAAAAAGTTCGTTAAATCAAACAATCGTTCCCATAGAACAACAGAAAACCAATTAATCCGTTCCAACCCCCTCCCAAACTCATATAACCTCCACAAACACGTATATTTCACCTAATATAGTGCAGCTAACTGGGTTATCAAAGACGGGCCATGTCTCTCACTGTCTGTGGTGTGAGGTTCATCTGAAAGAACCATTGCTGACTTTCGTAAAGAGGAGCTGCAAAGCCGCCAGCGTGTTTCTGTCCCTTGCTAAAGGGTTGTGTCAGGAAAGACATCCGACGTAAAAACCTATGAACCAAATCAAACGTGTGACTCATTTTACATTAACATTAATAATAATTAAACAAGAATAAACAATAAGACCAGCCTTAAAAATATCTTTGTTGGCGGTAACACAGCCGATTGGGCCGAGATTGTAGATAAGAAACCCTGCCTGAGCATTCACAGATGCAAAAAATAAAAATATACCAGATGGTTGTGTTGAAAAAACACATGTGTCCCCTATCGTGGACTGGTCTGGTACCTTCTGAGTCGTAGGACGACTCTTGGTGACCTGCCATGAAGGATAACGCCTTGATTATCATCTTCATGGAGATTTTCTTGGCAAGGATAGTGCGGTGGTTTGCCATTGCCTTCTGCACGATGCGAACCTACAGGCAATTTAGAACAGCCAATTAGCCTATGGTGCATGTTTGTGGACCGTGGGAGGAAACTGGGGTACCCAGAGGAAACCCACGTGAGCACGGGGAGATCAAGCAAACTCCACACAGAAACGCCCAGGCCAGGAATCGAACCCAGGCCTTCTTTCTGTGAGGCAGACGTGCTAACCACTACACCACCGTGCTGCCTGTCCTCTATCATATGCCATACTAAAAAGTTGTCAAAGCGAAATCAGTATCAACCGCGCCTTGTGATTGGTCAGTTTCACCAGTTCGGTGAAACAGCGATTCTCATTGGCCAGTACTGTCTTAACAACAAAGTGGAAAGCATGATGGAAGGGGACAATGATGAGGGGGAAAAAAAAACTGTTCTCTGTGACTATTAAAGGTCCCAACGTTAAAATAATAAATAAATTGATGCGTTTCAAATTGAGCAACACGTTTGCTGACATTTTCAAACAAATACAAGTTAATTATAAACCGCCAGTAACAGCGCGGAGCGTGACGAAGGTATTTGTTAGTTGTTGAGTGCGATAATAAACTTTGATATTCAGTTTGTTGATTTCAAATATAAAATTTTTATTTCATTCTACTGTGTTTACATCATCACATACATAATATAGCATGATGTATGAAAAAATTTCCCTGTGAATCCCGAGTGGCCTGCACAGGAAAGGGAAAAAAAACTTTTCCTCCTCCCGGGTGAATCTTTTTGATCATGATATTGCCAACAAAGAATTTTTTGAGCCTTGCCTAAGTCAACTAACCCTTCCGATCATTGACTGCAACGAAGATGTCACATGGGCAGGCAGGAGGTGGTGCGTAACAGAGGAGGAGGAGAATTTTGTGCGTGTGCATGCTACGAATGCCAGCGAGGAAAGGCTCATGGTGACCTCCCACAAGGCCAGTGCTTCTCAAATAATGGGGCACCCCCCCCCATGCCGGGGGTAGGGGTATGACCCTGGGGAACATGCTTTATGCCATACTGTACTAGAATTATGTGTGATTATGCATTCTCTACAGTAGGTGGCAGTGGTGCTCTCATTGTCTCGCTATGGTGTCGGGGGGAAAAAGCACCGAGCAGTATGAGATGAAGTGCAGTAAACACTATTTATAGTCATGTGTGGGGCGCTGGGGGTGTATGTGTGAAATGTTTGTTTTTTTTTCCTAGAGGTGGCGTCACAAAAAATAATTGAGAAGCACTGCACAAGGCATTCTCTGAGCGCGGAGGAATACACGTGGAAGAATGCGAGGCTAATCGGCCCGGAAAAGTCATTTCGAGGAGAGCTCGTAAAGTGAATTTTTGCTGGTTGGGTGGAGCAGAATTTTGGTGGGATCGAAGCTCGTATCATGGAAGATTCGTTATAAGGGACACCCGTTAGACTCGTTGGCACCACTGTGCTTTTTAAGCCCGTACGTTCATTGTTTTACTCTCTCCAGGGGCTGTGCAGCAGCCTACTGCTCCTAGGAGGGGTGTCGGACTCGTGCCGTAAAGGGACGTGTGGTTGCAGGGTTTTATTTCAACCAAGCAGCAGCACACCTGACTCGGCTCATTTAATCAACCATTTAAGTCTTCAGGTAGCTGATTGGTCAATCTGTGTGCTCTGTACAGAGACTGACCAATCAAATGCCTGAAGACGCGGTTCAGTTGATTAAATGTGCCGAGTCACGTGTGCTGCTGCTTTGGCTGAAACAAAAACCTGCAGCCACACGGCCCTTTGTAGCATGAGTCTGACACCCCTGTGTGTGTGTGCGTGCGCGCGCGTGTGTGTGTGTGTGTGTGAGAGAGAGAGAGAGAGAGAGAGAGAGAGAATTTAGTGGCTTTTTAACACCTGCCCCGCCCTCATAAATGGCCTAATTAAAGACATATGCTCTGATGTTCTTTACTATTTTAATAAACTGATTTATTTGTAAATCAAATTTGGGTTGAAAAACCAAAGAACTCAGTTTTTATTTTCCGTCTGAATATATCTTCCAGCTTTTTTTAACCACGTCTACAAAAAGGGAATGTGTTTGTAATTTTTCTCAGCTATTGCTATAGACGAGGCCGACCCAATGGTGGTAGTCACGCCCACCGGCCCCATCATGTTCTACAGCGCCGATGACCTTTGAGGGTGAAACGTGTGCAGCATTACACGGTCAGCGTGCTGAACGCTGTCAGTTTGTCCGTCGTCCCGATACCCGTTGCCGCACTTCTCGGCTTGAACACGCTTGAGCGGTTAAAATATCAAGAACACGGATCCATGGACCGAGACACTCCACAGGGTTCAAAGCCTGAGATAATGATCCGTGATGGTTCGGGGTGATTATCGTCCAATTTAGTCGTTTTCCAGACATTTCACAACAGTGTCTACTGTTCACTTCAGAACTATAACCCACCCCCACCCCCGTTATAAAAAAGACAGGTGTGTGTGTGTGTGTGTGTGTGTGTGTGTGTGTGTGTGTGTTGGGTATGTTCGCTCTGTATAGATTTATTTCATCATTAGTTCCCGTGCTGGTGTATAATTCTGATGTGAACTGTAACTCATCAATCCTACAGTCCAACCGTCAATACAGTCATGATCTCGAGGTCTTGCATCAGTGTGTGTGTGTGTGTGTGTGTGTGTGTGTTTCTGCAGGTCTTCTCATGTCTTGTCAGACACTGGCGGTTCTCTGCAGCAGATCAGCATCTAAAAAGGCTGGAGGCAGCAGCAAGAACCTGGGAGGGAAAAGTCCGGGTCAGAGATACGGCTTCAAGAAACATGACGGTAGATTAAAGTGTTGAGACGTGTGTCTGTGCTCTCGGTGTGCTTCCTGAGTCCGTATAATACAGACAGGCTACACGGCTCGTTTGCATTTCCTGTAACACACTGTGACCTTTGACCTCAGGGTTACTTCAGTGTTACCTGTATGCAGCCGTAGAGCTTGCGTTTTCCTGCAGTGTTCACTAATCTAAAGCATCTCATCTTTTTTTTTTTTTTTTTTTTTTTTTTTTCCAGGAGACTTTGTCCATGCAGGTAACATCCTGGCCACACAGAGGCTCATGCGCTGGCATCCCGGAGCTCACGTAAGATGCTCACACCCGTTAGCCTTGTACTTGTATTCACGCTAAGCCTTCGGGTCTTCCTCAGAAAGCACAGCCAACAGAGGCTGGTAGCAGCATGTTTTCGATACACAGCAATGATTACATCACTTCCTCTTGTGTTGGATCATGAGTCGGCAGCTGGCGGCTTCTGATCACTAACGTTTTCACTTGGATCAAGAAGAAATCTCTTCCCTGTTCTGGGAAAGTAAAATAATAATAATAACAATGTCTTGCTTCCCTGTTGGTGAGCTGTTCAAATGTCATCGCACTACAGGGATTCTGGGTAATAGCCCTCGGGGGAGTGAGGTCGGATGCACGCTTGCAGCAGAGGTGCATTAAGGGCACAAGAGGGGTGCTTGGAGACTAGCATTAGAGAATTGGGCCCCCCTGTGGTGTCACGTTCTTGTGAGAGAACACACAGCACCAGGGTGTGAGTGTGGACATTACAGCAGAGGATTATATTCTCTTCAAAAAGACACGAGGCCTTGATGTCATCAGAATGTTGTTGTTTTTTGTTTTTTTTTTGTCTGTTTGTTTGTTTTGTTTTGTTTTTTTTTGCTTCTATAAAAGAACCAAAGGTCCTGGGTTCGAGTCCCAGGCTCGGTAGGTGTGAGTCTGTGTGGAGTTTGCATGTTCTCCCCGTGCTTGAATGGGTTTCCTCCGGGTACCATGGTTTCCTCCCACAGTCCAAACCCATGCACAGTAGGCTAACTGGCCGTTCCGGGTGCAAGTGGTTGGTCGGGCGAGCTGATCAGGGTGCTTACACCCGGTGTGGGCTGAGATGGGCTCCAGCTTCCCCATAATGTGGAAAGGAAGGAAGTATGAAGCATGATGGAATGTTTCTACATTTTTGAAGCTTCAGAGGTTCAATTACCTTCAGGTTGCTCCGTGAAAAGTTAAATCTTTTTTGTAATAATATATTCAATACAGTATTTATTTATTTTAATTGTGTAATGAAATACATTTTGGAATTTGTGATATAATTTTCCCTCGTGCGCTTTTTCGCTCTCTCTTTCTGTCTGACTCACAGTCGCTCTCTCTCTCTCTCTCTCTCTCTCTCTCTCTCTCTGTCTCTCTGTGTGTGTGTGTGTCTCACACCCACACCCTCTATCAGTCTCTCTGTCCATCTCGGTGTGTGCGTCTCTCTCTCTCTCTCTCTCTCTCTCTCTCTCTCTCTCACTCTCTCTCTCCCCCTCCCTCTTTCTCACTCTCTCTCTGTCTGCTCCCTCTATCAGTCTCTTTCTCTGTGTGTGTTTGTCCATTTCTCTCTCTTTTTGTTGTTGTCTGTGCCTCTTTTTGTCAGTCTCTCGCGCGCATTCTCTCTCTCTCTCTCTCTCTCTCTCTCTCTCTCTCTCTCTCTCTCTCTCTCTTGCCATCTCTATCAGTCTCTTTTTCTATCTGTCTGTGTCTCTCTCATGTGCTCTATCAGTCTCTTTTTCTGTCCTTCTCTCTGTTTCTTTGTCTGCCTTTGTGCACTCTTTCTCTCTTAGTCTTTTTCTTCTCTCTCCCCCTGTCTCCTCTGTCCATCTCTCATTGTCTCGCTCTCTCTTGGAGTATATGTGAAGAGAGACATTGAAAAGTATTGCAGCATAAATCTAAAATAACCATCAGTAATACATATTTTGTTTATTATTTGAATAATCCAGTTTTTACCTTTAAGTTGTTCATCATTACTAAAAATCTTCCTACAGTTTATCCTCCACACATCCAAAAATTCATCTCACGCTGCACGGCACGTGACTCTGGAGCTGAGTCTGGAATGTAGTCCTGTGTAATAAACACACATTGTACCATCTTTCTTTCTGACAGGTGGGTATGGGGACAAACAAAACGCTGTACGCTCTGGAGGACGGTACGGTCCGGTTCACTAAAGAAGTATACATTCCTCTGCCACGTAGCACCGACGCTAGAGACGTGATTCCCAACCTGCCCAAAGGAGCCGTGCTGTACAAGTCCTTCATCAACGTCGTCCCCACCAAGCAGGACAACAGCTTCAAGCTAGTGGACATGGTCTGAGAGATGGGTCTGGTCCACTTTCTGGTTCTCTGAACTGAGATGTGTGTGTGTGTGTGTGTGTGTGTGTGTGTTTTGTACTAAATTAATAAATAAATATCATGCACACAATCCCTGCCCCACTCATAAGTTTGTGCACCCCTCCTGATTTATAAAGTGTTTGCAGAACTCGAAGGTAATAGAAATGTATACATTCACAGCATTTGGCAGACACTCTGTGACTTATAGTTTTATTTATATATATATATATATATATATATATATATATTACAGGGAGTCCTCGGTTTACGATGCTGATCCGTTTTTTTTTAAGACACGATGTAACCCGAATTTCAGTGTAAGTTAGAACATAACATAAAATTTACTGAAAAGTACTGTACATACAGTGCTGTAATAAAATGTAACAGTTAATTATAAAGTATTAAAAAAAGAGAAAAATTCCTGACCACAAGGATGAAATCCAGTGCGGGAGGGAGAGACGGGCTTATTGTGCTGGAGAAGCTGGGGCAGGTGAGCCTGGAGTAGTAGATGCAGCTGAGGTACACGGTACATGATCTGTTGTAGGCCTCTCTCTACCTTCTTAAAATTCTGCTCCAGGTTCGACTAGACACAGAGCAACCTCTTCTCATCCAAGATCTCCTTGTAGCATCGCATCAAATCCATGATGCCTCTGGAAACCCTAGTGAACCTTTCCAAGTTGGGATCCTGAGCCTCAAAACTTGCCAACGCTTGCTGCATCTTGTGCGCCCGAAACTAGTTTGCATTTGTTTACGTAACCGCGTAAGACGTAATGACGCGTAATATTACAGTACCAAGACTGAGCGAAGGGAGCGACGCCGTCTTCCTCGGCCCACAACCACAACACAGCGTATTCTTCCGCCTCGTGTGCCTGAAACTAGTTTGCGTTTGTTTACGTGACCGCGTAAGACGTAATGACGCGCAATATTACAATACCGAGACTGAGTGAAGAGAAGCGACGCCGTCTTCCTCGGCCCACAACCACAACACAGCATATTCTTCCACCTCGCGCGCCCAAAACTAGTTCACGTTTGTTTACGTGACCGCGAAAGATGTAATGATGCGTAATATTATTTTTTATATTTTTATGGGGGCGTGTTTGTAACCACGAAACGGCGTAAGTCTGGACTGATGTAAACCGAGGAGACTGTATATTTTTATGCAGCTGAGCAATATTGGGTTAAGGGCCTTGCTCAAGGGCCCAACAGTGGTAATGGTGGGGATTGGACTACTGACCTTCCTATTAGCAACCCATTACCTCGCCCACTAAGCCACCACTGCCAGTTATAGAACTGGATCTTGATTTGAAATGATCATATCCTAGACATGTTCCTGACGGAATGCATGCTCGTTGTAAGAACACTAAATCACAGCGTTAATGATCTCACGGTATCGGGCACGCATTCGGGTTACTCTTGGATCTGGAACACACCATCACATCCCCAGGAGATGTGGGACTAAGATCAAGAGAAATTTCTAAAATCATAAGGTTTATCATGGAGTGGGATAGCTGGTGTTCTGATTGGTTACCTGTGTTATCATCTCCCTGACCCTGACACACGGGGTATAGTGTAAGGGGTAATGTCGATAGGCAGGCGGCGGCACGTACACCTCACAGCAAGAAGGTCCTGTGTTCGATTCCCAGCCTGGCCATTTCTGTGTGGAGTTTGCATGCTCTCCCCGTGCTTGTGTGGGCTTCCTCCAGGGACTTCGGTATCCTCTAACAGTCCAAAAACATGTACAGTAGGCTAATTGGCTGTTTGAAATCAACCCTACGTGTGAATGGTTGTGTGAGTGCCAGCACTGCAATTTCCCATCGAACTGTCCAGGGTGTGCCCCGCCCTCGCCCAGAGCCAGCTGAGATGGGCACCATCAAGAGCTTTTTTACACCCGAGCCATAGCGGCTCATCAGGCTGGTGGTTATCCCCAGTTTCTGTAGTGTGAAGCAACTATGAGTTCAACTCCTCCTGGATGGGACGCTACCCATTTATACTGTTGGGTGAACACACTTGTGGTTAAGACCTTGCTCAGGGGTCTTAGCACAGTGGTGGTCTAACTGGGATTTGAACTCACAACCTCCTGATCATGAGCCCAACACTCTAACCACTATGCCACCGGCCCCACTATCCTCCCTGCAAGACCGATCGGTATTAAGCGGCTCAGAAGATGGAAGGGTGGTTTCATATGTCTCCACCCTCTCCAGCAAGTGACACGGAACATGAACCCGTTAGACGGATATTTAAACTAAAACGACATCGAGACAGTGAAAATTTAAGTCGTCTTGTCAGTTTTACTCCAGAACAAATTCAGGAAACACAGAGGGAGATTTATTTATTTATTTATTTGACTCTTATAACAGCAGCCTCTGACACTGATAAATAGCGGTATCTACATTAAAAGGAGCTTCGCCTTTAGGTTGTGCTAAAATTTAAATGATGTCTGAGATGCTCAGCCTCTTGTTGCACCTGTTACACAAGCAGCTCAAAGTTCTCCCTGATTCCTGCCTCCAGCGCTCCAGAGAAATGTAATGCAATCTTTCTCGAAAGGTAGTCGAGTTAGTGAAGTGATACCATCTGAGTGATTGGAATAGTTTGGGAGTTTATGGATACTTAGGATTTGTAAGAGGTGTTATTTCCATTTTCAAAAAAAATAAAAAAATTCTAAAAATTTTTTGAAGAGCGAGCGCAGCCTGGTTCAGCTTAGCATAAGCTCTTCGGATTTGGAAAGTGTTTGCTCCGAATTGTCGGCAGTTTTGTAATGTTTGCACTCCCATTGCATCACTGCTATTGACTCGGTCCTGCTTCAGCTGAAGATAAATAGCTTGAGGAGGAGGCTGTGATTGTCCCTCATCACCATGGAGATTTATTTCTGCGCTGCAGGCTTCACTGGTATTTTCTCTTTTACTTCTTGAAGCAATTTACACCCACGTTGGTGATATTGAGAGTCTTGGATAAGTGCGAAGCTTCTTATGCGGTGTAATGAATATAGGTGGAGAAAAAAACGCTGTCGTGCTGATTTAAAAAAAAATAAAAAATATTTTGGCGTCTTGTGAGAAAATGCTTCTGTACGGTGCATCAGGCTACAAAAGGAGCGGTTCTAGATTTATTTGTCACTCCGAGGCCCATCCACATGATCAACATGAAAGAGGATCTCGATAAAGTGCAGCGTCGACGCTCACCGTCCTATTAAATATCTCGGCTGGAGCGTGGCAGGAAGGCCATTCGACTGCAGTTCCCCAGCCCTCGTTACTCTACTCGACATGATTACTCTATTCATTGTTTTATCAATCAGAGCTCGTCCCAGCTGGATGTGTGCTTCCTCCGGAATGTCAAATTTGATACGGCCATTTGTCTCGGTAATATGTTGCTTAGCAACAAATAACTTTTCAGGGTTTTTCTTTATTTTTGTTTGGAGGTTATGAGGAATTGAGCTGATTTGTGACACATTAAAGAAACACGACAGCAGACATTGTGTTTGTAAGATGTTTTGCTTTTGATATATATAATGTATTAATCCCAGAAGGGAAATTATGTCCTCTGGATTTAACCATCCAAAGTGAGCGCACACACTATATACACACACTAGTATGTATACACACACAGTAGAGTGGAGTGAAAATTGTGAAAACTGTTTAATTATTCGTACTTGTAATAGTAATAAAAAGATGTAGAGAGGTGTCATCTAAAAGATTTTAAAAGTTTATCTTGATAAGTTGATATCTTAGGCTCCCCCAAGAGTGATGAAAATTACCATATTTGGGCATTTTCACTGTAAATGTTTAATTCTGATAGTGATCCGATTTGCTTCTATATTATCAAAAGCATATTTTAGGCAGTTTGGCACAGTGCTAACATAATATATTGTCTCAAAAAAAAAAAAAAAAAAAAAAGCATTTGTCACAAGTACATTTGTCAGGACACTTGCTTCTACAAATGTCAAACAAATGGTCTGCTTCGAATCGAAATGTGTCAATTCGGCTGATGTAGCTGTCGCTGTCCTTTCTACTCTTGTACGGCCTGAGAAGATTTGTGGATTTTGTGAGGTACACCTGCAATAACCGGACGGCTCGTTTGTACAACACAGTTGGTATCGAGGCTTTACTCCAAACGTTGATGACATCAGTGATCACGGTATCAGCGACATCAGTGAATGATGCCCGATACTTCTTGTGTTTCTCTGTGAGTGTCTCTGCAGACAGGAGGTAGAACTTCATAACGTCGCTGTACGTAGGAAGAACATTGGCTGGAAGTTTTACTGGAGCGCCGAATACCGGACAGACCAGTGGAGCACTTTTCTCTCTCGTACCTTGAACCATATCTGACATAAAACCAAAACAAGAAAATATTAAATAAAATAGCATCACGGTTATCAAGATATGGTCGGCAAGTGTTAGCAGTACATGAGGCCTCGTTGTGACACAATTTCAAAACCGTAAACCAAATATTTAGGGCTAAAAAAGGCAGATTTTACCTAATTTTGCAAGAAACGGAAAAGAGAGTTAATCTTCTTTCTGGTATGATGCTGTCTCCACCTGCCGATAGTTTCCTCTACCAAACTACTGAGTCCTGACCTTTCCAGTCATACCAAATCTGTGAACTGTGAATGTTATAATTATTTACAGTTATTCCCTTTGTGTGTGTCTCAAAGTTGACTCGACATACCTGATTTCGAGTGAGTTGGAAGAACCTAGAATTTTTTTTTACAGATTTTTGATATGTTGCATATGTTTATAACTGGTATTGTGACGTCTTTTCTACACTATTCTGAATTGACTGTGAAAAACTATGTTTCACTCGACCCTAATACACAGTTCTTCTGAATTTCTTGGTTTTACCTCAGTAGCTGCATTTTTGATGTCACCCCAAAGGTTTTCTACTGGATTAAGATTCGGGGATCGGGCCGCCACTCCAGAACTTCAATCCTCTTGATCTGGAACCAAGACGTTGCTGTTTATTGGTGTGTTTGGGGTCGTTGTCTTGTTGGAACCCATTTCATGGGCATTTCCTATTCAGTATAAGGCAGCACGACCTCTTCGAGTGTTCTGATGGATTCAAACTGATCCAGGATCCCTGGGATGCGATAAATAGGCTCGACACCGAAGTATGAGAAACTTCCCCATATCAGGCTTCAGTGTCCTCACAGTGTACTGTGGCTTCAATTCAGTGTTTGGGGCTCGTCTAGGGGCAACTAGACCCAAAAAGAACAATCTGACTTTCACCAGTCCACACAGCGTCGGCCCGTTTCTCTTTATTCCGGTCAGTGTGCTCTTTGGTAAATGATAACCTCTTCAGCAGGTCTTTTTTTCAGCGGTGGAACGTTGTGAGGCTTTTTACCGACAACTCGGCTTCACATTGGCGTCTTCTAATTGTAACAGGACTCACAGGTAACTCTAGACCTTCTCTGTTCTTCCTGAAGCTAATTGGTGGTTGAGTCCTTGACATTTTCGGTCTTTTCGATCCATTCGAATGGTAGTTTTTCACTTTTCTTCCACGTCTTTCAGGATTCGGTTGCCATTTAAAAGCGTTTGGGATCATTTTATCTGAGCAGCCTCTCATTTCCTGCACTTCTTTATACATTTCCCCCTCTGCAGTCACCCTTTTAATCCAGGTACGCTGTTCTTCTGAGCAATGTCTGGAATGACCCATTGTCCTCAGAATTTCAGAGAGAAATGTTCTATAACCAGCATGTACAACATTCACTGCCTTCATTCCTTAAATAAGGACAATAATTAGCTCCGGATTTTCAAAGAATGAATGACGTCACTAATTGAACTCCACGCTGCTATTATTTTGAACACAATTAGTGATTCAATTACACAGAATCAGCAACGTGCGGGTCAGAACTATTGGTTCTGTTGGATTCTGTTCCTCTACTGCACCTGATAGTCAATTATTTAGCATGTAGAAACATATTTTTTTTACGAAAAAGACTATTATTGAATGATCGGGTTAGTGATGTCTGACTGATATTATTTTGAACATGGTTGTATATCTACAGTCTAAAATGCACTTTATTCATTTTCTGAACGGCTTAATCCTAATTCGAGTCGCGGGGAGGCTGGCACCATCTCAGCCGACTCTGGCCGTGGGTGGAGTACACCCTGGACAGCTCGCCAGGCCATCGCAGAGCAGAAACACGCTGACAGACATGCAGCCTGCTGTTGAAAGTGTGAAGTGTAGTTTTGAGAGGACAAAAAAGTTGTATCCCAGAGTCTTTTCTTTTCGAGAATGCAGCACTGCTTTCCCACAAGCAATCAGCAACCACAATGCATTTTTATTATCTTTACGGAATGAACGCAGCTTTAACCTGGCCGAGTCACTTTAATTATTCCATTTCCAAGGAGACATTTTACAGCATGTTAATCAAGACTCCTCTGAGCTCAGTGCTCTGTTGCTGTGAGACAAACTAAAAGTCATCCAAATTCTTTAAAAAGGGGGCGAGGGGGCAAGACCGCGAGGGACACAATGCTAATAAATCACTGACAATGAACAGAAAAAGAAAGAAAGAGAAAGGACTGAGAATAGAGGAACGATAAAGAGCTCTTCTTTTAGAGGAGGGGCTTCACAACAGCGTAAACATTGTATACAGAGGAAAGCAAGAGGGACGTGGGTTCTCACAGCCTGCGTGGACGCACTATGACATGGGTCTCATCCACCTGATTCTTCTCCTGATCTTCAGCACTGTGAACAGCTGCTCGAGTGGTGAGATGCTCTTCTCTTCTTCATCATGCGTTCTCTCACATCTCTCTAAAGGGCTTTTATTCTGTAATATCCTCTAGATCAAGATTTTTGCCCAAAAGGAGCCCGCATTGATCGAGATGGATTGCATTGTTACTGGATCTCAGCGGCTACTTTAACCTGGCAAGAAGCCAGAACTGACTGCCAGACAGTGAAGACAGGGGATCTGGCCTTGGTGGGCACATCAAGTGTTGAGAAGTTCATAGAAAATTCATTTCTGCAGTAAGGCTTTGCTCTGTGTTCATCTTTCTACTCCTGCATTTTCAAATATTTTAAAATATGTGTACTTTCTGTAATGCATATACACTCCATATATATATATATATATATATATACACATACACATATATACACAGGGATCCCTCGCAACTTCACAGTTCAATCCATGTGGCTTCAGTGCATCATGCTTTTTTTTTTTGAAGTATTCATCGAATTAAAAAATAATGTAATTAAGGAATAACAGGGGAATAGTTAAGGAAAATGCCACAAAAACAAGTCCAATTATGCAAAAAAACCCTAAACAGACACAAACAAAAAACAACCCAAAACCCCCCAACAAAACTATTTGCATTTTTATGTGAGGTGCGCATCTGAGTGCATGCAGGCGTGTCTGAATGTGTGTGTGTATTTATATTTTATTTACATCTTAGGCATTATTTTTGAATGTTTAATTGTTATTATAAGCATTTATAGCGTTAAATATGTATTTATTATTATTATTATATACACATATACATGTACGCATATGTTAGTCGGGGGGGGGGGGTCGAGCCTACTTTGCGGAATTCAGCGGTCATGGGGATTTTGGGATTTATATGTGTGTGTGTGTGTGTGTGTGTGTGTGTGTGTGTGTGTGTGTGTGTGTATATATATATATATATATATATATATATATATACACACACACACACATATATATATTAGCAGCTTAGTACAAAACCACTTTAAACTTCCCAACATTATTTTGCAGCACAAAATGAAATGTTTGTACAGTACGTGAATAAAGAAAATAGTGTATCACACATAAGAGACGACTTTTCAAACCAAAGTGAAAATGAAAGCTGCTGTGATTTACATGCAAATAAAGAATCAAGTGTGACAGTCAAAATTTCCAGGAGACCTGGGGCTGGTTCTGTAAGGGACTCAGTAGATACTGTACTTATTAAACTGCACAAACTGAACCTGATGCTCTTCTACTTAAAAAAAAAAAAGTCCTCATCACACTTGACATTGAATTTATTCATTCATTCTTTTTCTGAACTGCTTAATCCTGTTTAGAGCTGCAGGGAGGCTGCTGGCCATCTCTGCCGACTCTAGGCGAGGGCAGAGTACACCCTGGACATCTCAACAGCCTGGACATCGTAGGGCAAAAACACGCTGATGGCTGTGCAACTACTGTTGATGAAAGTCAGCAATGGTTCTTTTACATGAATCTCTCACCATAGACAGTGAAAGACACACCCAGCCTTTGATAACCCAGTTAGTGCACTGGGGGGGACAGTGACACTGGGATGAGTGGTCCAGGTCCTATCACCTAATATTGAATTAGTTTAATTTATTACTGTTGCCTGTGCTTTGTAGAATTTCTATGTAGAAATCATTAATATAATGTTGTTATTTATATGTAAATAGGAGACATCTCTGTTCTACACCATTCTCGAACATTAAACATTTCCTCCAACCCCTACACATCCCTAATGTCCATCACCCGTGGTGACAGTGGCAAGGAAAAACTCTCAGTTGATGCGAGGAAGAAATCTGAAAAGGAACCAGGCCCAAAATGGAAACCCATCCTCATTTGGGTGGAACCAGAAAAATACAAACCATATATCTGTGAAATTCATTACAGTCCAAAATGTCATCCGGTTGGTTATATAACTGTAAGTCCTAAATAATTGTGGGAAGAGATTTAATATTACCAGCAGTGAGACGTCATGTTCACAGTCTGTTAGTGCAGATCTGGGCCCATTTAGATCTTCATCAGCAAGAAGGAGAGGCTTCCAAGATGAGAACTCCAGCCAGTATCAGCACCACAGGACTCAGGGAGCAGAAGGATCAGGATCACTGGCATCCCAGAAGGAGAATGTGTACCTCAACAAAAACAGAGAGTGACAGAGCAAAAGAGAGGGGGGAGGTGGGGAGGGGAAGCGAGGGGGTGGGGTTTGTTAGGTTTACTCCCAGTATTATAATGGAAACAGATGTTATCATTGCTGAGAGCAGCAGGGACTCCAGCATGACTGGCTATGGCAGCAGAACTAAAAGAGAGAGAACCAGAAGGAAGGCAGACATGAGGGCACCTGTGATATCGGGGCAATCAGCTACCCCACTGTCAGACGGACCTGGGTGAGCATGTACAGTGGGGGAGCAACAGCATCCCAATATCACGGTTTACCAGAACTCTCTATGCCTGAGACCCCAGATCTGTTTTTTTACATAATAAAAGCCTTTTAACTAACACACAACTAAACAAGTCAGGTTTCAGTCTCGCCTTAAAAACCGAGGCTGTGAACTGGACTTCGTGTATAACACAAGTGACAAAAAACACAATAAAGGCTGCTGCTTTTGCTGCAAAAATAAACAGCAAGTGTGATCATCAAGACCCTGAATAATCGGTTATGATTGGGAAGGTTCTCGGTACAGGTGTGTTGTGATTAGCGCATCTGCCTTGCAGCAACAAGGTTTTGGGTTTGACTCCTCGATTCAGGCTGTGTGGATTTTATATGTATTCCCAATGCTTGCATGGGTTTCCTCTGGGTATTCTGGTTTCCCTTCACAGTCCAAACACGCACATTATGCTAACTTTCCAGTGATAGGCTCCATCGTCCCCAGCCTTTTTCTCACCGTGGACCGGTCAACACTTGTCAATTTTACCGCAGATCATCGGGGGTGGGGGTGGGGGTCATTGATTGTTTCTATTGTAAATATTATATATACACATAATATAATATTATTATTATGATTATATATATATATATAAATGCAGAGGGTTGCGTCAGGAAGGGCATCTCGCGTAAAACAAATGCCAAACAAAAAAAATGCGAGTCACAACAAAGAATGCCATACCGGATCGGTCGAGGCCCGGGTTAAAAACAACCGCCATCAGTGCTGTTAACCAACAGGGTGCTGTTGGAAAATGGACTACTGTTGGTCGAAGACGTCGAAGAAGGAGAGGCGGGAGGCGTGTCCGTAGGTAGAGAGAGAAGAGGAAAGGCATGAGTCTAGGACTGAGAGTAGGGACTTTAAATGTTGGAACTATGGCAGGAAAAGGTAGAGAGCTGGCTGACATAATGCAGAGGAGTAAGGTGGACATACTGCGTGGTCAGGAGACCAGGTGGAAAGGTAGCAAGGCTAGAAGCTTAGGAGCAGGGTTTAAGCTGTTTTTTCATGGTGTGGATGGGAAGAGAAATGGAGTCGGAGTCATCTTGAAGGAGGGGTTTGTCAGGAATGTTCGAGATGTGAACAGAGTGTCAGACAGAGTGATGAGTCTCAAGTTAGAAATTGAAGGCGTGATGTTCAATGTTGTTAGTGTTTATGCCCCACAGGTAGGATGTGAGCTAGAAGAGAAGGAGAGATTCTGGTGTGAGTTTAGATGAAGTTATGCAGAGTATCCCTAAATGTGAAAGAGTGGTCATTGGGGCAGACTTCAGTGGACATGTTGGTGCAAGCAACAGAGGGGATGAGGAAGTGATGGGCAGGTTTGGTATCCAGGACAGGAACGCAGAAGGACAGATGTTGGTAGATTTTGCAAAAAGTATGGAAATGGCTGTGGTGAATACTTTCTTCCAGAAGAGACAGGAGCTTAGGGTGATTTATAAAAGCAGAGGTAGGATCACACAGGTAGACTACATCTTGTGCAGGCGATGTAATTTGAAGGAAGTCAGTGACTGCAAAGTAGTAGTGGGTGAGAGTGTTGCCAAAAAGCATAGGATGGTGGTGTGCAGGATGACGCTGATGGTGAGGAAGGTGAAGAAGGCAAAGGCAGAGCAGAAGACAAAGTGGTGGAAGCTGAAAAATGAAGAGTGTCGGGTTGTCTTCAAGGAGGAGCTGAAACAGGCTTTGGATGTTCAGGAAGTGCTTCCAGATGACTGGACAACTACAGCGAATGTGATTCGGGAAGACAGATAGGAGAATACTTGGTGTGTCATCTGGAAGGAGAGTAGATAAGGAGACTTGGTGGTGGAATGAGGAAGTAAAGGAGTGTGTACAAAGGAAGAGGTTAGCTAAGAAGAAGTGGGACATTGAGAGGACCGAAGAGAGTAAACAGGAGTACAGAGAGACACAGCGTAAGGCGAAGGTAGCGGTGTCAAAGTCCAAACAGAGGGCGTATGATGACCTGTATGCTCGGTTGGAAAGTAAAGAGGGAGAAAATGATCTATACAGGCTGGCACAGCAGAGAAATAGAGATGGAAAGAACGTGCTGCAAGTTAGAGTGATAAAGGACAGAGAGGGAAATGTATTGACTGATGACAGAAGTGTACTGGGAAGATGGAAAGAGTACTTTGAAGAGCTGATAAATGAGGAAAATGAGAGAGAAAAAAGAGTAGAAGAGGTAACCATCGAGGAGCAGGAAGTAGCAAAGATTAATAAGGGTGAAGTGAGGAGGGCATTGAAGAGGATGAAGAATGGAAAGGCAGTTGGTCCTGATGACATACCGGTGGAGGTATGGAAGTGTCTAGGAGAGGTAGCAGTAGATTTCCTGACAAGAACATTCAACAAGGTCTTAGAGAGTGAGAGGATGCCAGAGGAATGGAGAAGAAGTGTGATGGTGCCCATTTTTAAGAACAAGGGAGATGTGCAGAGTTGTGGTAACTACAGAGGGATAAAGTTGATGAGCCATACGATGAAGTTATGGGAAAGAATGGTGGAAGCTAGACTAAAGGCAGAGGTCAGCATTTGTGAACAACAGTTTGGTTTCATGCCAAGAAAGAGCACCACAGATGCAGTGTTTGCTTTGAGGATGTTAATAGAGAAGTACAGAGAAGGTCAGATGAAGCTGCATTGTGCCTTTGTGGATCTGGAGAAAGCATATGACAGGGTGCCGAAAGAAGAACTGTGGTATTGCATGGGGAAGTCTGGAGTGGCAGAGAAGTATGTGAGAGTGGTGCAGGACATCTATGAGAGATGTAAGACAGTGGTGAGGTGTGCTGTCGGTGTGGCAGAAGAGTTCAAGGTGGAGGTGGGACTGCATCAAGGGTCAGCTCTCAGCCCCTTCTTGTTTGCTATGGTGATGGACAGGCTGACAGACGAGGTTAGACAAGAATCTCCATGGTTTATGATGTTTGCAGATGACATTGTGATCTGTAGTGAGAGCAGAGAAAAAGTGCGGGAAAATCTAGAGAGGTGGAGGTATGCCCTGGAAAGGAGGGGAATGGAGATTAGCCTCAGTAAGACAGAATACATGTGCATGAATGACAAGGACCCAAGAGGAATGGTGAGGTTACAGGAAGCAGAGATAAAGAAGGTGGAGGATTTTAAGTACTTAAGATCAACAATCCAGAGCAATGGAGAGTGTGGAAAAGAAGTGAAGAAGCATGTGCAGGCAGGCTGGAATGGTTGGAGAAAAGTGTCCGGTGTGATGTGTGATAGGAGGGTATTGGCAAGAATGAAGGGAAAAGTGTACAAGATGGTGTTGAGGCCAGCGATGTTGTATGGTTTAGAAACAGTGGCCCTGGGGAAAAGACAGGAGGCAGAGCTGGAGGTAGCAGAGATGAAAATGTTGAGGTTCTCTTTGAGAGTAATGAGAATGGAAAGGATCAGGAATGAGTACATCAGAGGGACAGCACATGTAAGATGTTTTGGAGACAAAGTCAGAGAGGCTGGATTGAGATGGTTAGGACATGTACAGAGGAGGGATAGTGAGTATATTGGTAGTAGGATGCTGAAGTTTGAACTACCAGGCAAAAGGTCTAGAGAAAGACCAAAGAGACGATGCATGGATGTGGTGAAGGAGGACATGAAGGTCGTTGGTGTAAGAGAAGAAGATGCAAAGGATAGGGTGAGATGGAGGCAGAGGATTCACTGTGGCGAGCCCTAATAACAATAATAATAATAATAATAATAATAATAATAATAATAATAATAATAATAATAATCACTCCGTAAATGTCATTTTTCAACAGCTGGAATAAAGTTGGTTGGGAAGTAGAGCTTGAACTTTTCTAAAAAAAAAAAAAAAAATTACCCCACAAGTGATGGTGCACCAGCAGGGAGAATGAAAACTCAGGCTCAGTCTCACCCAAAATCCCCACTATTGTTTGAAACATGTCCAAATCGCATCTGTTCATGTGCTGTCCCCTTGTGGGTTAAATTTTAGCGCTCAAATGACCGACATGTAACTGAGAGAATCCGGTCATTTTTCAAAATAAAAGATTTTTCTCAGATAACAAATAAAACGGAAATAATTAATTATTTCTTCTGCAGACCGGTACCGGTCCGCAAACTGGTGGTTGGGGGCCCCTGCACAACCTTACGAGGATTAAGCTGTTCGGAAAATGGGGGTACCCCCTAAACAGCACACTAAAACATTCCAGGGCCAACACACACACACACACACACACACACACACACACACACGCACACACACACACACACACACACACACACACACACACACATGGCAATTTGGAACAGTCAGTCTAAAGTGCATCAGAGGAAACCCAGTCAATCACATGGCCAAGCCTGAGACTCGAGCCTGGAAGCTTCTTGCTCTGAGGCAGACATGGTATCCATGTATTACACCACGGTGCCGTATATATTCTTGTTCATTTGTGTATGTTTGTTTGTTGTTTTTTGTTTCGTTGTGTTTTGTCTTGATGGTACACACTAGGTAATTGTGTACTTGTTAATTTTTATGAATTAATTAATTGTTGTTAGTGGGTTTTATTCTGTGGATTAATCTATATAAATATAATTATATAGAGGGAATTGTTATAATTTCCTACTTTTCCATTTCAGAGAAGCCCCTGAATGGGTTTGGCTGAAAAATGGACACACTGGTCATTCTGATACTGCTCACCCGAATCAGGAAGATGGAGGAGAAGGGACTTGTTCTCTGATGTCTCTTGGTTCGAGACACTGGACCAGTAGTCCATGCTCCCAAAAGCATGGCTTTATCTGTGGGAGACAGGTTTCAGGTAGTACAAGGAATCCTTTACATTACTGCACAGTACACCACAGTGAGGCTGTATTTATTATGCATGTCCTAACGGGTTGAGAAGGCTCACAATGGAGCAGACAGGTTTAAGGGCTTTGCTCAAAGACCGTACAGTGATGGGGCGTGTACTCCTCCCAGTACTGCTCCAGAGATATAGTGAATAAACCACAGGGAATGGAACTGACTGCGATTTTAAAGAATCCGAAGTCTGCTCATCTCCGTGCTTATTTTTAATGTGCCTGAAAGTTGGTGGTTTTGTCTTTACCACTTCTACTACAGTAAGAAATAGATTTATTTTAGATGCAGAAACATGTGTCCACAATGTAGCATCAACTCATTGCATTCGTTTTACATGCCAGATTTGTCTGATATTTTCAATCACTGTATCAGCCTCAAGCATAAAATCTGTAATTGTTATCTCGCAAGAGGAGATGTGTTTTACTGTGTGTGTGTGTGTGTGTGTGTGTGTGTGTGTGTGTGTGTGTGTGTGTGTGTGTGTGTGTGTGTGCCTGTGTGTGTGTTATTTAGCCAGTCAGTTTTGTTTTGTGAAGATTTTCAGAGCCCATTTACAGTCAGTAAATTGTCTTATAAGTAAAGGTCTTGCTGACCTTTATCTGGTAGCTATTAGTGAAGGTTTTATTCACTTTATAGAAGAAAAGAGTCAAAGTTGTGATGTAATGAACTTTCAGCTGGACCCAGAATGCAGGAGACTGTAGGATGAACACAGAGAAGATTAATTATTGTACTGAAGCAGAGGACAAACACAGTCACTGCTGGTGACGTAGAGAAACACAATAACTTTAACTACTGGGTAACTACGGAGAGGGGGCCGGTCGAGCGCGGAGCTGAAACCAGGAGCCAGAGAGATCACAGGAAAGCAGGGACGTGAAGTGGGACAATCTTCTGGCACTGAGGTGAACGCACTGCTTGTCTTTATAGTGTGGTAGATTAGCGAGTGGGATCAGGTGTGCACACTGCAATCCGCCTGCGCGTGTCAGCCACGCCCTTCCGCTGGAGACTGCAGCACTGGAGAGAAACAGACTTATTGTCTGGATACCTCACTTAAGTATTAGGAGTAATGGTTTAGAGTAATTAAGTTTAGGGTTAAAATTGTTGTTGTATGAGGACTGAGTATAAAGTGGAGTTACAGTTATGTAAAGATTCTGATTTCTTTAATGTTCCAGTGTGTATTATTTACCAGCACCATTGGACTATAGGGTTGGTCTGAGGTCAGCTTATTTAGTTTATGATTGGACTATAGGCTTGGTCTAGGGTCGGGATATTTAGTTTAGGATTGGACTACTGTATAGGGTTGGTCTAGGGTCAGGGTATTTAGTTTATGATTGGACTATAGGGTTGGTCTAGGGTCAGGATATTTAGTTTATGATTGGACCATAGGGTTGGTCTAGGGTCAGGATATTTAGTTTATGATTGGACTATAGGGTTGGTCTAGGGTCAGGATATTTAGTTTAGGATTGGACGATAGTGTTGGTCTCGGGTCAGGATATTTAGTTTAAGATTGGACTATAGGGTTGGTCTAGGGTCAGGATATTTAGTTTATGATTGGACTATAGGGTTGGTCTCGGGTCGGGATATTTAGTTTAGGATTGGACGATAGTGTTGGTCTCGGGTCAGGATATTTAGTTTATGATTGGACTATAGGGTTGGTCTAGGGTCAGGATATTTAGTTTAGGATTGGACGATAGTGTTGGTCTCGGGTCGGGATATTTAGTTTATGATTGGACTATAGGGTTGGTCTCGGGTCAGGATATTTGGTTTAAGATTGGACGATAGGGTTGGTCTAGGGTCGGGATATTTAGTTTATGATTGGACTATAGGGTTGGTCTAGGGTCAGGATATTTAGTTTAGGATTGGACGATAGTGTTGGTCTTGGGTCGGGATATTTAGTTTATGATTGGACTATAGGGTTGGTCTAGGGTCAGGATATTTAGTTTATGATTGGACTATAGGGTTGGTCTAGGGTCAGGATATTTAGTTTAGGATTGGACGATAGTGTTGGTCTCGGGTCGGGATATTTAGTTTATGATTGGACTATAGGGTTGGTCTTCTTCTTCTTTTCCTTTCGGCTGTTCCCTTCAGGGGTCGCCACAGCAAATGATCTGCCTCCATCTCTCCCTATCCTCTGCATCTTCTACTCTTACTCCAACGACCTTCATGTCCGCCTTCACTGCATCCATAAATCTTCTCTTTGGTCTTCCTCTGGGCCTTTTGCCTGGTAGTTCCAACCTCAGCATCCTACGACCAATATACTCACTATCCCTCCTCTGTACATGTCCAAACCATGTCAATCTAGCCTCTCTGACTTTGTCTCCAAAACATCTAACATGTGCTGTCCCTCTGATGTACTCATTTCTGATCCTATCCATCCTCGTTACTCCCAAAGAGAACCTCAACATTTTCATCTCTGCTACCTCCAACTCTGACTCCTGTCTTTTCCCCAGGGCCACTGTCTCGAAACCATACAACATTGCTGGCCTCATCACCGTCTTGTACACTTTTCCCTTCATTCTTGCCGATACTCTCCTATCACACATCACACCGGACACTTTTCTCCATCCATTCCAACCTGCCTGCACGCGCTTCTTCACCTCTTTTCCACACTCTCCATTGCTCTGGATTGTTGAGCCTAAGTACTTAAAATCCTCCACCTTCTTTATCTCTGCCCCCTGTAACCTCAAAGTTCCTCTTGGGTCCTTGTCGTTCACACACATGTATTCTGTCTTACTAAGACTAACCTTCAATCCCCTCCTTTCCAGGGCATACCTCCACCTCTCTAGATTTTCCTCCACTTGGTCTCTGCTCTCACTACAGATCACAATGTCATCTGCAAACATCATAGTCCATGGAGATTCTTGTCTCACCTCATCTGTTAGCCTGTCCATCACCATAGCAAACAAGAAGGGGCTGAGAGCTGACCCTTGATGCAGTCCCACCTCCACCTTGAACTCTTCTGTCACACCAACAGCACACCTCACCACTGTCTTACATCTATCATACATGTCCTGCACCACTCTAACATACTTCTCTGTCACTCCAGACTTCCTCATACAATACCACAGTTCTTCTCTCGGCACCCTGTCATATGCTTTCTCCAGATCCACAAAGGCACAATGCAGCTCCTTCTGACCTTCTCTGTACTTCTCTATTAACATCCTCAAAGCAAACACTGCATCTGTGGTGCTCTTTCTTGGCATGAAACCAAACTGTTGTTCACAAATGCTGACCTCTGCCCTTAGTCTTGCTTCCACTATTCTTTCCCATAGCTTCATTGTATGGCTCATCAACTTTATCCCTCTGTAGTTGCCACAACTCTGTGCATCGCCCTTGTTCTTAAAAATGGGCACAAGCACACTTCTCCTCCATTCCTCTGGCATCTGCTCACTTTCTAAGACCTTGTTGAATATTCTTGTCAGAAAATCTACTGCTACCTCCCCTAGACACTTCCATACCTCAACTGGTATGTCATCAGGGCCAACTGCCTTTCCACTCTTCATCCTCTTCAATGCCCTCCTCACTTCTCCCTTACTAATCTTTGCTACTTCCTGCTCCTCAACGGTCACATTTAGTTTATGATTGGACTATAGGGTTGGTCTAGGGTCAGGATATTTAGTTTAGGATTGAACGATAGTGTTGGTCTCGGGTCGGGATATTTAGTTTATGATTGGACTATAGGGTTGGTCTCGGGTCAGGATATTTAGTTTAAGATTGGACTATAGGGTTGGTCTAGGGTCGGGATATTTAGTTTATGATTGGACTATAGGGTTGGTCTAGGGTCAGGATATTTAGTTTATGATTGGACGATAGTGTTGGTCTAGGGTCAGGATATTTAGTTTAGGATTGGACGATAGTGTTGGTCTCGGGTCAGGATATTTAGTTTAAGATTGGACTATAGGGTTGGTCTAGGGTCGGGATATTTAGTTTATGATTGGACTATAGGGTTGGTCTAGGGTCGGGATATTTAGTTTATGATTGGACTATAGGGTTGGTCTTGGGTCAGGATATTTAGTTTAGGATTGGACGATAGTGTTGGTCTCGGGTCAGGATATTTAGTTTAGGATTGGACGATAGTGTTGGTCTCGGGTCAGGATATTTAGTTTAAGATTGGACTGTAGGGTTGGTCTAGGGTCGGGATATTTAGTTTATGATTGGACGATAGTGTTGGTCTCAGGTCGGGATATTTAGTTTAGGATTGGACTATAGGGTTGGTCTAGGGCAGTGCTTCTCAATGATTTTCTGTGACTCCCTCTAGGAAAAAAAAAGCACCCCCACACACACACATCACCACCACCACGTTGTGATTATAAATCAAGATTTAAGATTCAAGATTCAAAATTTTTACTTTGCCATTTGTGATACGCTCATAGGAACTCTTGTGTGGTCATTCAAAGGATCAAGTTATAAAAACAAGAAAGCTCAACTCTATAACAACACATACTTCTATAAAATAAATGCATAAAATTCAAATCATAATAATACACTAATCCTCTTCTTTTCCTCTCGGCTCTAGGGCCGCAATTTGAGAAGCACTGGTCTAGGGTCAGGATATTTAGTTTAGGACTTTTCTATAGGGTTGGGCTAGGGTTGAGTAGTTTAAATCTACCTCGTTGAAGATTTTAGCTCCACCCGCTAACCACATCCCTGACCTCTTAATCATTGACTTGGGAAGTTCTGGATCAAACTAAAGGTGAGTTAGATTTTGGTTGGAGAGAAAGTTTGCAGGAAAGTAGATCTCCTGGAATAGGGTTGGTGACCATTGGCTTAAACCTAGAGTTGACCTTGGATTGAGGTTACTTTATGAAAAAGTACCAAATAAAACAAGAAGAAATAGGTAAAATATCACCAAGAAGCCAGTATTGGGCCCTTGAGCAGGGCCCTAACGCTTGATTCCTCAGTTGTATAAATAATCTAAGTTTGCTCTAAGGTGGTCTTACAAAAAGCCCTAAATTGGAATGGCTAAACATGGAAAAAATCACTAAGACTACACTTTTCTTTCCCAAAGTGTCTTTGCCATCTTTGGACAGCTTTGTCATTGGAGTGCCACTAATGTCCGGAGTATACACACAGTCTGGTTTACATGCACTGATTTCACCACCGGGCTTCAAACCACAGAGATCTGAAGTAGGCATGAATGAAATGTATTCTACATTAACTGATGTAACAACTGACATAAACTAGTCATGTAGCTTCCGAGTACATATCATTCATTATGTTTGTTATGATTTATTTTGTTGCCCAGATGATGTTGTTCCCAGGATTGTGGGTCAGTCATGGAGGACAGGTGCTCTCTGTGGAACTGGTCGCTCAGCCCAGTCAGCAGATTATTATGGCCAAAGTTCAAATATTACGGCCATACTGCAGCCCGAATCATCACTTAGTGCCTCCAGGTGTGTGACAATAAAACCATTTATGCTTGTGGAGTTAAAAAGTTACATAGTGTGTGTAAAAGTATTTGCCCCCTTTGGCTTTGCTCTCATTATATTCCACAGGAATGAAGCGACCTGATTGGTTTGTTATTTTAGGATAATTAACAGTTATTCCCAGAAGGCTTGGTAGATGTTACAGAATAGTCATCCACCGAGCCTGGGGTGAAAACTTTTTTTGGTATTTCTTGCACAGAGCTGGCATGGTGAAGTAGAGGCTAGTACGTTCACCTCACAGCAAGAGGGTCTTAGGTTCCAGTCCTTTCCAGTCCTATGGTTAACAAGGACTTGTTCAGCCACCCACAACCCTAATAGGATTAGATTTTTTTTTCTGGCAAAGGGATACAGGGACCGCCATTTATCTGAAATCCTATCCTGAACATAGATAATCTGCTGTACCTGAAATAAACTGCGTTACTATATAGGCAGAGGTGAACAAAGCAATCAGAAACCAGCTTCAATGGCATTGCTTGGGATTACTGAAAAGTTTATTACACTGAAGAGGTTTGCAAAATGCAATTTAATTGGTTTGCTGTGGGAATTGTGTACTTTTACATAAAATAATTGGAGAGCAAGAATTCCAAGCTAAGTATATCCCATCATCCTCTGTGTCAGGCTGCAGCTCCATCCTTAATCCGTTTACCTGCTGCTCAGTGAAGCCTCTGTGCAACACCACTGGTGGATGTCCAACCAGACAGTACTGGTGCCATCTGGTGGAGAGCTGCCTGCCAGTCACCAGTCCCTGCAGCCCTTATCACTCATCTGCTGATGGACGCATCTTCGCTCTGCCACCCCGCTACACGGCACTGACTCCTTTCTACCACATGGTGGCAGACATAGCATTGGAAATACCTCCAGCTTCTGAGCCAGTCCACATCAGTGTAAGCAGACATCCCTGGTTTACATTTTACCCGTTTATCCTTTTTCCCTGAAGCTCTTTAAGGAAACACTTACTGTTTATAGTGCTATGAGACATCTATGCATATAAACCCTTTATAACCGAATTTAGTCCTAATAAACATTTGTAGAATTCCATTCCTGTAGCTGCCAACTGAAGCATCATCTATCACCCAACTACCCTTCAGTTACCACAGTTTTGAGTTCAAGGTGATTTAAGGTTAAGTTGAGCGAAAGTATGAGGCATAGCGGTTCGCACGTGCACCTCACAGAACGAAGGTCCTGGGTGTGAGTCCTGGGCTGGATCAGCGAGGGTGTTTATTTGCGGAGTTCGCATCTTGTTTGGGTTTCCTCCGCGTACTTCGGTTTCATCACACAATCCAAATACATGTGCACGAGGCCAACTGGCTATTCCAAATTGTCCTTAGGGGTTAATGTGAGTGTGAATGGTTATGTGTGTGTGTGTGTGTGTAGCCCCTGCAATGGTTATGGTGATCTGTTCAGGGTGTCCTTTGTCCAGTTTCGGCTAAGATAGGCTCAAGCCTCCCCTCAATAGGTACAATTATGATGTCTGGTGAATGAGTGAATGTCATGAAAGTGTCTCGTTATACATATAGTGTACCACAGTATCAGTCTTATACATGTTTATGTATAAATATAAATATACATATACCTGTATATACACACACACAAGGGGCAGTGGTGGTCTAGTGGTATAGAGTGCTGGATCGCTGATCCAAAGGTTGGGGGTTCGAGTCCCACTCTCCACAAGGTTGTCACTGTCCCCCCCAGTGCGGCTAACTGGGTTATCAAAGGCGGGCCATGTCTGTCACTGTCTATGGTGAGAGGTTGATGTAAAAGAACCATTGCTGACATAAGGAAAGAGTAGCTGCAAAGTCGTCAGCGTGTTTCTGTCCCTTGCTAAAAAAGGTTGTGACAGGAAGGGCATCCGACGTAAAAACCTCTGCCAAATCAAACGTGCGAATCAGATGATTCACTGTGGCGACTCCCGAGTAAAAGGGAAAAAGCTGAAAGGAAGACAGACAGACCTGTATACACACACACACACACACACACACATATATATATATATATATGGTATGGTAGGCCTCCGTCAGTCCCGAAGGACTATGGCTGCGCTCTGGCTGGTATCCCGGCTGGTGATACCCCCCAGTGCGCAGAGCCTGGGTAGGGAGTAATGAGGGACAGGCTGTTACCCAAGCAGCAATTCCCCCCCCCCCCGTCTCGGCGCCACCGGAAGGATCCAATGGAAAGGCAAATGCCGATACGACTGGGTTCCGGTGCCGCTGCAGGAGAGAATCTACGCTCAATTTAGAACGGCCAATTAACCTACAGTGCACGTTTTTTGGATTGCGGGAGGAAACCGGAGCACCCGGAGGAAACCCGCACACGCACGGGGAGAACATGCAAACTCCACACAGAAACGCCCAGGCCGGGAATCGAACCCGGGCCTTCTTGCTGTGAGGCGGACGTGCTAACCACTACGCCACCGTGCCGCCATATATATATATATATATATATATATATATATATATATATGTATAATTCATTCATTTATTCATTGAAATGCTTTCTGTAAAGCATTAATAGCATAGACTTTGAATGACGCTTTTCTTTATTCCTTTCGTCACACAGGTTACGTTTAAAAATAAAGAGTTCTCGGTGTTTCCTGACGACATTCTTGCCATTCAACACTCTGGAAAATCAGGAGAGTTTCTGCACTGTACCAGTGACTCTGATTCTGCCTGGCGCCAGAGCTACGTGTCCATTCCTGGGTCTGAGTGGGGTGGCTGGGTAGATGTCGCCGCGTCTTCCTTGACAGATGTCGGCCACTGGGTAGACAACATGTCTTGTGACCTTCGTCTGATCTACGAAGACCCTGGTCATCTCTATGGTCCTCCTCCTGCAGTGAACGGCACGCTTAGAGAACTCAGTATGGACGGCAGTACACCTACCAGCATTCTGACGGACGCTCAGACCCCAGTGACAGGAATGCAGATAATCCATCCTGTACCTGGCAAAGAAAAGCATCTACATCTAGCAGTAAATATCCAAACGTTAATCATTATCAAAGTTCTTTCAGGAAGAAATGCCATAAGCACGTGGTCTGCCCCGGTGTCGAGGGCAGGGGTCCCTTTTGTAAAATCCTGTCCTGTAGAAATTTCTGAAATCCAGCAAGGTTGTCTGATGGATTCTCCAGATGCATGGTTCTCTTCTGCATATGCCATGCCCACTAGACAAGGGGAGCAAACTCTGACCATTACAGCGTCGAACCAAGTGAACTCTCAGACACTGAGTGTGAAGATTCAAGCTGATATTATAATTACAGGACTGAGAATACAGCCGCACGGATTTCATAGAGTTCTAGTGGACATCCCACAGGTATGTACATATACATATGGACAGAAGATTTTTATTTAACGTTGCCATTTGTTCATACCATCGCAGGGCCAACACCCACAACTATTCACACTCACTTTCACAATGTCGGAGCAATTTTAACAACCGATCAACGTACTCTGCATGTCTTTGTGTCTGTGGGAGGAAACTGGTATACCCGGAGGAAGCCCACAGAAGCATGCAAACCCCACATGGAAACACTTGAACCCATGACCTTCCTACTGTAAGGCAGACGTGCCTACCACGTTGCCACCCCACGCATAACTCGTGAAATGTTATAACCAAGAGTTAATAATTATAAAAATTACATGTGTTTTATTTACTCCTCACTCATGATCAGATAATGTTAGCTCATGCTAAATGGAAATGGTGTGATATGATTGGTCTGCTATATTGAAATAGTGCATAAAGCTTGAATTAAATTGATCCACACTCACAGTTTCTCATGGTGGTTGTGCTGGGGGGAGGCTTATAATTCAAAATAGAAATGCCAGAAATGAATTAAAATTAACCACATATCCATTAAAACTACATTTTACAACATTACACTACATTTACAGTTGGCTTCCCATGGCTACCGGCATGCATGTGAAAACTGCACATACAGTGGTACCTTGACTTACGAATTTAATCCATTCCGGGGGCGAGCTCGTAAGCCAGAAAGTTCGTTAGATAAAACAATTATTCCCATAAGAAATAACAGAAAATCAATTAATCTGTTCCATCCACCTCCCAAACTCATATAATCTGCCACAAACACGTATATTTGACCTAATATATTAAAGATAAACATGTAAAAACAATAAATATTTCATAATACATGTACATTAACATTAAGAATAATTAATAATAAATAATAATAAAACAATAAACAATAAGTCAACTAATCCTTCTGATTGCCGACTGCAGCAAAGATGTCACATGGGCGTGAAGATGTCACGTAGGCAGGCATGACATAGTGCATAACAGAGGAGGAGGATGAGGAGAATTTTGTGCATGTGCACACTACAAATGCCAGTGAGGGAAGGCTCATGGTGAGCTCCCACAAGGACAGTGCTTCTCAAATAGTGGGGCACGTGGTGTGATGCCGGGGGGAGGGTATATGACCCTGGGGAACATGCTTTTTTTGCCATACTGTACTAGAATTAAGTGTAATTGCGCATCCTCTATAGTAGGTGGCAGTGGCACGCTCACTTTGTTCCCTATAGTGTAGGGAAAAAGCACAGAGCAAACGATATGAAGTTAGGATGGGGGCGTGAAATGTTTTTTCTCTTCCTATAGGGGCGTCACAGAATATATTTGAGAAGCAATGCGCAAGGCGTTCTCAAAGCGCGGAGGAATACAAGCGGAAGATTACGAGGCTAATCGGCCTGGAAAAGCCATTTCCCCAGTGGAGCTCGTAAATTAAAAATTTGCTGGTTGGATGGGGCAGATTTTTGGTGCATCGAAGTTTGTATCATGGAAAATTTCTTATGAAAGACACTCATAAGTCAAGGTTTCACTGTACGTACATTTTTTTTGTCTAAATCACACACTGAGAGAGTTTATCATCAAGATCATGTTGACCCCTATGGAGCCAAACTAAATGTATGCATTCAATTCCTCAATTCTGATGAAATTCACTTGATTGAGCATTAACACCAGGCTTCTGTTTGACCCTCCCAAACCCATAACTCTCTAGATATCATGTTTCCATTGATGTAAGTCATGTATGACTGTGTTCAGCAGCATTTTCATAAACATTTTGTCGATACCATGAACTTTCTTCTTCTTCTTCTTTTCCTTTCGGCTGTTCTCTTCAGGGGTCACCACAGCAAACCATCCGCCTCCATCTCACCCTGTCCTCTGTATCTTCTACTCTTACTCCAACTACCTTCATGTCCTCCTTCACCACATCCATAAATCTTCTCTTTGGTCTTCCTCTCGGCCTTCTGCCTGGTAGTTCCAACCTCAGCATCCTACTACCAATATACTCACTATCCCTCCTCTGTACATGTCCAAACCATCTCAATCTAGCCTCTCTGACTTTGTCTCCATAACATCTAACATGTGCTGTCCCTCTGATGTGCTCATTCCTGATCCTATCCATCCTCGTTACTCCCAAAGAGAACCTCAACATTTTCATCTCTGCTACCTCCAACTCTGCCTCCTGTCTTTTCCCCAGGGCCACTGTTTCTAAACCATACAACATCGCTGGCCTCAACACCGTCTTGTACACTTTTGCTTTCATTCTTGCCGATATCTTCCTATCACACATCACATTGGATACTTTCCTCCATCCATTCCAACCTGCCTGCACACGCTTCTTCACCTCTTTTCCACTCTCTCCATTGCTCTGGACTGTTGAGCCTAAGTACTTAAAATCCTCCACCATCTTTATCTCTGCTCCCTGTAACTTCAAAAATGTAAACATATCATTTTATGGTGGATTTCATGGTTGACTTTTAGAAGAGATGTTCAGTGATTTATCCGGCCCTTGATCACCTTTAAATTTAGTGTAGTGGCCCTCAGTGAAAATGAGTTTGACACAGCTGGAATAGAAAATACAGTGATCCCTCGTTACTTCGCGCTTCAATCCATGTGGCTTCAGTGCATCACGTTTTTTTTTTTGTTGTTTTTTTTTAATATCCATCGAATTAAAAAAATAAGGAAATTAAGGAAAAATAGGGGGGTGAGAGAGAGAAATTGAGAACTTGAGTTTGAGAGAAACAGTTACAAAGCTCTTCATCTGCCTGTGTGTGTGAGTTCCCATGTGCCTGTAATGATTTCAAACATGTAAGAAGTGTACATACTGAGGGTGAAGGCAGTGGTATACCCTGAAGAGCTAGCCAGACCACTGCAGGGCAACACACACACACACACACACACACACACACACACACACACACACACACAACCATTTACACCCATATCAAGGGGCAATTTGAAACAGCTAATCAGCCTACTGTGCATGTTTTTGGACTGTGGGAGGAAAACAGATTATCTGAAGGAAACCCTCACCAGCATCTTGAGCATATAAACTCTCCAGAGAAATGCCTCGAGCCCGGGAATTGAACGCGGCCTTCTTCCTGTGAGGCGAGCATGCTAACCACCACGCCACTGTGGCACCCTGAGCAGCGATGTCTTTGAATTATATATATACCGAGACGTCCACTTAAGCTTTGGTGCATCATCATTAATTATAGGCAGGAAACAGAAATCTATAGCCAAAAATCCTATTTTATTTATTTATTTATCTATTTATTTATTTATTTTTGCCTTGAAACATCCTTGAAAAACTTCCTTCCCCTCTGTCTCTCGCTCTCAGATCTTCACCACAAATGTGGCGACTGGTTCGTCTGTGAAGTACACCTGGGTTATTGATAATCACGCCCAGTTGGCCCACGCAGGAGACACTTACAGCGTTGTCTTCAGCAAACCAGCAGAATACACACTCAAGGTAAATACTGAATAAAAACATCATCTGGAAATCTGAAGGTCAACCAAATAAATCCTCATCACTGGAGCGGTTCCTGTTCATACAGCTGTGCTTTGGTCTGTAACAGGTAACAGCACAGAATCCTGTTAGCACTCAGTTCACTGAGGCCAAACTCATCGCTGATGTAATGACCCCATTAGATGACCTGACATTACTGTCAGTGAAGGAGGTTGTTGCAGTAAACACCTCACATATCTACACCGTACGCGTGAGAGTGGACGTTTCTATCGGTGTGACAGTAAGGTTCGTGCATGCAACGGTTTTATCATTTCCATGCTGAAGTTAAAAACGGTTTGTTAGTTTTAATTTATTGTAACGATGGTCCTTTTTTGTATAAAACTACAGGTGGGATTTTGGTGATGGTTCGAGTCGGATTAACCATACACGCATCGCTCCATTAGAACGGAAGGATGTACCACTGGATCGGGCTGTGACGCAGATATACCTACAGGACACGGTACATCATATCTACACATCATCAGGTAAACATTATGTAATTATTATCAACAAATATTAAATAGATGAATAAATTCAAACAGTGGTTTATACTACACAGAAACACATGGCATGGTGGTGTAGTGGTTAGCATGTCTGCCTTACAGCAAGAAGGTCTTAGGTTTGATTCCCATCTCAGGTGTCTGGGTGGAGTCTGCATGTTCGCCCCATGCTTGTGTAGGTTTCCTCCCACGGTCCAAAAACATGCACGGGAGGTAAATTGGCGGTTGCAAATGATATCGTGGTGTGAGTGTGAGTATGAATGGTTGTGTGAGTGTCGGCCCTGCGATGGCCTGGTAAGCTGTCCAGTTTATACCCTGCTGTTACAAAGAGTTGGCTGAAATGGACACCAGCCTCCTCGTGACCCTTAGGATTAAGTGCCTCAGGAAATGTATGAATGAATGACTACACAGTAAGATAAGAAAAGCAACCAAGATTGTTTACTTTTACAGTTTTAAAATGTCGATTGTGATCTAACTCAGTGGTCCCCAACCCCCCGGGCCGTGGACCGGTACCAGTCCGTGGATCAATTGGTACCAGACCGCACAAGAAATAATTATTTAATTCGGTTTTATTTATTATCTGAGTCTGAGCGATCTTTTATTTTTGAAAAAAAAACTTTTATTTTCAAAAATTACCGGATTCTCTCTGTTACATGTCGGTCATTTGAGCGCTAAAATGTAACCCACAAGGATTGGAAACACATTGGCATAGCGGTTGGTATAGCCGCTTCATAGCAAAATATCCTCAAGTTGCCTACGGGGCAAGAGCATTAACATCTGGAGTTTGCATGTTCTCCCTGTGCCTGCATAGGTTTCCTCTGGGTACTCCAGTTTTCTTTTATAGTCAAAATACATGCACCTTTGGCTAATTAACTGTTACAAATTGCCCCAGACACTAATGTGAATTATGTGTGTGTGTGTTTGTGTGTGTGTGTGTATGTGTTTGTGTGTGTGTGTGTGTGTGTGTGTGTGTGTGTGTGTGTGTGTGTGTGTGTGTGTGTGTGTGTTGGACCTGTGATGGCCTGGCGAGCTGTTTAGAGTGTACAATACTATTGCCCAGTGTCGGCTAAGATAGGTGGTTTTGCTAATGGGAGAGTGAGTCAGTTCTAATGTTCATGACTATATATATACATATATATATCACTCAGACATCTTCATTAATAAGCTTCAATATAATAAAATAAATCTATAAGATCAGGCTTTAGTTTTACAGCCACTGACATTTATACAATTTAAGGACTGCTCAAGGACCCCAGTAGTTGCAGTATTTTGCTGCCGGGGCTTGAAGCCCGAACCTTTGGATCAGTAACCCTGAGTCGTAACCACTGAGCCACCAATACAGGTATGCTGTTTAACCATAACTGATAAAGGGTAGAAGGGAGTCTCGATTCCTAGCGGTGTACAATGGCTTCTTCCACAAGACCTGTTCCTTGGATTAGGCTCATTTCTGTAACCGTTTAATACTAATTAGGTTCGCGGTGTAGCTGGCGCCCATCCCAGCCGACTCCGATAGAATATAGAGGATAGATTACATCCCTGGACAGCTCACCAGGCCATCACAGGGGAGAAACACGCTGACAGCTTTGCAACTACTCTTGTCAAAAGTCAGCAAGGATTCTTTTACATGAACCTCACACCATAGACAGTGACAGACATGGTCAGCCATGATAACCCAGTTAGCGGCACCGGGGTGGACAGTGACAACTTGTGGTGAGTGGAACTTGAACCCCCCGACCTTAGGATCTGTGTTAGCACCTTCACCACTAGGCCACCACTACCCATTTGGAGCAGGCTAATAAAGTTAAATTTGAACACAGACAGTTTCTTTCTTTTCTTTTTTATTTAATGAAAGTTAAGATACTCATTCAGAAAATCCTGTAACATTTAACCATTTCCAAATATTTATATATTTAAAAAAAACAGACACCCCCTCAGCAAAATAATTGCAAAATTTCTTACATACAATACATAACATTTATGTCTATATACCATTCACTTTTAATAATACTTATTACAATCACAGAGAGGCTGACACACATCCCAGCCGACTCTGGACAAAGGTGGGGTACACATTAATCAGCTCGGCAGACCATAGCAGGGTCAACACACAGCATCATTTGCACACCACAGGGGAGATTTGGAGCAGCCAGTTAGCCTTTGGTACGTGTTTCTGGACTGTAGGAGGAAACTGGAGTATCCAGACGAAACCAGGACAGCATGGGGAGAACATGCAAATTCCACACTGAAATACCCAAGCTGGGACTCGAACCCAGGACCTTCTTGCTGTGAGGTGACTGTGCTAACCATTGTGCCACCACGCTGCCTATAATGTACTTTTTTTTCTGAAAAGGTGACTATACACTGAGAATTCAAGTCCAAAACAAGTACGACTTTATCCAAAAGGATTTTGTACTGAAAGTAAAATCTCCACTGACCAATCTGCTCATCTTATCCAAGCCTGCCATCCTCAGCGTCAACCAAACTGTTCTTTTTGAAGCCTTAACGCAGCCAACTTCGCGTGGGATAGTTTACTTATGGAACTTTGGAGACAGTTCGTCAGAAGTTGAAGGACACTTTCGGATAACCAGACATGCTTTCACGAAAGCTGGTGTTTTCAATGTTTCTGTGCGTGCCAATAACATCTTGTCAAGGCTGAACTCGTGGATGATTGTGAACATTTTTGAAGCTATCTCAGGAGTCTATCTGATGTATAACAGTCCTAGTGAACTTAACTCAATCACTGATATCAGTGGAAGCGTATCTACAGGTTCCAATCTCAGATGGACCTTTGACCTTGGTGATGGTACTGTGTTTAAAGACCTTGAGAAGAGCTCCATCTCCCATGTGTACAGGTCTACTGGGAACTATACTGTCCAGGTAACAGTTTGGAATGCTGTGAGTAGCATGAGGCAGTTGATCAATGTAGAAATTTATCAGCTTGCCATTCTGGGAATCCTACCATTAGACTGCATTGAGAGTGAAAAGGAAGTCCATCTTCAGGCAGTGGTGGTTGGGAATGTTTCAGAGCTGACCTTCCAATGGAGTTTTGGAGACAGTGCTGGCATGTCCGTGGTGAAAGGAACACCGACTGTTGCTCATACATTCTCGGGTACCGGTAGCTACAGTATCAACATAGTTATCCACAGCCAAAAAGGATCTGCTCATTATCAGAAACATGTATGTGTTGAGGCCACAATTAAAGGTTTGAATCTACACTCCTCTCTAAACATTGCAGCGGTGGGTGAAGAGATATGTTTTGATGCATCAGTGCTTCCAATTGGTAATAAAAATTATCAATATCTCTGGTGCAACACCTCTGTCTGTGACTACCCTATCAATGGAACATCACATCATTGCTTTGCTTTTTCTGAAGAAGGCGAGCATGAAATTACAGTCATCACACTAAACCAGGTCAGCAAGAAAACTGCAACAACGACAGTCTTTGCCCAAAAACCTCTTCCAAGACTATCCATACAACACACTGGTGACATAGATGTACTTACCGTCAATCAGTTGTATTACTTTTGGACTGAACCAAGCCAGAATAATGTGGTTATCCAGTGGGATTTTGGTGATGGTTCACTGAAGAACGAAGGCCAAAATCTCTCACATTCCTTCACCTCAGCCGGTCGCTATCATGTCATTGCTTCAGTTTTTAATGACGTTAGCGAAGAGGTTGTAGGAGTTGAGGTAGAAGTTCAGGCTCCAATCTGTAATGTAACAGCTCTCACTAATCAGCCGTTTGCAGAAGTAGGCCAAGAAGTCGTTTTTAGGGTTTCCTGTAACGTCATGGACAATGTCATATTTTATTGGACAGTGGACTCCTTGACTTATTCCCAGCTTGGGAAATCAGAGTACAAATATACCTTTCCCAAAGCAGGGATCTTTCAGATTAACAGCACAGTACAAAATTTTGTTAGTAAAATCGAGGCATCAACAACAATTGAGGTTTTAGAGAGAATACAAGATGTCCAAATCACAAGCCAGACGTTTCAACTTGTAAGCTCTTTCCCCACAAATAAGGAGATCAATTTGATTGCTTCTGTAAACCAGGGTACCAACCTGACCTATCAGTGGTTAGCTCATCAGGATGGAATTAATGACACACTTGGTGCTGGCAAAGATTTCAAATTGTTTACAAGCCGGCCTGGTATTGTGGTTGTCAGGCTTACAGTTGCCAATGTTCTCGGTCAAGCACATAGAAACCTTTCTTTAAGGGCAGTTGAATGTATTTCTGGTGTAGCCATCTCATCACCATTGAACGTAATAGCAAAAGGAAAACCCGTTAAGATAGCAGTGACTTTCATGACCGGGACAGATCTTCAGTATGTTTGGTTTTTAGATTCTGCTGATGTTCCTATATCAACAGATGTACCTTTTATCACTTGGGTTTTTAATGTCAGTGGGGTTTTTACCCTAAGAGTGTCAGTGGAAAATGCTTTGGGCTTGGTCAACATCACCAAACAATTCACAATTCAGGAACCCATTTCAGAGATCGACTTTGAGTTAAATGGACAACCATATCCCTACTTTGTTGCATCAAACAGTCTCTTAAAGTTCCATGGATCTACCCAAAAAGGAGATGGCCTACACTGGGAGTGGACTGCCATTCTGCATGAAAGAACCGCAATTGTTTTAGGTCGGAATCAGACCATTGAATACTCGTTTATTCACGCAGGAGATCATCGAATAGCACTTAATGTCTCAAATGAGATAAGCTGGCAGTTTGTGTCTCGTGTAGTAACAGTACAAGATTCCATTAAAGGTCTGACTATAAGAGTCAGTGATAAGATCACCTGTGAGAATAACCCGGTCACTTTCACAACATCCATCACTCAGGGAAGTGGTGTTTCTTTCAGCTTGGAATTTTCAGGAGGGAATGCATCCCTAAAAGGCCAGGGGGATTTCAACACCTCATCCATTCCTGTTGGAAGTCACACCATAAAAGCAACTGCGAAGAATCATGTTAGTGTCGTATCAGCAAATGTCACTGTCAAGGTGGTAAAACAACTTGAAGGCCTTTATTTGGTTGATTGTTGCTCTTCGGTCTTGGAAGCTTCAAAACCAGTTACTTTCAGAGCATTTCTTCACTCAAGATCTAAAGTAAATTATCAATGGAATTTCCATTTAGATGGATTCAAATCATTACAAGAAACTGGTCAAAATGTGAGCTATTCCCCATTTAGTCATGGATCCCTGTCTGTGACAGTAGAAGCACGGAACGACTATTGCTCGCAATCTGTAACAGAAATGGTACAAGTTCAGTGGCCAGTGAAAAACGTGACACTCTCCATCTTATCTGGTGGACCTTTTGTAGGTCATGATGTCACAGTATTTGCCCTTATTGATGGCGGAAGTGACCTTATGTTCAAGTGGAGCTTCGGTGATGCTAACGAAGGGGTTCGAGTTACAGAATCTAATAAGGAAGTCTACAAATATAATGTTGAAGGCAGATTTGTGATCCAAGTAACTGTTTTCAATAACATCAGCCTAGTCTCCACACTACTCCCTATTCTCGTAAGGAAACTGGAATGCACCCAGCCTCACAGCTCCCTCGTCCAAGAACAGACCCAAATTCTTAAATCGAGGTCGAACTATTTCGAAGCGAAAGTGGATCTGAAGGATTGTACTTCTTATAAGACAAAATACCTCTGGGAAATCTTTACGGATCCAGACTGCATGGAAAGAAAATTCTTTTTAAAAGGTTTCGTGGATGTCACTACACCACTCTTGACTCTCCCAAAGCATTCTCTTGAAGTGGGAAACTATTGTCTAAAGTTCACGACCAGGTTTGAAGGAACGCCATTACAACATTACAACACTGTAGGGTTTACTGTAGTGAACAGTCCACTGGTTCCTCTGATCAAAGGTGGTTCTTTCAAGATCTGGTCAAACAAAAAAGACCTGATACTGGACGGAACTGAGTCTTATGATCCTGATGCTACAGTTCAAGAGGCTGTTCTGTTGGAGTTTCAGTGGGATATTACTGGGGTGAGTAGTATGAGTCAAATCACATATTTGATGTCATGACTTTGCATATTACTGCATCAACCCTTTTCCGAATTTTGTAGGGTTGTAAAATGGAACTGAAATGGAATATGTACATGCCGCCATATAATCTATTCATTCATTCATTTTTTCAACCACTTAATAATAATTAGTGTCCCGAGGAGGCTGGCGCCCATCTCAGCCAACTCTGGGCAAGGGAACAGTATACCCTGGATGTGCTTTTTGCGAATGAAGTTGTCCTTTTGGCGTCATCAATTCGGGATCTCCAGCTCTCATTGAAGCGATTCGCAGTCGAGTGCGAAGCGGCCAGGATGAAAATCAGCACCTCTAAGTTTGAGGCCATGGTAGTGAACAGTACATGGGAGGGATGAAAAGTCCATGATATAGTGCACAGTTTATGATAGATGTGAACAGTCCATTGCAGGGATATACAGTTCTTGATGGGGTGAGCAATTCATGGGATGGATGAACAGTTCATGATAACGGTGAGCAGTCTATGTTAGGGGTGACAAGTTCATGATGGGGTGAACAGTCCATGGGATGGATAGGAGTATTCCGTCTAACATATGGGTGAAGAGTTCGTTGATTGTGGTGAACATTCCATGAGTGGTGTATGGCCTCTGTGGACTTTGTTGCAGGTGAGTGGACATGACTTGAGCCCTTTATTGAATTCTTCTTTATTGGTTGTATTGGCCCCCAGTGCAGCTAACTGGGTTATCAAAGGCCGGCCATGTCTCTCACTGTCTGTGGTGAGAGGTTCATGTAACAGAACCATTGTTGGCTTTCAACAAGAGTAGCTGAAAAGCCATCACCGTGTTTCTGCCCTGCGATGGCCTGGCGAGCTGTCCGGGGTGTACTCTGCCCTCGCCCGGAGTTGGCTGGGATGGGTGTCAGCCTCCCCGCGACCCCAATTAGGATTAAACGGTTACAGAAAATGAATGAATGAATGTTTGTATTAGCATAAGTATTACACACATTTTTTTTTTTGCACAGCAAGTTACTATCAGAAGTCACATGAGTAAATGAAAGGAGTTCGGCTCAGTGCAATTAAAGTGTCATGTAATCTCAGTATTCTTAGATTTGTATTAAAGTAAATACTGTATTTCTAGAAGGTTCTGCGTACCAAATGACCGCCTTCATTATCCTCACTGTGTGGATCCATTTCTTTTCCACAGTACAACATTACTAAATGTGAATGACATGGTGCACGTATCCAAACCATCACAACATCAATAAGCTTTATTATAATGTATGTCCTGGAGTGTACCTTAGCCTAACACTATGCTATGTCTGATTGAAGGAGCAGAACACCAGTAGTTCTCAGTACCCAGCATCCTTCCTCAACAATTACCCCATTCAGTACAACACCAGCAAGTTCATACTGCCCGGGCATGTCCTAGAACCAGAGCGCGTGTACCACTTCACATTAACTGTTCAGAAACCTAATAGATCTCCTGTCTCTACTGTCCAACATGTGAGAACCATCTATTGTTATTCATTAATGATGTGTGTGTGTGTGTGTGTGTGAGTGTGTGTGTGTGTGTGTGTGTGTGTGTGTGTGTGTGTATATATATATATATATATATATATATATATATATTTTTTTTTTTTTTTTTTTTTTTTTTTTTCAAATAATGTACTGCATCAATACACCAAAGTTTTGACTTCTGTTTTGCTTATTCAGGTTCAGGTACAAGAAACAGAAGTGATACCAGTGAGTGTAACCTGCGTATCTTGCAGACTGGTATTTTCTTCTTCTTTTGCTAATAGTCAACCTCTTGTCCTGGCTGGACGTTGTCCTCTGTGCAATAGCACTGTTCAGGTATTATAAACGCATTCATGGAATGTCAACACAATAAGAAAAAAAAAGGTTTTACTTGATGCTCTAAATACAGTGGGTGGTACAATTGTGTAACAATTCACCAAACGAATAAATATACAGATCATTATTTTTAAAATAAGGGATGAGTTGTCATATCTGCTGAAGCTAATCTTGGGAAAATAAAACAAATGTTTCAGGTTCAGGTGTGGGGAAAGTCAGACGTAAACTTAAATGTCTAAATTCAAATTAACACATAGAATCCATGTATTTAGGGGGGGGGGGAATCATATTTATAGGTGGCTTTAGCAACATGGTGGTGTAATGGTTAGTACACCCAACTCACATCAAGACTGTCCTGGGTTTAATTTCTAGGTTTTCCCGTTGTTTGTGTGGGTTTCCTTCTAACCCATTCGGTACCCTTTCAATCATCCTTAATGAATTTTTTGTTGACTTGAACATCCTTCTAGGGCAGCTAGCTCAAAAAATAAATCCTGCCCAACTCATGGTTTAACCTCAGTCGAATTGAGTCACACAATGTATAATTGTACATGATATTATTGAAAACACTGCCTACACAAACCTGTTAGCAGTTCAGTCCAAAATGTGCTATATGTAAGTTATGATCATTACTAAACTACTATAGCAGTGTTGGCCTGGTGGTGAAGGGGCTGGATCACTGATCCTAAGGTTGGGGGTTCAAGGCCCACTCTCAACAGGTTGCCACTGCCATCCCCCCAGTGCAGCTAACTGGGTTATCAAAAGTTGGCCACGACTCTCACTGTCTATGGTGTGAGGTTCATGTAAAACCATTGCTGACTTTCATGAAGAGTAGTGACCCTAATTAGGATTAAGCAGTTTAGAAAATGAACGAATGAATGAATGAATGAATGAATATTGGAACACAGCTGTATTATTTAATGGGGCATCACATTAACAGACCCAGGAAATGGACCGGATGTCCACAATTACCTACACATTGAGAAGACATGCTTAAAAGTTCCATGTATACAGTGACATTTTTCATTACACAACAGCTGGTGAGTGGTGGACCAGGGCTTAAGGCTGATCAGAAGGTCATGGGTTCAAGTCCCATTACCACCGAGCTGCCACTGTTGGGTCCTTGAGTAAAGAAAGTCAAGTCACTTTGGTTAAGGGTGTCTGCCAAGTACTGGAAATGACTTTGAGATGAAACACCCATAATTGCTGTAGGGATTTTTGCGATGTTCTGCTGGGGACTGTTGTATGACGTATGTGAAAAGTGGGTTTTGGCATAATTACTTGCATGAGCGCTAAAAAACAGTCCTACAGACATTTAATGAGTCTTAATATTATTTTGCATGCAATAATTACAAAATGCCATGTAGATTAATGGAGGACTAATTCAGTATTTGTAAATTCTCTATCCCCAGTATAATTGGACCGCGGAAGGCATAAAAAGTGAAATTTTACCTCTAAATGAAGCAACAACTTCAACAGGACACAGATCTGAAGATCTTGTCATCAGACCAAATATTCTAAAACCTGGAATTAAGTACACATTCAGTCTCAATGTGTCTCAGCCAGGGACTGGATTGTGGGGCTCTGGGAGCATTGTTTTATCCCCCAATAACCCACCCAAAGGGGGCAACTGCACACTGTTCCCAGAAGATTCGGTTAAATTCCTGCAAAACGTTGTTTCATTCAACTGTTCAGGTACTGAAGAATCTTATATTCTGTCAAGCTTAATTGATTAATGGGATTTATAGAATTTTTGGGTTGAAATTCTTCATCATCATCATCATCATCATCATCATCATCATCATCATCATCATCATCATTATCATCATCATCTTATTCTTATTCTTCTTCTTTTTTCTCTACTTAATCTGGGGTCGGGTCACGGGGGCAGCAGCATAAGCAGTTAGGTCCAGATGTCCCTCTCCACAGTCACTTCCTCCCCTCCAGCTCTTCTGGGGAACACTATACAAGACACATACATAGTTCCTCATGTGTGTTCTAGGTCAACCCCAGAGTTTCTTCTCGGTTGGATATGCCCAAAACAGCACCCCAGGAAGGCATTCGGGATGCATTCTAACCAGATGAGCAACATCAACTGGTTTCACTCAATGTGGAGGAGCAGCAGTTCTACTCTGAGCTCTACCCAGTTGGTTGATCTTCTCACCTTGTCTCTAAGGGAGAGCTCTTCCACCCAGTGAAGGAAGCTCATTTCAGCCGTTTGTAACCACAAACTTGTTCTTTCGGTCACTACCCAAAGCTTGTGACCATAGGTGAGAGCTGGAAGTTAGATCAACTAGTAACTTGAGAGTTTTGCTCTCCATCTCATTTCCCTCATCACCCCAACAGACTGGTACAGGCTCCACTTTAAAGCAGAGGCTGCAGCAATCTGCCTGTTGATCTCCCGCACCATCCTGCCCTCACTTGTGAACAAGACCCCGAGATACTTGAACTCCTCCACTTGGAGCAGAACCTCATTCCAGACCAGGAGGGATTTTATGGACCCTTGTCAATAATAATTATGAACAGAATCGGTGACAAAGAACAGCCTTGGAGGACTCCAGCCCTCACCGGAAACAAATTCAACCTGCTATTACCAATGCAGACCAAGCTCAGGCTCCGGTGATCCAGAAACCGAATGGCCCGTATCAATGGGTCCAGTACACTGTACTCCCGGAGCACTTTCCACAAGAATGCTTGAGGGACATGGTCAAAATACCTACTTTAAATCTACAAAACACATATGGACAGATTGAGTAAACTCCCATGCCCCCTCAAAGATCCTGAATAGTGTATATAGTTGGTCAGGAGTGCTACGGCCAAGACGAAAAAACCACATTGTTCCTCCTTAATCTGAGGTTTGACCATCGGTCGGATCCTCCTGTCCAGTATTCCTGCATAGACTTTCTTGGGAAGGCTGAGGAGTGTGATTCCATAATTGCAACACACCTTCCGGTCCCACTGTTAAAAATTCACCTAAACATACTTATTCATCCCTGCAGTGGTCTGGCAAGCTATCCAGGGTGTACTCTACTCTAGCCCAGAGTCGGATGAGATGGACATCAGCCTCATCATGATCTAATCAATATTAAGAAAATGAATGACTGAATAAATAGTTATTTATGCTCTGTGCATATTAGTGTGATCTACTTTAGCAAGAAGAACAAATGATTCAGAGTTGACCCATTACACATGGTGGCCAAGAACAAAGCTGAGTCTTGTTTATGTGATATTCTGACTATAAATCTAAGAGGGATTTCCTGTGCAATCTGGGCTTGAAAGATTGGCATCAACACACCAGAGGGAGAACTGTACATGCATTGCACATGTACATGTATAGTATATCATTCATCATTCATTTTTTGAACTGCTTAATCCTAATTAGGGTTGGTGCTGACGCCCATCTCAGCCGACTCTAAGCAAGGGTAGGGTACATCCTAGATATCTCATCGGGCCATCACAGATCCCTCAAATCATGTGCTTGTATTCTATATATAAATGTGCATAACCATTGCATAACTCTGACCTACATTAGCCAACTCTGAATACTTTTAACTTCCTTAAAGCAGTAGCACATGCTAATACCTTATTAACTACCTTCAGCCTCAATCACAGCACATAATCTCCATGGCATTGATGCTTTAGTTGGTCAGGTCAAGGCTCAGCAACGCTAATAATGGTAATAAAATGAAGTCTATCTACTACATTCAATTCATTACTTTTCCTTTTCTGTATCTACAGGATGGATGACAGAGGACAGCAGCCCTGCTCAGATGTTATACTCTCTTAAAATAGCGCAGTGTAAGAACCCAGGAGAACAGTGTCCCTTGATAACCCTGTACCGTGGCACTCAAAACACATATGGCACGTTGGTACCCCTGGGAAGTACAGGACCAGGCCACAATGCTTCTATTATTACTGTAATGGTTGTTATTGAGGACAACATGGGTGCCAAAGTTACTGCTGCCAAACGGTGTGTGAGATGAAAGATGATGTTGATATTATTATTCCATAAATCATTGCACTGTTTCTGTTTACATGCTATATATGGATATACAGATAGATATATATATATATATATATATATATATATATATATATATATATATATATATATATATATATATATATATATATATATAGATATAGATATGTATGCTAGTCCTTCTCAAATAATTTGCATATTGTGATAAAGTTCATTATTTTCTGTAATGTACTGATAAAAATTAAACTTTCATATATTTTAGATTCATTGCACACCAACTGAAATATTTCAGGTCTTTTATTGTTTTAATTCTGATGATTTTGCCATACAGCTCATGGAAACCCAAAATTCCTATCTCAAAAAATTAGCATATGATGTTGAGGTAGTGTAAACGAGCTATTAACCTAATCATCTGAATCAACCAATTAACTCTAAACACCTGCAAAAGATTCCTGAGGCTTTTAAAAACTCCCAGCCTGGTTCATTACTCAAAACCACAATCATGGGTAAGACTGCCGACCTGACTGCTGTCCAGAAGGACATCATTGACACCCTCAAGCAAGAGGGTAAGACACAGAAAGAAATCTCTGAGCGAATAGGCTGTTCCCAGAGTGCTCGATCAAGCCACCTCAGTGGGACGTCTGTGGGAAGGAAAAAGTGAAACCTTTGGGGGGACCTGTGGAAGCAGTGAACTGAGTCTGGAGTTGAAACATCCAGAGCCACCGTGCACAGGCGTGTGCACGAAATGGGCTACAGGTGCCGCATCCCCCAGGTCAAGCCACTTTTGAACCAGAAACAGCGGCAGAAGCGGCTGACCTGGGCTACAGAGAAGCAGCACTGGACTGTTGCTCAGTGGTCCAAAGTACTTTTTTCGGATGAAAGCAAATTTTGCATGTCATTCGGAAATCAAGGTGCCAGAGTCTGGAGGAAGACTGGGGAGAAGGAAATGCCAAAATGCCCGAAGTCCAGTGTCAAGTCCCCACAGTCAGTGATGGTCTGGGGTGCCATGTCAGCTGCCGGTGTTGGTCCACTGTGTTTTATCAAGGGCGGGGTCAATGCAGCTAGCTATCAGGAGATTTTGATGCACTTCATGCTTCCATCTGCTGAAAAGCTTCATGGAGATGAAGATTTCATTTTTCAGCACGACCTGGCACCTGCTCACAGTGCCAAAACCACTGCTAAATGGTTTACTGACCATGCTATTACTGTGCTCAATTGGCCTGCCAACTCTCCTGACCTGAAGCCCATAGAGAATCTGTGCTTATTATACTGGATATTGTGAAGAGAAAGTTGAGAGACACCAGACCCAACACTGTGGATGAGCTTAAGGCCGCTATCGAAGCATCCTGGTGAAAAAAGAATCAGGTGAAAAATCCTCATCACTTTCTGATAGGCTCATTGCTCCATTCATTCAGAGCATCCCAAAGTTTTGCTGTAGCAGTTTCTAATGGTTCATCGGTTGTTGGACGTTTACCAAGAGAACACAGCAAAATATTTTCCTGTTTTTAAAGCACGGCGGAACAATCAAATGTGTTGTTAGTGATGAACATTATAGACATTCCCAATGGCAGGGGGTCTTGAAATACCATAAACTCACTTTTACAGGCAGTGAACGCCTCATTTTACTGTTACAGAACTGATCCAATATATATATATATATATATATATAAATATATATATATATATATATATATATATATATATATATATATGTGTGTGTGTTGTATTTGAATAACTTACCAATGAAGAAATTTTGCAGAAATCTGGTTGTCACAGTGCCAATGAGTAACCAAGGCATGACTGAATGGTTAAAGAGAAAGAGTCAGGAGGAACTGTGGGCTTTGGTGAAACAAGGAAACCCCCAGGATGTTATCCCGTATGCATTAGCTCTGTCCAGTCAGCTTAATCAGGTGAGTTCGATTAGTTTGAACCCGGGCTTTAATTTCACAGTAAGAACTGTGGATATATCCGTACCAGCTTAAAGATTTACCAATTGAAAAACCCCGGTGAATACAGAACTCTGTCAAGCTAAGGAAAATAGCAGGATGTAAACAGCACGCCCTGCTGGATCTGCTGTAATACCACACTTCCAAAAAATATTTTACAAAAAATTATCTGTTGCTTTCCTCTCTTGCAGGCATAACATAAAGTTAAAAAGTGCTAAAAAGGCACCCGAATACCCAAACTTTGAAAAATAGTCCCACATGTAAAAAGATCTGTCTTCTAGAAACAGGATTCTGATTTCTAATTCACAATCGTCAACGTCACCTATGCAAACCATCCTGTTACACGTGAACATATACTTTGTGTATTTTCACTATCAGGTTGTTTATACTTACATGTCCAAGTTGCAATCTGCCAAAATCTAAATTGTGTATATACCATGGTTCATTCATATGTAAATTTCATCCAGATTTACTGTTGTGGCATTTGAGTGTATAACCCCCCCCCACCACCACCACCCCACCCCGCACACTCATACAGCTTAATTCCTTATTTGTTTGTTTCTATTTTTTTTTTCAACAAAGAGGCTTGTAATTACAATTTTATTTAGCTGAGGTTGAATTTCCCTTCAGAGGGATGAAAGGTTTACAAACTACAGAGCACTTCAAATTTCCTTTTAGTTTAAACACCTAATGTGAAAATTTACTAAATGCTGAATGCATTATAGGTGGCGTAGTGCTTAGCACATCTGCCTCACAGCAAGAAGGTTCTGGGTTTGATTTCCAGCTCAAGTGTTTCTGTGTGGAGTTGAACGTTGTTCTCGTGCCTGTGTGGGTTAACTCCAGGTTCTTCGGTTTCCTCCCACAGTCCAAAAACATGCACAGGACATGCACAGGCTGTTCCATATCACCCGTATGTGTGAGTGTGAGCATGAATATTTGTGTGAGTTTCGGCCCTGCAACGGTGAATGCATTGTTATTATTTAGCAATGTTCAGTTCATTTTCTGGAGCCACTTAATCCTAATTAGGGTTGCGGGGAGGCTGATGTCCATCCCAGCTGACTCTGGGTGAGGGCAGAGTACACCCTGGACACCTTGCCGGGTTATTTCAGGTCAGAAACATGCTGATGGCGGTATAACTTTAACCTTTAACACAGAGTATTGTATTTTTACCAGATGTAGGAGATGACGAGAGCCGAGTTATTATAAACGAGAGAATAAAAACACTCGGAAAACAGAAAACAAAGTCAGTGGAGCCGATGAAAAAACAGAAGTTGACATGACAAGATCCATGTGCATGTCTTTAAAGTGTGGGAGGAAACCGGTGTACCCAGAACAAACTTACACAAGCAAGGGGGAGAACATACAGAAATATGAGCCGAGCCCAGGACTCGAATTCTTACGGTGAGGCAGATGTTCTAGCTTCTATGCCATCGTGCTGCCCATGCGCATTTTACAGTGCACCATATCGCATTGCAGAACTCCGAGTAAAAGGGAAAAAGCCGAAAGGAAGACAAACAGACTTTAGGTCCACTTTGCTTCAAAGATGAATAGCACATGAGCAAACATAAAAATAGATGGCAAGAATGTTTTCAGAATATACAACATCTGTCTGAATTTTCACAGTTAAAGGCCACTAGCATGGAGGAATTTATTGAAAAAGTCCAGATGAGAGGCAACGTGACCCGGGCCTTGGCCTCCCTCTCAGTGACCTCGCTCCAGGACGCCGCACAAATCAGCTCAGCTTTGGCTCATTCCACTGTACGTCACGTTTTAATTTACAGGATTACAGGAAAGATAGAAATTGACCGCTGCACTGGCAAGGCCTCCAGGTTCTCACCAAGAACCCGACGATTCATTTAATGATCAGGAGTGTGTGTGTGTGTGTGTGTGTGTGTGTGTGTGTGTGTGTGTGTGTGTGTGTGTGTGTTTGTATGTGTGTGTGTGTGTGGGTGTGAGTGTGTTGTGGGTGTTGTGTGTGTGTGTGTTGTTTGTGCGTGTGTTGTCTGTGTGTGTTGTCTGTGTGTGTTGTGTGTGGTGTTTGTGTGTTTGTGTGTGTTTGTTGTTTGTGTGGGTTTTGTATGTGTGTTGTGTGTGGTGTTTGTGTGTTGTGTGTGTGTTGTTTGTCTGTGTGTGTGTTTGTGTGTTTGTGTGTGTTTGTTGTTTTTGTGTGTGAGTGTGTTGTGTGTGTTGTGTTGTGTGTGTGTGTTGTGTGTGTGTGTTGTTTGTGCGTGTGTTGTCTGTGTGTGTTGTCTGTGTGTGTAGGTGTATGTGTGTGTTGTGTGTGGTGTTTGTGTGTTTGTGTGTGTTTGTTGTTTGTGTGGGTTTTGTATGTGTGTTGTGTGTGTTGTGTGTGTGTTGTGTGTATGTTGTTTGTCTGTGTGTGTGTGTGTGTGTGTTGTGTGTGGTGTTTGTGTGTTTGTGTGTGTTTGTTGTTTTTGTGGGTTTTGTATGTGTGTGTGTGTGTGGGTGTGTTTGCGTGTGTATGTGTGTTGTGTGTGTGTGTTGTGTGTGTGTGTTTAGTGTGTTTAGTGTGTTTAGTGTGTGTGTGTGTGTGTGTGTGTGTGTGTGTGTGTGTGTGTGAAGTTAAAAAGAAAATAATAAATATGGAGGGATAAAAAACAAATACTGATTACAGCATGAGCTGCAAAAAAAAAATAAAAAATCACTGTGTTACAGGCAATTGCTTCTGAGGTTCAGTGTGATGACTGCAACTCTCGAGTCGTGGAGGCCATGACGAAGATGATCAATGTGATCAGACACCAAACTAGACATGGAGATGTCACTCCTGTAGACACCGGGAGGAACATCCTCAGTGTTTTAAGTATGAAAATTCTTTATCTTTCAGCATCTACTGCATTAAGATGCTTATTTAATAATAATAATAATAATAATAATAATAATAATAATAATAAGAGGAAGACCAACTCTTGATGAAGGGGGGGGGGGGTACACCCTGAACAGCTTGTCAATTTATCACAGGGCCAAAACACACACAACCTCACCTCACACTCATATCCACTCATACAGGCTACATGGCTATTCTCTGTTTTTAGACCATGGGAGGAAACTGGGGTATCCCAAAAAAAAACCAAAACCCAGGCATGCTCAGGGAGAACATGCCAACCACATACAGAACTAACCTCAGTGAGCCCAGGACTCAAACAAAACGTCCCTACTGTGATGTGGATGTGCGAAGGACTACGCCACTGTACCCCAGGAGATAATTTTAGTCATGTGCCAATATATTCATTCATTCATTTTCTGAACCGCTTAATCCTACTTAGGGTTGTGAGGAAGCTGGTGCCGATCTCAGCCAACTCTAGGCTCGCCAGACCATCGCAGGGCAGAACACATGCTGATGGAACCCAATGTCCTACTCTTTACAAACGACAGCAATGGTTCTTTTACATGAACCTTTCACCGTAGACAGTGAGAGACATTACTGGCCTTTAATAACCCAGTTAGCGCCACTGGGCGGACAGTGAACCGACTGATCAACCCACAGACCTTCGGATCAGTAATCCAGCCCCCTACCACCGCGCCACCACTGTCCGTTTAGGATCTATGCAAGATTTTATTAAATTTAATTCAGTGCCCTGTACCGATCATCATCATCATCATCATCATCATCATCATCATCTTCTGTAACCGGTAAAATCTAATTAGGGTTTTGAGGAGGCTGGTGCCCATCCCACCCAGAGTACACCCTGGACGGCTCGCCAGGCCATCACAGGGTGGAAACATGCTGACGGATTTGCAGCTACTCTTTATGAAAGTCAGCAAAGGTTCTTTTACATGAACCTCTCACCATAGACAGTGAGAGACATGGTCGGCCTCTGATAACCCAGTTAGCACCACAGGGGGGGACAGTGACAACCTTGTGGAAAGTGGGACTCGAACCCCCAACCTTCGGATCAGCGATCCAGCACCCTATACCACTAGGCCACCACTGCCCAAGTAACAATTTATTAATTCATTAATTTTCTATCCCACTTAATCTTAATTAAGGTCACAGGGAGGTTGGCACCCATCTTCGTCCACTCTGGGTGAGGGCAGGGTATGCCATGAACAGCTCACCAAGCCACTGCAGGGCCACCACTCACACAAATCATTCACACTCACACCTGGGGCGATTTAATACAGCCAAGCACAGCCTAATGTGCATGTTTTATGAGTGTGGGAGGAAACCAAAGTACCCAGAGGAAACCCATGTAAGCACAGGGATTACATGTAAGCAGAAAGGCCAGAGCCCAGGACTCGAACCCAGGACTCGAACCCAGGAACCGAACCCAGGAACCGAACCCAGGAACTGAACCCAGGAACCAAACCCAGGACCTTCTTGCTGTGAGGATGTGTAGACCAAGCTACCGCCCTGAGTTTAATTTATATTAGAGATTTTTTTATACAAATTTTATTTTGATGGGAGGAGCTTTTGAGTGGACTTGGTGTGGGAAAAGTGCACTATATACAGGAAATGTGTTAAAAATATGTAAATTAAAGTTAAAACCATGACTTTGTTCTGTGTTTTGTTTTCATTAGGCAGCTCTATGTCTGTTTACAATCCAGGAAACGCTTCAGGTTTACTCTCGCAACACAGTCAACATGGAGACACTGCAATATCTGCATTTTCTCAGATCGGGCAGCTGATGCGAAGCTTGATGTGGTCTCGGATGCCCGGCGAGGGAGTTCTCACCCTCCAAGCTCCGCAAATCAACGCAGTAGGTAAACGTGGTGACCCCACTTCAGATCTCCTGTGTACTGACCTGCCCAGCACCTGCCTGTTTCACATCCCGCCAACTCTAAGCTCGCACCTGAGGACTGAAAGCCAGGAAGTGGTTCAGATTCTGCTGGCTATGGACAGTGATGAGATCCCATTCATCTCCGCTGCTGATCCACCAATTTCCACTACACTCGCCGCAATGGAGTTCGCCACGCCTCAGGGTCTGCCCCTCCCTGTGGTGAACCTGACAGCAGGAAATGGTATACGTGTGATGCTACCAAACAGGAAGCTGGAGCTCTCAGGGAGGCTTAATGTCACTTTGCCATCTGAAGGAAGTGTGAACTTCACAGTCAGAGCTGTGGAGACGGCGCCAAATGCCGGGCTCTTTATTTCCTTTAACTTCAGCTTGGTTCAAGGTAACATTGTTCGGTTTACAAAATATATGATGGTGACCATTGTTAGATTTTTGCCGATGTAAGAATAAATTGATTATTTTAGTTTTCAAACTTACTGAAGGTAATGGATGATCAACAGTTTTACATTTTATGTTTTCGGTTAGAGAGGCATGGTGGTGGAGAGGTTAGTACATCTGTCTCATAACAAGAAGGGCCTGGGTTTAAGTCCTGTGTGGATTTTGCATGTTCTCCATCTATCGTCATGGGTTTCCTCTGTGTACTCCAGTTTCCTCCCCAGGTCCAGAGTCATGTATATGAACCTAATACAGTGGTACTTCACTTTATGAAAATCTCACTAAATGAAAAATTCAGGTTACGAAACGCATTTTCCTAAAATTTTTGTCTCTGGATACGAAACAAGTTCATGTTACGAAAGCACCATCTTAAAAATTCAAACTTGCCATTCAAACATTCAAACAATGCACGAGCTGCTCCCCCATCAGTGATGTTCAAACACCCCGCCATGCTGGCCTCCCATTGGCTAACAACTGAGCTGCCGTTCATATCGCCTTCACTCGAGCGCCATCTTGGACAGGTCCACCTGATGCCATCTTGGACAGGGATTGGCTAGGAGGGATGACGCAGCTACCTCCCATTGCCTATTATGGAGCTAAATCTACCATGATGCTTTTCGTGTAAAGGACAGAGTTACTGGTGTTTTATGCTTTATTTCTTGACTTCTTGACTCTTTTAACCTTCCATAAACATTTGTAAGATTTTAACTTTGCTAAGAAGACATGGTCAACACACACGCACACACACACACACACACACACACACACACACGAGTATGATTTTTGGTGTGAGTGAGAAGAGGAAACGGGCTCGAGTGATATCACAAAGGAATATGGCCAAACCCGGCTACCATCGGTACGATATTGAAGGAGAAGGAGGTCTTAAAAGGTATAGTTTTATAATTTTAAAGGGTTTAGGGGTAGTATTGGGAGCCTTGGAACTAATCATGCATTTTACATGTAAAATGAGGCACAATTTACGAAAAATGCAGGTTACGAAAAAGGCTCTGGAACGGATTAATTTCGTAAAGTGAGATACCACTGTAGTCTGTTCCGGACTGCTGGTAGATCTGAGTGTGAATAGTTGTGTGTGCTGCTCTGTCTAGGACTGGTAAACTTTTCAGGGTGTACCCCACCCTTGCCCAGAGTTGGCCCTGCAACCTTAAGAGGATAAGCAGTTCGGCAAATTAAAGAATTAATTTAATAAATGTATTAATTTAATAAATGTGGCAAATTAGTAACCACCTGGCTATTTAATGTATTCATTCATTCATTTTCTAAACCAATTAATATTAATTATGGTCATGGGGAGGCTCACCCCATCTCAGCCAACTCTGGGCAAAGTCTTGGTAGTCCTGGCCATTTTGAATTTAACACAGATACAATCACTCTCAAACCTTGGGGTTATTTGGAACCGCCATTTAGCCTGCTGTCTGTGTTATTGATGTTAGGAGGAAACTGGATTACCTGGAGGAAGCCCACACAAGTACGTGGAGAACATCAACGAAGAAATGCCCCTAGCTTGGGAACTGAACCCAGGACCTTCTTGGTGTGAGACAAACTGTTGTTAATCTGATGTTTTTTGTGTGTGTGTGTGTGTGTGTGTGTGTGTTAGCAGGACGTGGCAGGTTGAACTCTGGAAAAGTTCGCATCATAGTAAGTAATGAGCAGAACTTTCAACCGTCCCAGCACACTCATGCTAAAGAGCTCCACCTGATCTTCTCAAGCACAAGTCCGACAGTAGAAGAAACTGTGTTCCTCACACCACTGTGAGTTATTTCCATGCACTAAATAAACCGTCTCATATAAACTCGTCTAACATCGAATCATTTCTCTATCCAGCTTGAACGGCTCTGCCAAGGCCCTGTCTGTGACCCTGGAGAACACCGGGGGTGTAGAGCTGTGCACCTCTCTGTGTGTGTTTAGCTCGCTCTGCCAGTTCTTCAGCATGGAGCAGCGACGCTGGAGCACAGCTGGTCTGACTGTCCTCAGTACTAGCACTCCTGGTACTGCTCACTGCCTCTCTGAGCACCTTACACTTTTTGGAGCCAGTCTGTTCATTCACCCGGATGCCATCGTACTTCTCGCACCGGTGCGGCAACGTTCTAAATATAATATTTTCTGTATGAATATCATATGCATACTTTAGACTTGAAGGTTGAAGGCGAGGCTTTTGTATAGAGTTACTGACAGCTCTTACTGTTTCAGTCGGATGGGCCAAGCAGAAACGTGCTGGTAGGGATCGTGTGTGGAGTTCTTCTCTTGATTCATCTGCTGGTTGGTATCATCGCCCACAAACTAGATCATCTAGAGAGTCTACGCTTAAGATGTGTCCCGCTGTGTGGCCAGTCGGGACGCTACCGCTACAGGGTACTGGTTAAAACTGGATGGTACAGAGGGGCCGGTAAGTGAAGGGTAAATGTATTTATAAATCTACCGAGTTAACCTATTTCCTAAAATAGCAAGTCCTGAGGTGGTTGATTGTTAATTGTTGGAAAACATCCTTAAAATATCTGACTTCCTGTTCTGACTTACACTGTCGCAGCTATAAACAGTCAATGTCCCATTTTCTGTAATCTTGCCCATTCACTAGTAAATAGCCTGTGTGGTTTATCTTCTATTATTTGCTCATTCTGGATGAATATAACGATCATATGTTGTAACCACCCAAGCTCATGAGCTTAGTATCTCTTCTCCTGTTTTACATCTTGTTTTGGTTCTACATCTTCTTACTATAACAGTAACTTTGAGAACGTGTTACTAGAGGAATGTTCTTGTGATTACACTATAATAGGGATCACCAACATGGTGCCCACAGGCACCTAGTCGCCCACAAGGACCACTAGATAGATGGTCTAGATAGATGGTCTAGATGCATAAAGATATGGTCTAGATGTAATTTCCACACACACACACACACACACACACACACACACACACACACACACACACCCCCCGCGATGGCCTACTTAGGGAAACTACAATAGTTAGAATGTCAGCTGTACCTGGGAACTTGACTGATCACCTAGATGGAGATCTGGCGAAGTGCAAGTGGTTTAGAATGTGTGAGAGAAGCAGTACAGCGCAGCTGATGGTTTTTATCTGGATGGTGTTTGATGTTTTCTGCACAAAAAAAAAGAACTTTTGCCACTATCGCCCCTAAATACGGTAGCACAATTTCTTGCCTCACAGCAAGAAGGTCCTGGGTTTTATTCCCAGCACAGGCGTTTCACTGTGGAGTTTGCATGCTCTCCCTGTGCTTGAGTGGGTTTCCTCTTGGTGCTTTGGTTTCCTCCCACAGTCCAAAAACATGCACAGAAGGTTAATTGGCTGCTCCAAATTGCCCCTAGGTGTGAACGGTTGTGTGAGTGTTGGCCCTGCGATGACCTGGCAAGCTTTCCAGGGTGTACCCTGCCATCGCCCGGAGTTGGCTGAGATGGACACCAGCCTCCCCATAATCCCAATTAGGATTAAATGGGTCAGAAAATGAATGAATGAATGAACGCCCCGAAAGACAACTATGAAGGGAATCGATATCTATAATGTAGTGAAGGAGGTTTTTATGGAGAAGAAGGTCACGTTGGAAAAGTTGGTATCAGTGACTACTGACAGGGCTCCTGCAATGATCGACCAACATACAGGATTCATCACTCACTGTAAAGGTGACACAGAGACCCAAAGCTTCATGCTTTACCTCTGTATCATTCACCAGCAGGCATTATGTTTAAAGGTGATCGGCTTTGAACACATGATGACTCCCTTTATTACGATCATAAACAGCATCCGCTCCGGAGATAAACAGCACAGAACATTCAAGGTGCTATCAGTGGAGCTGTGAGTTTAATATGGTGACCCACTAATACATGCTGAAATTCACTGGCTCCGCGGAAGGGCAGCAAGTTTACTTCATTTATTATCACTTTACGTGAGATCAAAGAGTTCATGCAATCCAAAGGCGAAGACACCTCACAGCTGGAGGACACTGAGTGGACGCTCGACCTTATATTTTTTAACGGACATTACAGGGAAACTAAACCATTTGAACGGCGAGCTGCAAGGCAAAGATAAGACTGTTGCTGACATGGTAAGTGTTTTAAATGCATTTAAAGCCCAGATCAACATTTTCTCTGCATTTACAGAGAAAAAAGCTGCTGCACATTCCCTCTGTGCAGATGGTGCTGAAAGACAACACCTCTGCATCTGAGACTTTTGACAAGGTTGCAGAAAAGGTCTTTTTAAGTCATGAACTGACTTGGGTGAGAGTTTGAGAACAGGTTTTGAGACTTTGATCAGCTGGAATCGTGCGTGCCGTTCATTTCCGATCTTTTCATGAACGCAGGACACAGCACGCCTTGCTGAGCAACTAAGTCCAGTGTTCAGCTTGGATGCTGGACAGGCAAAAATCGAAACTGTAGCATTGCAAAATGTCCTCCACCTCACAGCCTATCAGGTGGCACTAAACATTTGGTGCCTTGTTGACACAGAAAAGTACAGCAGCTATGAAAGTTGCCAATCTGTTTGGTTCAACTTATCTTTGTAAGTCAGCATTTTATGACATGAACTTCATCAAGAACAAACACAGAACACGTCTCACCGATGCACATCTGCAAGACTTACCACACTCCTCACTGATGCACATTTGCAAGACTCAGTATGTTTCTGTCCTTTGCTACAGGGTTGTGACAGGAAGGGTATCTGACGTAAAATCCCATGCCAAATCAAATGTGCGAATCAGATGATTCGCTGCGGAGATTCTCGAGAACGGGAAAAAGCTGAAAAGAGAAGATATAATTAATAACTAAAACCCTGTTGCAACGTAGTTTGTGATTTGTTCATTGTTAGTGGTGAACATGTTGCACACGCGGGCATTTGAAAATATAAACACTTACGGAGATTTATAAAAAATAACATGTCACATATTGATATTTATCTGTTTCCTGCCTTGTTTAATCGTAATACCGTAAACGACGTAATAAGTGCTCAGGGCACTTAAAAAATTGGAGTGGGTGGGCACTTATTAAAATGATTACCAGCGGAGTGGAACAGAAAGTGCTTATTACCATCAAGGTGGAAAACATGAATAATAACAAGAGTTTTACTGGTATTTGTATTATTCATTTTGTGGTATCAACCAAATTACTTACATGAAAGCTGAAAATAAACAGAAAACAGCATAAAAAAGACCCTTTAATTTTCCCTCCTGGTGCTGTTTCTTTATATATTTTCCCTGATGTAAAATCAAGCCAATCAACATGAATGTCAACTTTAGCACATGGTGTGTTTAACCAATCAACACAATGGTAAACTTTAGCACATGTCCAGGAAGGGCTTTAAATTTATGAAGTTAGTGAGCAGGAGAATCAGGCGAAAAATACTCGTCATCACTTTCTGATAGGTCCATATCTGGTTCATCGCTCCATTCATTCAGAGCATCCCATAGTTTTGCTGTAGCAGTCTCTAATGGTTCGTCTTGTTGGACATTTACCAAGATAACGCAGCAAAATATTTTCCTGTTTTCTAAAGCACGGTGGAACAATCAAATGTGTTTTTACTGATGAGCATTATAGACATTCCCCAGTGGCAGGGGATCTTGAAATACAGTGTAAAGTCACTTTTACAGGTAGTGAACATCTCATTTTACCGTTACAGAGACTGATCCAATAAAATTGGGAAGCTTGATCTACCATTTTGCTCCCAGTACACATGGGCGGTTATTAGACGTAAGATTAAAAAACAAACAAACAAACAAAAAAAAAACACTGGGGGGGGGGGGGGTTATTGGAGCAGGGCGGTTATTACATCAAATACGGTAATTATGATTATGAGAACAATTCTTGTGAAAAATCATTGACATGATCAGTGTCTTCACATTGATCAATATCATTAATTATTAATAATTACATATAATTAAAGGTAAATTGAGCAAATTTATTTTGAAACCACTTTCTCTTCAGATTACTCAATACCCAAGAAGTAGCTCTCAGTTTCACAAACGTTGATCACCCCGGTACCATACCGCCCCTGCCTGACAGTGCAACACTGATTTATGGAAAGTGAAACTCGAAGATCAAAACAGTAGACGTTCACTCATTTTCACACATAGGGTTGAGGGTTCTGGGTGCACTCTCCTTTAGCCAAAGTTGGCTGAGATTGGCTTCAGCCTCCCTGTATATCCTAATAAAACTTATGAAGTCTGTCAGTATTAATGACATGTCCGGGGGTTATAGTTCCAATCACCCGCTCTGCGGTTCATCCTCACCACCCGCTGCAAGGCCTTCCTGTCCTCTGCAGTACACCTCCTGAAGTTTGTCAGTATCCTAATATAATATACAATTGTTCAGAAAATGAATGAATGAATAAAAGTAAAGTAATATCATATAGTCAGTGACACTCGTGTACAGGAGTAAGCAAATGGTTTCAGAAAGGCATTTACCATTTTGTTTCCAATAGACAGCCTGTGTTTTATCTTTATTTATTGTTCCTGGTAAGTGAATGCACCCCTTTAATAGACCAGGTGCCACTGTTCCATGTGTCCTTCAGGAACTTCTGCTCATGTAGGCATTAGTCTGTATGGTCTAAACAAAAGTGGATCGCGGCACCTGCAAAGAGAAGGAGCCTTTCAGAGGAACGGTCTCGACGACTTTCAGATAGAAACTGACGCCAACTTGGGAGAAATCTGGAAAATATGCATCTGGCATGACAATACAGGTGAGATATACAGTATAATAGAAATGACTTTCATTCCGAGGCAAGTGATCAGTACGTTACAAAAAAAAAAAACACTTGTTTTGCATTCGTTCTCTGCTCAGGTCTGGACCCTTCCTGGTATCTTCATCATGTGACAGTATGGGACACGCAGACAAATATCATGTTCTTCTTCCTGGTGGAGGATTGGCTATCTGTGGAGAATGAAAAGAACTCAGGATTGGTTCAGAAAGTAGTGCTGGCTACATGTAAGACGCAACGAAAATATTCTGAATCAGTCAAGCTGGTATGAATATCCTTATTATTATGTATCCCAGGTGATGGACGAGCAGGCACCATATCTTACATCTTTCCTTCTTTTTCTCTTCTTCTACATCTGACAAGCTTCAGGCAATATCTCGAAAATCTACTTGTCAATCCTCATCACACTTGGCATGCTTAATCCTTTGGGGTTTGACCAGAAGCCTATCATCTCTTTTCAGAAGATTTCATGAATTTATTAGTATTATTGTCTGTAGGCCTCTGTCTCTCACACCTTGTGTTGATGGACTGTACCATGTGAATTTTAAGCATAGGGTGGTGGAGGCGACACACGCAGCCTTCAGTGTTAAGAAGCTTTGATGCATCAATAGGCACTATTACATGATTCAAACAATTTAAACAACTGTCTGTTTTACAAAAAATTTTTTTAAAAACAATAATAATATTATTATATTATTAATATAGTAATATAAAACCCTACACACAACATCTACCCACTGAGTTTGGATAATGGTATATTTAGTCTTTGAGAGATAAATATAAGACAAAGATAAAATATCTTTGTTGTCAACAATGCATGAAAATCAGTTGAGCAGCTCCATGTTCAGTAACAATTATTAAAAAGTGTGCAAACAACAACTAAGGAACTAAAGCTATACTGTATGTGTATATACCTGCATACACATATATACACACATATACGTACATAAATCTTATATATGCAACCACATATACATCTATCCACATATTCACACATATTCATAAACAGAACGGTGCATTGTATATTAATTATTAGCTGCCTGCTGCAAAAATGTTATGATGTTCATGACCTGCTCGAAATGTAAGTATTGAACTTAAACACTTCAACGTGAGTATTGCATTGTGCAGGAAGACGGTCTGAATGATGCTTTTTCAGTCATTGTGTGTGGTGGTGGTGGTTGTAAAAAAATTTTAAAAAAATTAAAAATAAAGTTTTTTGGGGCTTTTTACACCCGTGCTTAGTGGCTCATCAGGCCGGTGCTTATTCCCGGTTTCCATAGCATCAAGCAACCAGGAGCTCAATTCCTCCTGGTGGGACGCTAGTCCAACCCAGGTTATCTCCCAGTATATTTTTACTGGTACCGATTTATACTGCTGGGTGAACATAGGCACACTTGTGGTGGAGACCTTGCGGTGTCTTAGCACAGTTGGGGTCTATTTGGGACTTGAACACACAACCTCCCGATCATGAGTGCAGCACCCGGCTCCATTATGCCACCGGCCCCACTGTGGTGTTGGTGTTACACGTTTATTAGCTTGGGGCTAAAAGCTGTTCTTGAGTCTGTTAGTTTTTATTGTCCTGTACCTTTTTCTGGAGGGGAGAAGGGAGAAAGGGGTGTGTCCAGGGTGTGTGGGGTTCCTGATAATTCTACTGGCTCTCCTCTGAAGTCTGTCATTGTAAATGCCACGTTTTTTTTTTTTTTGTTTGTTTGGTTTTTTTTTGGGTTGGGAGGGGTTTCCAATTACCTGCTCTGTCGTTCATCTTCACCACTTGCAGCAAAGCCTTCCTCTCCTCTGTGGTACAGCTGCTGAACCACACTGTACAGCAGTAGGTCAGGAGGCTCTCGATGGCGGAGCAGTAAACGCTTGTCAGTAGCCGTCGGGTAGGCAGGCTTGTTTGGGATTTCTGAGGAAGTAGATCCTTTGTTGTGCCTTCCCCATAAACATGTATTTACTGATAGTTGCTGTAAGTCATTCTGGATCAGAGCGTCTAATAAATGCAGTAAATGTAATTATTAAATACAGGAGCGCTCACAGAGTGAAAGGAATTTGCACTAGATTATTATAGCTGACATGAATATAATAAAATGTCTCCCCCTAGTGGATCAACATTTTGCCTCATGTTAAATAGTGTATTGGGATTTTTTTTTTTAACATGATCCCATACACAGATCACCTAAAATGAATCGGGTTCTTTCCGAGCTCAGCCCTCACACTCCGAGATAAATTAGATCATTGGTTTTGTGTAATCCTGCGAACAGAATTTGTTTTTAATAAATCTTCTTTTGAAGCCTGTAATAAATTCTTGGATCTGGATCTGTTTCAAAATGGTGTTAGTTATTGTCAGGCCTATACCCCATCCTGCCACTAAGTTTGATAAAAATAAGTTCAGTAGTTTCAGTGCAATCTTGCTACCAGACAGACGTACTCACAGACGCCGGCGAATGCCTAACCTTCATCACCAAGCAGTGGAGTTAGTAATGACCTCAGGGTGCATTATCCATCGAGCTATTTGCTCAACTGAGCTTTTTTCTGAACTTTATCAGATACAAAGATGAACTAATCAGTAGCCCAGGAGTTGATGACAATCAGATTTGATAATGCATTACAGAATGAATCACATTCGTTGGGGGACGCAGTGGCGTAATCGTCAGAGAAACGGTTTTGGAAGTATATATGACTGAATATCAGTGGTTCAGTTTCCAAACCAAGAGAGAAAATGGGTGGAGGTGGGTGGAGCGAGCTGCATCTCCCCGTCCTCCTTATTCCTGGCTGAAGTGGTCTTGTGTGTGTGTGTGTGTGTGTGTGTGTGTGTGTGTGTGTGTGTGTAAAATTACTGTTTACATGTTTACGTGTGTGTGTGTGTGTGTCTGTGTGTGTAAAATTACTGTTTACATGTTTACGTGTGTGTGTGTGTGTGTGTGTGTGTGTGTGTGTGTGTGTGTGTGTGTGTGTAAAATTACTGTTTACATGTTTACGTGTGTGTGTGTGTGTGTGTGTGTGTGTGTGTGTGTGTGTAAAATTACTGTTTACATGTTTACGTGTGTGTGTGTGTGTGTGTGTGTGTGTGTGTGTGTGTGTGTGTGTGTGTGTGTGTAAAATTACTGTTTACATGTTTACGTGTGTGTGTGTCTGTGTGTAAAATTACTGTTTACATGTTTACGTGTGTGTGTGTGTGTGTGTGTGTGTGTGTGTAAAATTACTATTTACATGTTTACGTGTGTGTGTGCGTGTGTGTGTGTGTGTGTGTGTGTGTGTGTGTGTGTGTGTGTGTGTAAAATTACTGTTTACATGTTTACGTGTGTGTGTAAAATTACTATTTACATGTTTACGTGTGTGTGTGTGTGTGTGTGTGTGTGTAAAATTACTGTTTATATGTTTACGTGTGTGTGTGTGTGTGTGTGTGTGTGTGTGTGTGTGTGTGTGTGTGTGTGTGTGTGTTTGAATGGGAGTCTGTGTGTGTGTGTGTGTTAAAAATTGAAAATAAATGTAAAAAGTCGATAAAGTACTGCTTACTCCATTTGAAGAAATGAATCTCGTACGTGTGTTGATTTCGTTGATTTCCGTAGGCCCCTCAGAGCTGCAGCAGTTCAGGAAGCTTTTGCGTGCTCAGCTGCTGTTCGGACTGCAGGATCATCACCTGTGGCTGTCGTTATGGGAGCGTCCCGCTCACAGCGCTTACAGCCGAGCTCAGAGAGTAACCTGCGGCGCTCTGGCTCTACACCTTTACCTGGCAGCAGGGGCCGTGTGGTACGGATCGGTGGCAACGATAAGCGGCGGGTAACAGATTCAATACCAATCTGCAAGTCCTCTCATTTATCTATTTTCTTTCTCCTCACCGCCGTCTGTCAGGGATGTATACATGTGAAGAGAGGATTACGTTCTTAAGCAGCGTAAGCGCATCACAGTCGAATATATACGTTTCAAAACAATTCTGCAGATGGAGAAGAGGAAAAGGAAATAATAATACTTAATTAATACCTAAATTCCATATTCAGATACCAGATGCAATCAGAATTCTTGATCCTGTTTAGTCTATTTCGTCTCTCAAAGCCGAAGAGAAGATGTTATTGGAGGAGGTGAAGTATGATATGGAGAATTATTCACTTGATAATCATTTTTATTAATTTATTCATTTTCTGAGCCACTTAATCCTAATTAGGGTCACTGGGAGGCTGACGCCCATCCCAGCCGATTCTAGAGGAGGGCAGAGTACACCCTGGACAGCTCACCAGGCCAATGCAGGGCAGACACACACTGATGGCTATGCAGCTCCTCTTGATGAACGTCAGCAATGGTTCTTTTACGTGAACCTCACAACACAGACAGTGAGAGACAATGCCGGCCTTTGATAACCCAGTTAGTGCACTGGGGGGGGACGGGGGGGACGGGGGCAGCAATGACAACCCACTGACACTTGGGCTTGAACCCCTGACCTTGGGCTCAGTGATCCAGCACATTACCATCAGGCCACCACTGTCCCTAATTGTTTTATTATTCATTCAAAATGTACTTTCCTTTTCTTAGCCACTTAATCTTAATTAGGGTTGCAGATAGGCTCGAACCCATCTCAGCCGTCTCTTGGTGTGGGCAAGGTACACCCTAAAAGCGCATCAGGTCATCACAAGGCGAATACAGATACAACCATTCACACTCACTCTCACACCTGGGAGCCAATCAGCCAATTATCCCACTGTGCATGTTTTTTGGACTGTTAGAGAAAACCAGAGGACCCAGAGGAAACCCATACAAGCCCGGGGAGAACATGGACAAAATTTCCACAAAGTAACACTCGAACCCAAGGTTTCTTGCTGTGAGATAAATGTGTTAACCACTACGGGCGTGTGTGTGTGTGTGTGTGTGTGTGTGTGTGTGTGTGTGTGTGTGTGTGTGTGTGTGTGTGTGTGTGTATATGTGTGTGTTTGTACATTAGATGGGTTAAAGTGCACAGATTAACTTTCCCTTCCTGGATTAATATAACAAATCATCACAGTGCTGGTGTAGTGGTTAGCACATACATCCGCATCAAGAAGGTCTTGGGTTCGAGTCCCAGTCTCATGTGTTTTTGTGTGAAGTTTGTCTGTATGTTCTTTCTGTGCTTGCATGGGTTTCCTCCAAGCACCCCCTGAACAACTCGCCAGACCATTGCAGCGCGCACACACTCATTCACCCTCACATCCACGCCTAGAGGCGATTAGCATTAAGTGCATGTCTCTGGACTGTGGGAGGAAACCGGTGTACCCGGAGGAAACCCACACATGCACAGGAAGAACACGAGAACCTGGTTTGGTGGGGTAATAGTTCCCATCATGAAATCTATCCTGGATATGATTACAGTTCTTCAGTTCCAGGAGAAAATAACTTCTTTTGTTTTTCCGCACTGTAGAGGTCCAGTCGCTGACCAAATGCCGATGTCCACAGAGACCATACTGGTTGGGATGACTGTCGCTGTTGTGGTGTTTCCTGTCCAGTCCCTTCTCACCTTCCTGTTCAGAAAGACCAAGAGAGAGGCATGAACCCGACTCAACATTACACCACATCATCTTTTTTTATGTTTTCTTTATTATCTTCTTCAATCTGGTTACTCTATTATAACATGTATCCGCCATGTTCTTCTTGGGTTATGATTGTTCCAGGTTGCCATGAAGCTCTGTCTGCCTCCTTCCTCCATGTCTGATGTGGTAGAGATGGATGTGTACCTCAGCCACCCAGAGAGATCTTGTTCTTCATTTATATCCATGCCTCCAGGACACGAGTCCACCACACATGAAGGATCTTCCTTTGTGAGTTTAGTTATTTTTCAATGGCTGAACATGTCAAGTACAAGTTATACCTTTCTGAAGAGTGATAACGGACGTATGGCGGAGAGCGAAATTTTCAATCTGTTTGCATGCATTTCTAGTCCGTTTCTCATTATGCGAATACGCTCCTTGTCCTGTATTTGTCAGTTTTCCTCCTCTGAGCCAGGTCCACCAGACATTAGCGGACCACTTCCTGACATGCGATGATTTCTTCTTCATCTTTTCCTTTTGGCTGTTCCCTTCAGTGGTCACCACAACGAATCATTTGCCTCCATCTCACCCCATCCTCTGCATCTTCTTCTCTTACACCAAATACCTTCATGGCCTCCTTCACCACATCCATAAATCTTCTCTTTGGTCTTCCTCTAGGCCTTCTGCCTGTTAGTTCCAACCTCAGCATCCTACTACCAATATTCTCACTATCTCTCCTCTGTACATGTCCAAACCATCTCAAGCTAGCTTCTCTGACTTTGTCTCCAAAACCTCTTACATGTGCTGTCCCTCTGATGCACTCATTCCTGATCCTATCCATCCTCGTTACTCCCAAAGAGAACCTCAACATTTTCATCTCTGCTACCTCCAGCTCTGCCTCCTGTCTTTTCCCCAGGGCCACTGTCTCTAAACCATACAACATCACTGGCCTCAACACCAAATTGTACACTTATCCTTTCATTCTTGCCGATACCTTCCTATCACACATCACACCGGACACTTTTCTCCACCATTCCAACCTGCCTGCACACACTTCACCTCCTTTCCATACTCTCCATTGCTCTGGATTGTTGAGCCGAAGTACTTAAAATCCTCCACCTTCCTTATTTCTGCTCCCTGTAATCTCACCGTTCCTCGTGGGTCCTTCTCGTTCACACACATGTATTCTGACTTACTGAGGCTAACCTTCATTCCTCTCCTTTCCAGGGCATACCTCCACCTCTCTAGATTTTCCTCCACTTGTTCTCTGCTCTCACTACAGATCACAATGTCATCTGCAAACATCATAGACCCTGGAGATTCTTATCAAACCTCATCTGTTAGCCTGTCCATCACCATAGCAAACATGAAGTGGCTCAGAGCTGACCCTTGATGCAGTCCCACCTCCACCTTGAACTTTTCTGTCATGCCGACAGCACACCTCACCACTGTTTTACATCTCTCATACGTGTCCTGCAGCACTCTAACATACTTCTCTACCACTCCAGACTTCCTCATGCAGTACCACAGTTCCTCTCTCGGCACCCTGTCATATGCTTTCTGTGATGAATTAGCAGGAAACTTAATTCATCATCCTTCCACTAGGTGGCTACAGCCTATTTCAAGTAAACAGCTCGTCATTCACCCCCAGTGGAGCTAACTGGGTTATCAAAGGCCGGCCATATCTCTCACTGTCTATGGTGTGAGGCATGTAAAAGAACCATTGCTGACTTTCGACAAGAGTAGGCTGCAAAGCCGTCAGCGTGTTTCCGCCCTGCAATGGCCTGGCGAGCTGTCCAGGGTGTACTCTGCCCTCGCCCAAAGTTGGCTGGGATGGGCGCCAGCCTCCCCGCGACCCAAGTTAGGATTAAGCGGGTACAGAAAATGAACTGAACTGAATGAGCTCGTCATTCATTGCTCAAAAAAATTGTGTATTTGCTTGTTGCTATGAAGCGTTATCAAAAAATGCAATCAGCATTTTGCCATGAAGATTTCATGGTTGTCCTTTTAGAATCAATGTTCAGTTATAATTCCTCCATTGATCACCTTTAAATTTAGTGATGTGGCCCTCAGTGAAAATGAGATTAACTCGCCTCTACTATGGCAAATTGATGCTGCTGCTGCTGATGACTATGATGACGATAACAATGACGATGACAATGATGATGATGATGATGATTTTTACACATTCAGTTTCTAAGCCGCTTAATCCTAATTAGTGCCACTGGGAAGCTGGCACCCCTCTTAGCCTACTCTGGGCAAGGGTGGGATGCACCCTGAACAAAGCGCCAGGTCATCAGAGGGTCAACACACACAACCAGTCACACTTACACCTGGGGGTGATTTGGAACAACTAACCTACTGTGCGTGTTTTTGGACTGCAAAAGGAAACTGCAGTACCCAGAAGAAACCCCCACAAGCACGAGGAGAACATGCAAACTCCACACAGAAACGCCCAAGCTGGGAATCGAACCTAGGACCTTCTTGCTGTGAGGGAGATGTGCTCCCCTTGATGACACCATTGCACAAAAATGTCATAGTAATAATTACACAGTATGTTTCCCTTTAATAAATAAGTAACTCTTTATAATAAATCTATACTTCAGCCCTCTGTTATTATTGTCATTATTTATATAAACCTGAGATTTTGGTAACACGGTGGTGTAGTGGTTACCATATTTGTCTCACAATCTGAAGAGCTTTGGCTCTCATGTTTTTGTGGAGTTTACATGTTCTCCCCATGCATGGATTTCCTCTGGATACTCTGGTTTCCTCCCAAAATCCCAAGCCATGCACATTAGCCTATCTGGCTGTTCCAAATTGACCCAGGTGTAGGTGGAAATGGTTATATGTGTTGGTTCTGCAATGCTCTGGCGAACTGTACAGGGTATACCCTGCCTTCACACAGAGTCAGCCGAGATAGGATCTACACCCCCTGTGACCCTACTAAGAGTAAACAGTTTGCCACAACTATTTTGGCAGGTGAGTGAATGAGTGAAGGCGTAAACAGGTGATTTGCTCTGTAGATAAAACTACTGTCATGTCTGCTGGTATAAAAAAAGTAGTCCAATCAGAATTAAGAATTCTTCGGTACAGTGATAGAATGAATTTAAGCTGACATGGTGGTTGATTGAGGCCGTGTCTCTCACTGTCTGTGGTGCGGGGTTCATGTAAAAGAACCATTGCTGACTTTCCTCAAGAGGAGCTGCATAGCCGTCAGCGAGTTTCTGCCCTGCGATGGCCTGGCGAGCTGTCCAGGGTGTACTCTGCCCTCCCCCAGAGTAGGCTGAGACGGGCGCCACCCACCCCATGACCCTAATTAGAATTAAGAGGTTCAGAAAATGAATGAATGAATGAACGGTGGTTGATTGAAAGCCAACACGAAACTGTTTTTGAATTTTATTCAGGAGTCCCTGGGCAGCTCTAAACTGGAGTCAGAATTCTGGAACACGTCACATTTTAGGAGTGAAAGGTACAATTATACTTAACACGCCTGCTGTCAGAACTTTCCTTTTGAAGGTTGAAAAATAAAAAGCATGCCATGTTTACTCCTTGCTCTAGCAAAATGGATCAGTGTACATCAAGCAACAGCATCCTCAGCCTTGCTGAGTTGATGGGACCTACACGACTCTTGAAAAGAAAACGAGCACTTCTTCAGTTGAGGCTGAATTCCGAACTATCGCCCTCTGAAGATGGTTGTTCTCCGTGTCTGAAGAACCAACAGGCTTTGTTCTCTGGTATGTTATGGAAAGATTTTATCACTTGGTGGTGCCATAATCCTGGGTTTTATTCCTCTTACATAACATACTATTGATTCCAGTTTTTCATCAAAGAATGAATGAGTGATGTGTTTTGTTCGTCCATCCATCCATCCATTCATCAAACTGCATTATCACAATGTGGTTACGGAAATACTAGCTGAATTGACCATAAATCACTGGACCATTGGGTCAACATACACACAGCCAATCACACTCACACCTCGTGGTAAATTGGAACTGCCAATTAGTATAATGTGCATGTTTTTGGACTGTGGGAGGAAACCAGAGTACTCAGAGGAAACCCAGAGAAGCAAAGAGAGAACATGCAAACTCCACATAGAAACACTCTTGACGAGCACGGGGCTTGAACCCATGATCTTCTTGTTATGAAGCAGACATTATGGAATGCCTATTAAATACATTTGAGCCTGTTCTTAATTGAACATTTGTTCCCTTACCTCCCTCTTTTTCCTGAAGATACCTCAGAATATGACAGAGTGCCGAGAGAGGAACTGTGGTATTGCATGAAGAAGTTTAGAGTGGCAAAGAAGTAGAGTTAGAGTGGTGCAGGACGTGTATGGGAGTTGTAAGATTGTGGTGAGGTGTGCTGTTGGTGTGACAGAAGAGTTAAAGGTGGAGGTGGGATTGCATCAAGGGTCATCTCTGTGGAAAAGAGGTGAAGAAGCATGTGCAGGCAGGTTGGAATGGTTGGAGAAAAGTGTCCGGTGTGATGTGTGATAGGAAGGTATCGGCAAGAATGAAAGGAAAAGTGTACAAGACGGTGATGAGGCCAGCGATGTGTGGTTTAGAAACAGTGACGCTGGGGAAAAGACAGGAGACAAAGCTGGAGGTAGCAGAAATGAAAATGTTGAGGTTTTCTTTGGGAGTAACGAGGATGGATAGGATCAGGAATGAGTGCATCAGAGGGACAGCACATGTAAGAAGTTTTGGAGACAAAGTCAGAGAAGCTAGATTGAGATGGTTTGGACATGTACAGAGGAGAGATAGTGAGTATATTGGTAGTAGGAAGCTGAAGTTGGAACTACCAGGCAGAAGGCCTAGAGAAAGACTTAAAGAGGAGATTTATGGATGTGGTGAAGGAGGACATGAAGGTAGTTGGTGTAAGAGAAGAAGATGCTGAGGATAGGGTCAGATGGAGGCAGATGGTATGCTGTAGCGCAGGGGTGCTCAATTCTGCTCCTGGAGATCTACCTTCCACATGACTTTATCTCCAACCCTAATGTGGCCCATGTGACATGCAAGATCCAGTCAGGTCTTGATTAGATGATTGGATGGTTAGGTGGTCATGATTAGGGTTGGAGTGAATGTCTTCTGGAAGGTAGATCTCCAGGAGCAGGATTGAGCACCCCTGCTGTAGCGACTCCTGAAGGGAGCAACCAAAAGGAAAAGAATAAGAAGAAGATAGCTTGTCCTCTGACTGTTACAAGCTTCTGACACCGGAGACTCCTCCTAGAATGTCTTTATAATTATTAATGATTGATACATTTAAAAAACAAAATTTGTGCTCCACTGTCCATACATTTGTTATATGTTATAGTACTGATACTGTAATAATTATTTGGCTTTAATACAAGTATCACAGTGCCATAGTTTCTGTGTAGAGTTTGCATGCTGTCCGTGTGCTTGCCTGGGTTTCATCTGGGTGCTCAGGTTTCCTCCCACCATCCAATAGCATATACATTAGGCTTATTGGTTTTCCCAAATTGCCCCTAGGTATGAATGTAGGTGTAAATGGTTTTGAGTGTGTTGTTCTTGCAGTGGGCTGACAAATTGTTCCTGGTGTAAGGTGTACTCCACCATTGACTAGAGTTGGCTGAGGTGGACTCCATTCTCCACATGACCCAAGTAGTATTAAGTGGTTCAGCAGTCGAATATATGAATGAATGACTATGTTACAATTATTCACCTTGAGCTCCGTTCATATCCCTAATTAGTCCAAGATAGAATGTGGATATCCACCATTTTAGTGAATTATTGCTATTTAATTATCTCCTAGACAGCACAGTCGCACGGTGGCGCAGTGCCTCACAGCGCGAAGGTACCGGGTTCAGTTCTCGGGGTGATACCTTTCTGTATGCAGTTTGCATGTTCTCCCCATAGTTACAATGGTTTCCTCCGAGTATCCCAGTTATCTACAGTCCAGAAACATGCACATTAGGTTACTTGGCAGTTCCAAATTGCGTTAAGGTGTGTGTGTGTGTGTGTGTGTGTGTGTGGGTGTGTGTGTGTGTGTGTGTGTGTGTGTGTGTGTGTGTGTGTGTGCATGTCTAGTTGTGTGAGATTGCAAGTTTCAATCCGGCTTAATGGTACAGCTGTCCAATACTGGGAGTTCATAGGAGCTAACTGACCGAACTCCAAAGGGTTGGAATACGTTCATGTCCCTGACGCTCACTGTGATCACCAGCCATTCACCGTCATCTCTAAGCTCATTCGTACAAGGGGATGCATAGCGCTTTCCCTTCAAGTGTTTTAGACCGCCCCTGAATACACATGCACAGCAGTTCGAAAAGATGTGTGTGGCTAGCATTGCACAGAGTCACAGAGGGGGCATGTGTATGCTTTCACATCTCCCTGGTTGGTGGTGATCATGTGATAGGGAAAGCAATACTTCATGGGTTTGAATTGGATATGATTAAATTAGGGAGAAAATGGGGGGAAATCACAAAATAAATAAATATAATTGCAACAATTCTTGGAATATCGTTACAGAACTGGAGTTTCCACCTGTTTCTGCCGATCGTTTCCTATCCAGTGCTGATTCCTCAGGGACAAGTCTATCAGATAGTGGGCGTTACTCACCCAACGAAACTGTTCTATCTGACATGTGAGTGCTACATCTCAGCAGCATCCCCTTCACAATAACAATTTCTTATCAAAACGTGACCTGAGCTTGATGTGTGAGGCACTGTTGTGGTGATCATGATACTGTGAAGCTCTTTTCCACACTCAAGCAGCACTTGTGTTTACTTTAGACTGGAGACTTCCTCGAGTGAATGGATGGATCTGAGCCTGGAGAAATCTGATTCTGATGCTACTTTGTCTAAATCCCGCTGCTCCATGTCTGTGTGTAGTGTGGACAGTACCTTCCTTCCCAGTCTTCCCACAGACTCCTTCAGCACCACCTCCACCACACATATAGGTGAGGTTATTTCACTGTGTGGCCCAAGATGTTCTTTCAAGCAGGGCTTTTTCCACGGGAACCTTTTCAGTTTTTAAGATAGGATTCAAATCAAGAGCTATTTACCATCTCAGAAATGTTGTTTGCTCTCCACTAGAGTGCTAGGAAATGAGACAGGAACCCTTAAGGAGCTCACGAAATATGGACGTATCTCCACCAAAGGCCATCATGTTATAAGGAACCCATAATATCCAACCAAGCAATAAAGACTGCGGTTCCAGGGACAATTCCAGAATATTAGGACCTGTACACTAGAAACACATTATTGTTGAATTCATAATACAATTTTCATAGCAGCAAACTGTTCCATGGGAGGTAATTGGCCGAGATCTCACGGTAGGAAGGGACAGCATTCACTTCCCTGTCACTCTCAGTGATCGCCAGTCAATCATGGGCGTCTGTGAGCTCATTCATTCAAGGGGGTAGATACCACTTTCCCTTCGACCGCATTAGACCAGCCCCCAAATATGCATGCACAGCAGTTTGAAAAGAGACAAGTGGTTAGCATTGCATGTCACGGAAGGGGTGTGTGCATGCTTTCTTCCAATCCTGGTCAATGGTGGTCATATGATAGGGAAGGTAATACCTGAGGGCTGGGAATTGGATATGATTAAATTAGGGAGAAAATGGGGGGGATCCCAAATAAAAAAGAAAGAAAGAAATTCCTGAGACTGGAACTCAAACCCAGGCCCTCTTGCTGTGAAAGCAGACGTCCTAATCACACCCGTGATCCTGAAATAGTTAAATTTAAATCATGTTCCTGTACAAGAGCCTTTTCAGAAATGTATAGATGTAAGCACAAAGGGAATCAGAACCATTGTTCCTGCATATTTTTTGGTAAAAAAGCCTCAGAGGTTTAATTAGGAACTATTCAACATGTTTCCACCAAAGAAATGTTGATGAAAGATGTTGCACATCTGGAACTACAGCATTGGACTTTCCAGTAATGAAATGGTCGAGTTCATAAATTACAGGATGATGAAGCCCGGTTTGGCTCATAAAAATGCTGGTTCCTGGGTTCCTGCAGAAATTCCATCAGTGAAAGAATGCTGGATTTATGTGGATGTTAAATGTATACATACAGCTGTTTAATAAAAATGATGTGGCCAATCCCCAGGTGTATCTCGCAGTGAGCCGGGACTGATGCTACCATCCTGGGTATTGGCTGTGGCTTATCTCCTGGTGGCTGTTCTTTTGGGAACATGTCTGACTTTGGTGGGTTTGTATGGAAGCACATTCTCCAACTCGGTGCTCCTCATGTGGCTCACTTCAGTCACATCAGCCTTTTTCACATCAGCTCTGGTGCTGGAGCCCTTCACGGTTAGTGTGGGAATAGCAGTCATGACTCCGAACATTATGTGCATTATATATGATAGAGCATTTCTAAAGCAAGTCCTCTCAATTGCTTGTCCTCTGGAGATGTAAGAAAGTGCCTCATTTGCGTTTTATGTTTCAACAGATTTGTGTTCGGGCCATGTATCTCGCCTTTGTCATGAAACCAGTAGACCCAGAGGTGGAGGATCGGTTGGCGCAGGAGATTGTAGTGATGAGGATGGGGAAGGATCAAGAGGTCAAAGTGCGTCCTCTCTGTGGCTACGGTTTGCTGCACGCTAAAGAAGATGCTCGGAAAGTACGCATTCTCAGGAATCTCATGAAGGTGAGAAATCAATTCATTTGCTGAACTGTTTAATTCTATTAGAGTTGCAGCGTGACTTGACTGACTCTGGGTATAGACGTGGTACCGCTTGCTGGTCACACAGCCAACATACACACACACACATTCACACACACACACACACACACACACGCACGCACACACACACACACACACACACACACACACACACACACACACACACACACAACCATTGACACACACATGTAGGGGTAATCTGAACCAGCCAATTACCCTACTGTGCATATCTTTGGACTGTTGGAGGAAACTGGAGCACCCAGAAAGAACCTGTGCATTCATGGCCAAAGTATGCAAACTCAACACAAAAATATGCCATCTGAGCCTGGGACTCAAACCCATGGCATTCTTGCTGTGAGGCATACGTATGTGCTAAGCACTACACCACCATGTCAACATACAGTAGGCCCCCGTTTTTCAAGATGGTTCGGTTCCGGCCCTTCCCGCAGATCATGAAAATCCACGAGTTATTGATGCGGTTTTAAAACCCTATGTATGATATTACATGCACTAAAATCTTCTTCTTCTCCTTTCGGCTTTTCCCTTCAGGGGTCGCCACAGCGAATCATCTGTCTCCATCTCACCCTATCCTTTGCATCTTCTTCTCTTACACCAACGACCTTCATGTCCTCCTTCACCACATCCATGATTCATCTCTTTGGTCTTCCTCTAGGCCTTCTGCCTGGGAGTTCCAACCTCAGCATCCTACTACCAATATACTCACTATCCCTCCACTGAACATTTCCAAACCATCTCAATCTAGCCTTTGTCGCCAAAACCTCTTACATGTGCTGTCCCTCTGATGCACTCATTCCTGATCCTATCCATCCTCATTACTCCCAAAGAGAACCTCAACATTTCCATCTCTGCTACCTACAGCTCTGCCTCCTGTCTTTTCCCCAGGGCCACTGTTTCTAAACCATACAACATCGCTGGCCTCATCACCATCTTGTACACTTTTCCTTTCATTCTTGCCGATACTCTCCTATCACACATCACACCGGACACTTTTCTCCACCATTCCAACCTGCCTGCACATGCTTCTTCACCTCTTTTCCACACTCTCCATTGCTCTGGATTGTTGAGCCTAAGTACTTAAAATCCTCCACCTTCGTTATCTCTGCTCCCTGTAACCTCACCGTTCCTCGTGGGTCCTTCTCATTCACACACATGCATTCTGACTTACTGAGGCTAACCTTCATTCCTCTCCTTTCCAGGGCATACCTCCACCTCTCTAGATTTTCCTCCACTTGTTCTCTACTCTCACTACAGATCACAATGTCATCTGCAAACATCATAGTCCATGGAGATTCTTGTCAAACCTCATCTGTCAGCCTGTCCATCACCATAGCAAACATGAGCTGACCCTTGATGCAGTCCCACCTCCACCTTGAGCTTTTCTGTCATGCCGACAGCACACCTCACCACTGTTTTACATCTCTCATACATGTCCTGCAGCACTCTAACATACTTCTCTGCCACTCCAGACTTCCTCATGCAGTACCACAGTTCCTCTCTCGGCACCCTGTCATATGCTTTCTGTGATGAATTAGCAGGAAACATAATTCATCATCCTTCCACTAGGTGGCTACAGCCTATTTCAAGTAAACAGCTCGTCATTCATTGCTCAAAAAAATTGTGTGTTAGCTTGTTGCTATGAAGCGTTATCAAAAAATGCAATCAGCATTTTGCCATGAAGATTTCATGGTTGTCCTTTTAGAATCGATGTTCAGTTATAATTCGGCCATTGATCACCTTTAAACTTAGTGTTGTGGCCCTCAGTGAAAATGAGTTTAACTCGCCTCTACTATGGCAAATTGATGCTGCTGCTGCTGCTGCTGCTGATGATGATGATGATGATGATGATGATGATTTTTACACATTCATTTTCTAAGCCGCTTAATCCTAATTAGTGCCACTGGGAAGCTGGCACCCCTCTTAGCCTACTCTGAGCAAGGGTGGGATGCACCCTGAACAAAGCGCCAGGTCATCAGAGGGTCAACACACACAACCAGTCACACTTACACCTGGGGGTGATTTGGAACAACTAGCCTACTGTGCGTGTTTTTGGACTGCAAAAGGAAACTGCAGTACCCAGAAGAAACCCCTACAAGCACGAGGAGAACATGCAAACTCCACACAGAAATTGGGTCCTTGTCATTCATACACATGTATTCTGTCTTACTGAGGCGAACCTTCATTCCCCTCCTTTCCAGGGCATACCTCCACCTCTCTAGATTTTCCTGCACTTGTTCTCTGCTCTCACTACAGATCACAGTGTTGTCTGCAAACATCATAGTCCATGGGGAATCTTGTCTAACCTCGTCTGTCAGCCTGTCCATCACCATAGCAAACAAGAAGGGGCACCCTGTCATATGCTTTCTCCAGATCCACAAATGCACAATGCAACTCCTTCTGACCTTCTCTGTGCTTCTCTATTAACATCCTCAAGGAAAACACTGCATCTGTGGTGCTCTTTCTTGGGATGAAACCAAACTATTGTTTACAAATGCTGACCTCTGCCCTTAGTCTAGCTTCCACTATTCTTTCCCATAACTTCATTGTATGGCTCATCAACTTTATCCCTCTGTAGTTGCCACAACTCTGCACATCTCCCTTGTTCTTAAAAATGGGCACCAGCACACTTGTCCGTTCCTCTGGCATCCTCTCACTCTCTAATACCTTGTTGAATGTTCTTGTCAGGAAATCTACTGCTACCTCTCCTGGACACTTCCATACCTCCATGTTTGTCATCAGGACCTTTCCATTTTTCATCCTCTTCAATGCCCTCCTCACTTCACCCTTACTAATCTTTGCTACTTCCTGGTCCTTGACTATCACCTCTTCTACTCTTTTTCTCTTTCATTTTCCTCATTCTTCAGCTCTTCAAAGTACTCTTTCCATCTTCCCAGCACACTTCTGTCATCAGTCAATACATTTCCCTCTCTGTCCTTTATCACTCTAACTTGCTGCATGCCCTACCCATCTCTATTTCTCTGCTGTGCCAACCTGTATAAATCATTTTCTCTCTCTTTACTTTCCAATCAAGCATACAAGTCATCATACGTGCTCTGTTTGGCCTTTGACACCGTTACCTTCGCCTTACACTGTGTCTCCCTGTACTCCTGTTCACTCTCTTCGGTCCTCTCTATGTCCCACATCTTCTTAGCTAACCTCTTCTTTTGTACACACTCCTGACCTTCCTCATTCTACCACCAAGTCTCCTTATCTACTTTTCTGCCAGATGACACACCAAGTACTCTCCGACCTGTCTCCCTGATCACATTTGCAGTGGTTGTCCAATCATCTCGAAGCTCTTCCTGACCACCCAAAGCCTATTTCAACTCCTCCTTGAAGACAACCCAACACTCTTCCTTTTTCAGCTTCCACCACTTTGTCTTCTGCTCTGCCTTTGCCTTCTTCATCTTCCTCACCATTAGCATCATCCTACACACCATCATCCTATGCTTTTTGGCAACACTCTCACCCGCTACTACTTTGCAGTCACTGACTTCCTTCAAATTACATCGCCTGAACAAGATGTAGTCTACCTGTGTGCTCCTATCTCCGCTTTTATAAGTCACCCTATGCTCCTGTCTTTTCTGGATGAAAGTATTTACCACAGCCATTTCCATCCTTTTTGCAAAATCTACCAACATCTGTCCTTCCGCGTTCCTGTCCTGGATACCAAACCTACCCATCACTTCCTCGTCCCCTCTGTTTCCTGCACCAACCTGTCCATTGAAGTCTGCACTCTTAATCATTAATACAGTAATAATGCAGTAAAATGTAGTAATGATGAAGTAAAAACACTAATTTTGTACTGTGATAATATTTATGAATAAATAAAGCACTTAGGATCCTTATAGAAGCTAGAGAAGATGCAGGGCGTTTGAGTGACATCATAGCACTTAAATAATTATTAAACTTCGCAATTCAAGCAATCACGTTGATAACGTACACAAAGCAGAAAAAAAGAAGTGGACCGTACACATCATCTGCAACCAATCAGCGAGAGGGAGAAACAAAAGCTATTAGCCATTGGCTAAATTTGAATCACGTGCCGGTTACTTCCGGGTTTGTCGCCAATCCGCTAGTAGGCAGTGGTGTGAGCGCTGAACCCCGAATGGTCAAGGTCTTATTGTATTACTTTGTAGAATTTACATTTCTCTTTGGTAATTCACCTAAATTCAAATCTTTAATGAGCTCGGACTCCGTGGACAGCAATGACATCACGCTGAGTCCATCTTGGCTCGTTTTAACTCACTGTAACACTGACCATGAACATAAAAAGAAAGAAAACTGCTATCCATGTTTATTGTCAGGCTGCACAGTGGTGTAGTGGTTGGTACAAACCTCAAGAAGGTCCTGGGTTCGAGTCCTGGGCTCGGTGAGGGCATGTTGGATTGGGGTTGAATATTTCTTTCCAGTTCAAACCCAATATTCCCATTTTCACCCAAGTGTGTGTGTGTGTGTGTGTGTGTGTGTGTGTGTGTGTGTGTGTGTGTGTGTGTGTGTGTGTGTGTGTGTGTGTGTGCATGTGTGTTGGCCCTGCAATGGATGGCAAGCTGTTCAGGTTGTACCCAGCATTTGCACAGAGTTGGCTGAGCTAGGCTCCAGCCTCCCCATGACTTTGCTAAAGATGAAAGGGCACACGGAAAAGGAAATGAAACTTTTATTAATTTTCTGAACCGCTTGATCCTAATTAGGGCAGTTTGGAAGGTCGGAGCCTATCTCAGTCAACTTTGGGCGAGGGCAGGGTAGACAGGCCATCACAGGGCCAACACTCACAACCATTCATACACACTCACACACCTAGGGGTGATTTGGAATGGCCAATTGGTCTACTGTGCCTGTTTTTGGATTGTGGGAGGAAACCGGGGTACCCGGAGGAGACCCATGCAAGCACGGGGGGAGAACACGAGAACACCACACAGATACACCCGAGTCCAGGAATCGAATCCTGAACGTTCTTGTTGTGAGACAGAAGTACTTGCATCATATTATTGGTTTGCAATGCAAGCTAGTACAGTCCATGCCTGATCATATTATTTCTTTTTTATCATGTTTGTCCCATTTTTTCCAGAACTGCCTGATGTACATGCTTTTTCTTTTGGTGGTGCTCATGATGAACTATCAGGATAATGTCCAGGAGAGAAACGCCAGATTGCTTCATCCTGCAGTTAAACGTTCGATCATTTCAGCGCTGCCAGGACAACCTAATCTTACATCACTCTCAAGGTAACCCACCAATCAGCATGCGCTTTGACATTTCCAGCCTCTCCTGCGCACCACCCATTAGCACACTGATAACTAATCTGTGGCCGTCAGTGCAGCAAAAACACTTTACAAAGTCACAGCGAAGTTCAATTAAACGGTGGTTTTATATGAGTCATCCTCGACTTTCATTCTTCTGACAGGAATAGTTTGATTCCTCTGTTGCTAGGCAATTACTGAATATGGTTGAGAATAGACAGTCTAGCAATTTAGTGTAAATAGTTCACATTTCTACCTCATCTATTTCATTCATTTTCTGAACCACTTAATTCTAATTAGGGTTACAGGGAGGCTGCTTCCCATCTCCAGATAAGCCGCGCTTTGTCTCACAAACACCGTGTGTCACTTGCGACAAGCGCCCACTTTTGGTGGAGCGCCTCACAAATCACGAAGAAGACAAGACTTCACTGCGAGAACTTCCTGATTAACACTACGCCTCATTGGAACAAATTCCTCACGCTTGGAGGGGATACATATATACAGGAGAAGGATCCCTGATCCCTGTATGTATATATATATATATATATATATATATATACACACACACACAGTCGGCCCTCTACTTATGAAATTAATCCGTTCCAGCACTTTTTTCGTAACGTGGAGGTTTCATAAGTAGAAACGCATTTTACATGTAAAACGCCTGATTCATTCCAAGGCTCCCAAGACTACCACATAAACCCTTTAAAAATGATAAAAATACATCAATTTTGTATGAAATATGTGTTTAAAAGTAAAAGAAGTTTATTTATGAAACCATTAAAACATTTTATTAACATATTTATTAATTAAACCATTATTAAACATTTTTTATTAACACACATACACACACACACACACACACACACACACACACACACACACAACACTGTCTCTCTCTCTCTCTCTCTCTCTCACACACACACACACACACACACACACACACACACACACACACACACACAATACACATGAGCACCACTGAATGCAAGCTCCGCCCATACGCAGGACGCCAGAACATTTTAAAACGGAATTCAAAGTGCATTCCCTGCTTGACAGATCAGGGTCCAAACTCAACTTTAACTTGTATCCTTGAGGGATCTGCGGTCTGGATGAATCGTGTTTTGCTCACATTCAGCAGAGCGCGCCACATTTATTAAACAGTTACTGAATTAAACAACTTAAAAAATGAAAAATAAGCTGCAATGTGCTCTCTCAAAAGAGAGTAAAGAATGCCTCCTTTCATCTCTGACTGACTATGTACGCAGTCTCTTTCTCTCTCTCTCTCTCTCTCTCTCTCTCTCTCTCTCTCTTTCTCACACTCTCTCTCTCTGTCTCTCACACATCACACATACACACACACACACACACACACACACACACACACACACACACACACACACACACACACAAGCGCCACAAGACACACAAACACACACACACACACACACACACACACACACACACACAAAACTCTTTCTCTGTTGTGTTTTGCCGAATGCGGGCTCCGCCCACACACAGACCGGAGCTGACAGAGAAAATGTATTTAAATGTTTAAAGGGTCGGGATGTTGTATTTAGAGCGGAATTACAGTACCTGTTTGAAAGATCAGAGGTCCTGAATCAATATTAACTTGCTTCCTTCCGAGATCGAAGGTCTTGTCCCACGGAGCATTCTGTTTCCATGCTTCTTCTGCTTCAATATCGTGCCAAAATAATTGCCTCCGTCACTGTATTTCCAATTTTCAGTATTTTCCAGGTCCATGATGGATAACGAAATATAACACTGCAATGATCTCTCAAAAAGAACTCACGAGCCAACATTCCTGTTCAACTCTCCTCTCTCACACGTGTGACAAACAGGAAGTATGGGTACAGGAAGTATGGGTACAGTTCAGCTGTCTCCTGGCCAATGGGAGGTTAGTGGGGCAGGATGTTGGGAGACAGCCAATGAGAGAGCAACTCACGCATGGTTTGAATTTTGAATGGCATGTTTTAATTTTTGAATGGCACGTTTGGTGCTTTTCGTAAAAAGAGGACTAAAATTTAGGAAAATGTTTTTTTGTAACCTGGAGTTTTCGTACCCAGAGGGTTTCGTAAGTAGAGGGCCGGATGTATGTATGTATATATATATATATATATATATATATATATATATATATATATATATATATATATATATATATATATATATATATTGACCTCTGGAGGTCAGAAAAAGCGGATTTCCCCGAAAAAAACGGAAAAATATCATGCCTGCTCAGAGCACCCCGTACTACTCCAACTATTGCCAGTACTATTAGCACTTTGTTTTACACACACACACACACACACTCCTCACAACACCTACCTCCTGAGTTTTGACTGATGATGTCCTTGCTCTGTATCCTGATAAACCCGTATAAGAATATATTCACTGACAGTGACTTTAAAGCTCTTCTATCAGGTCCTCTGGATAACATCGTCTGTTCAATGTAACATGCAAACTCCAACAGAAACGCCCCGGCCAGGACTCGAACCCAGAACCTTCTTGCTGTGAGGCGGATGTGCTAACCACTACACCTCCTTGCTGCCCTGCTGTTCTTCATTCGATGTTGAATAGAACCCATTGTTTTTGTCGTGTAGGTGGACAGAAGTTCAGCAGTGGATGAAGCACAGTTTACCAGCACACCTCCATAAAAACCCGTCTGTGTCTCTAATCGGCGTAGCGCGACTACAGAGGGTGACGTCAACAAACGGTGAGGATCATCACATACAAAATAGCTCAGGGTTCCATCACAAGTTCAAAAGGTGTGTCAGTAATGGTGAAGATGTTCTTTAAATAACTGATTTTTTTTTTCTTTCCAATTGTTTAAGCTTGTAGGAAAGACACTGTCAAACATGGCCAGACGTTGGTAAAGTTTAGTGCTGACCCAAGCAACAGTACGAGCTCACTGCTCACCTGGTGGGTCGCCTCTATTATGTAGCTTCAGCCAGTCAGGTGTATTGTACTGTACATTTTAAAGATGTTGCTAGTGCTGTAATCCTCATTATTATGTTTAAATGTTCAGTACATAGCGTATTTAATAAAACAAGGTTTCCTGGTCATTGAAATGTTCATGTCCCAAGAGTCAGAATCAGTAGCCAAGGATCGGTCCGAAAGAAACGGCTGCCACCCAACACACACTGCACTCAACCCCATAGCCCCTCCCACAGGTGCTGAGTCCATGGGAAGGCAGACCCATGTCTCCTCTTTTGGCTGGGCCCAGCCGGGCTCCATGGGCCAAAGCCCAACCGCCAGTCGCTCACCTTCAAGCACTTCCCCGGACAAGGTTCCAGTGGGGGGCAGAGAACACCCTGGACAGTTTGCCAGGCCATTGGAGGGCAAAAACACACTGACGGCTATGCAGCTCCTCTTACCAATAGTCAGTAAAAAAGTTATTCATAAAATATAACGAAAGATTTCCTTTCGGCCCGTTCCCTTTATCAGAGGTCGCCACAGCGAATTATTTGCACGTTTGATCCTGACACAACCCTTTTTAGCAAGGGACAGAAACACACTGACGGCTTTGCAGCTACTCTTTACAAAAGTCACCAATGGTTTTTTACCTGCCTCTCACCATAGACAGTGAGAGACATGGCCCACCTTTGATAACCCAGTTAGCTGCACCGGGGTACAGGGTGGAGTTGCACGGTGAGGCTGCGCTTTACTGTGCTGCTGTTCCATCACAAACTGTGCTGGTATTTGATGTAAATAGTGTGTCATTGTCCCTCTATATATCGTAGACGAAGTGCTTTCAGACACAGATCAGGCACATCGCACTGTGAGGTGAGGGTCCCGAGTTTACACTGAGGAAATGCATCGTTTTAAGGGAAACGTGTGTTTGATTTTAAATTTAATGGTGTCAACAAATCTCAAAAAAGTTGGGACAAGGTCATTTTCACCACTGTGAGGCGTCCCCTCTTCCTCTTACAGCAGTCCGCAAACATCTGGGGACTGAGTAGGCAAGTTTCAAAATAGGAATGCTGTCCCATTCTTGTCTAATACAGGCCTCGAACTGTTCCAATGTCTTGGACCTTCTTTGTGCCAACTTTTTTGGAATCCAGCTTGTATATCAAAAGATGATGAGTACATGGGTGAGGCAGTGGCGGCCCGGTGGTAAGGTGCTGGACCACTGATCCCAAGGTTGGGGTTTCAAGCCCCACTATCAACACATTGCCATCCACCCCCTCCCCCACCCCACAGATAACTGGCTTATCAAAGGTTGGCCATGTCTCTCACTGTCTGTGGAGAGAGGTTCATGTTAAAGAATTATTGCTGACTCATGACAAAAGTAGCTGCACAGCCATCAGCATCTTTCTGCCCTGCGATGGTCTGGTGAGCTGTTCAGAGTGTACTCTGCTGTCACCCAGAGTCGGTTGAGATGGGCCCAGCCTCCCTGCGACCCTAATTAGGATCAAGTGGTTCAGAAAATGAATGACGAATGAGTACATGAGTAATTGCATTTCCATATATGGCATGTTTGCGACATCATTCTGTGTGGCCGAGATACTTTACACTCTATAGTTGTACGAGTTTATACGTTTATATATCTATCATGAGGAATATTTAAGCAGATATGATTTTCTAACCACTAGCCTGTGTCTTGCTAAGGACTTGGTCTACATCGCGGTCATGTATATCCAGTCAGACGGATGAGATGTTGCTTGGAAACAGCAGTTTCTTCACCAGTCGCATCCTGTCAGATCTTCACCAAACATACTGGATCACAGAAGAGTGAGTTTCTCAACTAAGTTTAATTGTTACGACTCTTAATCAAACATGAGCTTTTTTTTTTTCCACCTAGTCCTTGTCTGACATCTGTGGGTACAAACTTTAACGATTCCTTATAGTGAGAAAACAACAAAATACAAACAGCATTAATATTCAGAGGGGGCTGGAGCCTATCTCTGCTAATTCTGGGTGAAGTGTCGGGCACACCATGAACAGCTTACCGGACCATCGCACAATCACATCCACATGTAAGGGTCAATGTATTCGGGTGACCTTGACTCTGTTTTAACGTCACAGCAGTCGACTTAATTTTTGAACCCCCCCACCATCTCTAAAAGTGGGTGGAGCAGGGGCGAGAAAAACTGAGTCCATCTGTCTGTCTGTCCATCTTTATGACTTTTTAGGTCATTGACTTTAAAAGGGAATAACATAGGCTCACCAAATTTGGTGTGTGGGTCCTCTTGGGGCAAGGATGATCACCTTGCCATAGATTTAAGGTCACAGGGTCACTTTTATATATCGGACTTGTCAAATAGTTCTGCCGGTGGAACCGTTGGTACCCATGTGGTCTATTTGCTGCTGAATTTTTATTTATTTTGTTTACATTTCTGTACTTAACACTCAACTGAGGTTCTGGCTTACCCTGAAACATTCTTTATTTCAGGATCCAATCCATGCGAATTGATTTTACTCAGTACCACAGAGAGACGGGAACATTCCTGCCTGTTTCCATACTGCTGGAGAGAACACAGCCAGAGCGGCTCCGTGCTACCGTCACCATTCAGTCCTTTCATATCCCAGAATCTTTCTCTGGATTAGACTTAAACATCGCTATCACGGTAACAACAACCATACAGAGACACCGCCACGACGTTGTGTTTTACTCAACTCACAGCTTCATTCATTCATTCATTCATGCATTCATTTTATGAACCACTGAATCACAATTAGGGTGGCAGGGAGGCTGGCGCCCATCTGGGCCACTTCCAGACTAGGGCGGGGTGCACCCTAAACGGGTCGCTAGGCCATCGCATGGCCAACACTCACACAACCGTATCACACTCATACTCACACCTCAGAGGGATTTGGAACAGCCGGTTAACCCACTGTGCTCGATTTTGGACTGTGGGAGGAAACCGGAGTACCCGGAGGAAACCCATACAAGCATAGGGAGAACATACAAACTCCACACAGAAACGCCTGAGCTGGGAATCAAACCCAGTGTGTGTGTGTGTGTGTGTGTGTGTGTGTGTGTGTGTGTGTGTGTGTGTGTGTGTGTGTGTGTGTGTGTGTGTGTGTGTGTGTGTAATTATGCATGGAATCAGTGGAGTATATCTAAAGTGCCGTTTTATTTTTGGGTGGCTTGTCTGTTTGCTTGTTTGTTTGTTTGTTTGTTTGTTTGCTTGCTATGCTTTTCTGTGTGTTAGGCTCTCCTGCTGATCTTTTCCTTGTGCTTTCTGAGTGCTGAGTTCTGGAGGATGCTGAGGGAGCGAACTCAGTACCTAAACCAGGGTTGGCACCTCTTCCGTCTCTTGATGGCGATATTGTCCTTCTCAGCATCTTCACTGCGATTTTGTTTCTTGTCCACGGCCACCACGTGTCTTTCTGTTCACATCTCCCAGCCTGAGAGCTTCACAGGATTCCATCAAACTGCTGCTTTGGGGAAGAGTTCCATGCAGCTCTCAGCTGTGTTACAGATGTTGCTGGTTCCACAGGTAAAACTCGAGAATAAACAGGAATGGAAAGTAAACAACTGAACGTACATATTTTTCCATATAACAGATATCTGGCAGAAGGCGGGGTTCACCCTGGACAGCTTGCCAGGCCATCACACGGCAACACACACACACACACACACACACACACACACACACACACACACACACACACACACACACACACACACACACACACACACACACACACACAAAACCACTCACAACCACTTACATTCATTCGTAGGGGTGATTTGAAACATATACATACAACAGCATACATGCTTTTTGGACAGCAGGAGGAAACTGGACTACCTGGAATAACCAACGCATGCAGCAGAAAAACATGTAAACTCCATACAAACATACCTGAACCCGGGAACTCAGGATCTTCTTGCTCTGAGGCAGACGTGCTAACCATTGCACCACCGCCCCACCCCATATATTGATTGTAGGCCTGCAACTAACGATTACGTATTTTAATAATCGATGAATCGGTCGATTATTTTTTTGATTAATCAATTAATCAGAAAGAGCGACAACATTTTTAAATTTCCATTTCCATATTCAAAAATAAACAAATTGTTTTCCCATTGCCATCCATATGTGAGTAACTGAGTGTAGAGCTAGTCATTTGTTAATTCTGTTGTAGGTAATTAATCATAGTTCAACATATTCATATAAATATGTACTAATTTATATATATATATATATACACACATATACATATACACACTGACCCAAAAAATGGGAACTTTTTAGAATCTTCTTTTCCTTTCGGCTTTTCCCTTCAGGGGTCGCCACAGCGAATCATCTGCCTCCATCTCACCCTATCCTTTGCATCTTCTTCTCTTACACCAACGACCTTCATGTCCTCCTTTACCACATCCATGAATCGTCTCTTTGGTCTTCCTCTAGGCCTTTTGCCTGGTAGTTCCAGCCTCAGCATCCTATTACCAATATACTCACTATCCCTCCTCTGTACATGTCCAAACCATCTCAATCTAGCCTCTCTGACTTTGTCTCCAAAACGTCTTACATGTGCTGTCCCTCTGACGTACTCATTCCTAATCCTATCCATCCTCGTTACTCCCAAAGAGAACCTCAACATTTTCATCTCTGCTACCTCCAACTCTGCCTCCTGTCTTTTCCCCAGGGCCACTGTTTCTAACCCATACAGCATCGTTGGCCTCAACACCGTTTTGTACACTTTTCCTTTCATTTTTGCCGGTACCCTCCTATCACACATCACACTGGACACTTTTCTCCAACCATTCCAACCTGCCTGCACACGCTTCTTGACCTCTTTTCCACACTCGCCATTGCTCTGGATTGTTGAGCCTAAGTACTTAAAATCCTCCACCTTTCTTATCTCTGCTCCCTGTAATCTCACCGTTCCTCTTTGGTCCTTGGCATTCATGCACATGTACTCTGTCTTACTGAGGCTAATCTTCATTCCCCTCCTTTCCAGGGCATACCTCCACCTCTCTAGATTTTCCTGCACTTGTTCTCTGCTCTCACTACAGATTACAATGTCATCTGCAAACATCATAGTCCATGGGGAATCTTGTCTAACCTCGTCTGTCAGCCTGTCCATCACCATAGCGAACAAGAAGGGGCTGAGAGCTGACCCTTGATGCAGTCCCACCTCCACCTTGAACTCTTCTGTCACACCGACAGCACACCTCACCACTGTCTTACATCTCTCATACATGTCCTGCACCACTCTAACATACTTCTCTGCCACTCCAGACTTCCTCATGCAATACCACAGTTCTTCTCTCGGCACCCTGTCATATGCTTTCTCCAGATCCACAAAGGCACAATGCAGCTCCGTCTGACCTTCTCTGTACTTCTCCATTAACATCCTCAAGGCAAACACTGCATCTGTGGTGCTCTTTCTGGGCATGAAACCAAACTGTTGTTCACAAATGCTGACTTCTGCCCTTAGTCTAGCTTCCACTATTCTTTCCCATAACTTCATCGTATGGCTCATCAACTTTATCCCTCTGTAGTTGCCACAACTCTGCACGTCTCCCTTGTTCTTAAAAATGGGCACCAGCACACTTCTCCTCCATTCCTCTGGCATCCTCTCACTCTCTAAGACCTTGTTAAATGTTCTTGTCAGAAAATCTACTGCTACCTCTCCTAGACACTTCCATACCTCCACCGGTATGTCATCAGGACCAACTGCCTTTCCATTCTTCATCCTCTTCAATGCCCTCCTCACTTCACCCTTACTAATCTTTGCTACTTCCTGGTCCTCAACAGTCCCCTCTTCTACTCTTTTTTCTCTCTCATTTTCCTCATTCATCAGCTCTTCAAAGTACTCTTTCCATCTTCCCAGCACACTTCTGTCATCAGTCAATACATTTCCCTCTCTGTCCTTTATCAATCTAACTTGCTGCACGTCCTTCCCATCTCTATTTCTCTGCTGTGCCAACCTGTATAAATCATTTTCTCCCTCCTTACTTTCCAGCCGAGCATACAAGTCATCAAACGCACTCTGTTTGGCCTTTGACACTGCTACCTTTGCCTTACGCTGTGTCTCCCTGTACTCCTGTTTACTCTCTTCGGTTTTCTCAATGTCCCACTTCTTAGCTAATCTCTTCCTTTGTACACACTCCTGCACTTCCTCATTCCACCACCAAGTCTCCTTATCTACTTTCCTTCCAGATGACACACCAAATATTCTCCTACCTGTCTCCCTGATCACATTCGCTGTAGTTGTCCAGTCATCTGGAAGCACTTCCTGACCACCCAAAGCCTGTTTCAACTCCTCCTTGAAGACAACCCGACACTCTTCCTTTTTCAACTTCCACCACTTTGTCTTCTGCTCTGCCTTTGCCTTCTTCACCTTCCTCACCATCAGCATCATCCTGCACACCACCATCCTATGCTGTTTGGCAACACTCTCACCCGCTACTACTTTGCAGTCACTGACTTCCTTTAAATTACATCGCCTGCACAAGATGTAGTCTACCTGTGTGCTCCTACCTCCGCTTTTATAAGTCACCCTATGCTCCTCTCTCTTCTGGAAGAAAGTATTCACCACAGCCATTTCCATCCTTTTTGCAAAATCTACCAACATCTGTCCTTCATGCGTTCCTGTCCTGGATACCAACCCTTCCCATCACTTCCTCGTCCCCTCTGTTTCCTGCACCAACATGTCCATTGAAGTCTGCCCCAATGACCACTCTTTCACCTCTGGGGGTACTCTGCATCACTTCATCTAACTCCCTCCAGAATCTCTCCTTCTCTTCTCGCTCACATCCTGTCTGTGGGGCATAAGCACTAACAACATTGACCATCACACCTTTAATTTCTAACTTGAGACTCATCACTCTGTCTGACACTCTTTTCACTTCTAGAACATTCCTGGCAAACTCCTCCTTCAAGATGACTCGACTCCATTTCTCTTCCCATCCACACCGTGATAAAACAGCTTAAACCCTGCTCCTATGCTTCTAGCCTTGCGACCTTTCCACCTGGTCTCCTGAACACACAGTATGTCCACCTTCCTCCTCTGCATCATGTCAGCCAGCTCTCTACCTTTTCCTGTCATAGTTCCAATATTCAAAGTCCCTACTTTCAGTCCTAGACTCATGCCTTTCCTCTTCTCTCTCTGGCAACGGACACGCCTCCCGCCTCTCCTTCTTCGACGTCTTCGACCAACAGTAGTCCAATTTCCATCAGCACCCTGTTGGTTGACGGCACTGATGGCGGTCGTTGTTAACCCGGGCCTCGACCGATCCGGTATGTCATTCTTTCTTGTGATTCGCATAGTTTATTTGGCATTTGTTTTACGCCGGATGCCCTTCCTGACGCAACCCTCTGCATTTATCCGGGCTTGGGACCGGCGTGAGGGAGAGACACTGGTTTGTGCCCCCCCCTCACGGCTGCATTAACTTTTTAGAATACTATATTTTATTTATAGTAATTGAAACCTTAAAAAATGCCATTTAATAATAAGTGATTAACCTTTCATGGCGAAGTATTTTCTTATTCAAGGTCACTGTCTCGCAGTGTTGCCACTTGCTCATGTCTAGCAATATGCAATTCAAAAATTCCCGGGGTTTTTTTGGGTCACCCAAAAAAAAAAAAATAAAAATATATATATATATATATATATATATATATATATATATATATATATATATATATATATATATATATATATATACTTATGAAATTAATCTGTTCTAGAGCCCTTTTCGTATCGCGGGGATTTTGTAAGTAGGGGTGGCATCTTACATGTTAAACACCTAATTCGTTCCAAGGCTCCAGACTTTGTACTGGATAAACCTCATAAACCCTTTAAAAATGATAAAATTACACCAATTTTGTATGAAATATGTGTTAAAAGTAAAAGAAAATTATTTATTAAACCATTTAAACATTTATTAACATATTAAACCATTTAATTAACATATTTATTAATTAAACCATTATTAAACATTTTTTATTAACACACACACACACATTCTCTCTCTCTCTCGCTCTCTCTCTCGCTCGTTCTCTTTCTCTCTCTCTCTCTCTCTATCTGTCTCGCTCGTGCGCACTATGGCCACGCCCACAAGACGAGAATCCAAAGCGCATTCCCTGCTTGACAAACTCAACTTTAATTTGATTCCTTGAGGGATTGGAATTCCAGATGAGCTCAAATGCACCACATTTATTAAATATTTACTGAATTAAACAACTTAAAAAACTAAACTAAAAACTAAAGAGTGAAGCCTCCTTTTGTTTCTATCTGGGAAGCCAGCAGGGCGGGATGTTGAGAGACAACTTGCGTGTGGTGTAAAAATTTGATTGGCGCATTTCAATTTTGAATTTCTTTTCGTACGAGGGGTTGTTTCGTATCTCAGGGACAGAAACTCAGGAAAGTGTTTTTCGTAACCCGGGGATTTCGTACACAGGGGTCTTCGTAAGTTGGGGGCCGACTGTATATATCTTCTTCTTCTCCTTTCTCTTTGGTCTTCCTCTCAGCCTTCTGCCTGGTAGTTCCAACCTCAGCATATATATATATATATATATTTATATATAAAATGCAGCCATGAGGTGGGGGGGCACTAACCAGTGTCTCTCCCCCTCATGCCGGTCCCAATAAATATATATATAATAAAAATAAAAGGACAGGACAAAGACTTTCAATTGAAACTCCATTTATCACAACAGATCTGTTTCGAGGGGTGCTGAAACCATCCTCTCTCTTCAGGTGATTATAGAAGAATATACATACATACATACATACATACATACATACATACAGGGATCAGGGATCCCTCTCCCTCTCCACTTCACGGTTGAATTCATGCAGCATCAGTGCATCAAGGTTTTTAAAAATTCTCCATCGAATTAAAAAATAAGAAAATAAAATAAAAATTTAAGGAAAATGTCACAAAACAAGGCCAATTATGCAAAAAACAAACACACAAACAACAGCAAAAAAACAACCCAAAGCCCCCCATCAAACTTACTTACATTTTTATGTGAGGTGCACATCTGAGTGTGTATGCATCTGTATGTGTGTGTATTTATATTTTATTTACATCCTATGCATTATTCTTGAATGTTTAATTGTTGTTATAAGCATTTATAGTGTTGAATATGTATTTATTGATATTATATACACATGTACGCATACTTAAGTCGGGGCAGGGGGGTTGATCTTACTTTGCGGAATTCGGCAGTCGCGGGGGGATCTCAGTCCCAATTAACCGTGGAAAGTAAGGGATCCCTGTGTGTGTGTGTGTGTGTGTGTGTGTGTATATATATATATATATATATATATATATATATATATATATATATATATATATATATATATATATATCTTTCTTGTCCTTTTGGCTTTTCCCTTCAGGGGTCGCCACAGCGAATCATCTGCCTCCATCTCACCCTGTCCTCTGCATCTTTTTCTCTTACACCAACTGCCTTCATGTCCTCCTTCACCACATCCATGAATCGTCTCTTTGGTGTGTGTGTGTATATATATATATATATATATATATATATATATATATATATATATATATATATATATATATATATATATATATATATATAATATCAGTTATTATTTATTAATATAATTTTATGCATGCTATAGCTTATGATTCCATGCTGTTTGGTTCTCAGATGCTGACTTAATTTCAGCTAATTTTGTATAAAGCTTAAATTTAGTTTTATAAATTAAAATTCATGTTTTGATTTTCTTGTAAATTGTGTTTTCTAAGGAATCAGTCGAGATTTTTTTGCTCACTATTAGCATTGCCCCATTGCTAATCATGAATGACGTCTACTGCTTCTATAAATAATACAGTGATTTCTCAGCACTCAACATGAGTTTCTAATGCAAAAATAAACAATTATTAAATGCTAATGAAGAGAGCACGACAAACAACCTTTTGCAACTTTTGCAATCGTACAACATTTCAGCCGTGCATTCCGGTAAAAGGTTAAACAACCTTGCCCAGAACATGACAGCCGCCATCTTGACTTGCCGGACCTACTTTCGATCACGAGACAAGCAGACACGTTTGTGTATTACTACTCGCTGAGGTTAGTTCTTAATGAACGGAAATGGCGGAATCAATCGATTCTGTGCACTGTAACCTTTAGGAATAAACTTTCATATATATATATATATATATATATATATATATATATATATAATGTGTGTGTGTGTGTGTGTGTGTGTGTGTGTTTTCCCCCTTCAAAACCGAATAAATTTAGGATTCTGTGGTCGCTTACCCTGCTGATGGGCCAGCTTCCTCACCAATAATAATTCCTACATGTTTTCTTTTAAGATGCTCGTGCATCATTGTAGCGCTCCCGTGCCGAGCCGTCTCACTTTTACAAAGTCTGCATTCAACACAGTTTTAGGGACGATAGAGATTTGAGTGCTCCCGAACTTTTGAAGATTTCGGTCGAACACTTTTTTTCCATCCCAGTGCCACTGGCAGTCGACTGAGCCGTGTATTTGTAATGTTTATGAAGATGGAAAGAATGCGAGGCACAAGTATGACACGTCCGTTCAACTCCGTGCTGAGTGACACTCATCTGTAGTGGCTGCTTACGCAATAATCGCGAGACTTATCGATAAAGAGATTTGTTGCCAACACTTTTAATAATCAATTTTTATCGGCTTTATCGATCCGTTTTTGCATCACTAATTTATTGTTTATTCATTTGTTCATTCATTTCTTTGACCTACTTAAGCCTAATCAGGGTCACAGGGACGCTAACACCAATCGTCTCCCACTCTTAAAAAGGAGAGAGTACACCCTGTGCAGCTCACCAGGCCATCACAGGGCAGAAGCATGCTGATGGTAACCCAGTGGCTTATTCTTTATGAACGACAGCAATGGTTCTTTCGTATCCCTCTCACCACAGACAGAGAGAGGCGTGGCCAGCCTTTATTAACTCAGTTCGCTGTACTGGGTGGGGGGGAGGGGGCGGTGATAATCTGTTGAAAGTGGGGCTTGAACCTCCAACCATGGGATCAGTGATCCAGTACCTTACCATCAGGCCACCACTGCCCTCAGGCCAAGCTTGTTTTGGATTAGACGGCAGACCCATATTGTAATATTAATATGCGATTGATGATAGGGATGTCAAACACGTGGTGTTCATATACAAAAATACTCACACTCATACCAAGGGGAATATGAAACGGCCATTTTAGACTAATGTGCACACCTTTGGACAGTGTGAGGTAACCAGAGTACCTGGTGGAAACCTACTATGAACTGGGATACGATGCAGGCTCCACATAGAAATGCCCTCGCTGAACCTGGGACGCAAGACCTTCGTGCTGTGAGGTGGACATACTAACCACTATGTCTCTGGGAAAGTGCATAACTGTTATTATTATATTGCATTTAACCCATCCAAAGTAAACACACACACTCACACACTGGGATGCCCAAAGAGCAGTTGGGGGTTAGGTGCCTTGCTCAAGGGCACTTCAGTCATTTATGTGGAGGAAGGGAAGGTGCTGCTCAAACACCACCACACATTTTTCCTGGTGGTTCAGGAATCGAACCAGTGACCTTTGGGACCCAAAACTGTTTCTATAACCTCTATGCTACGGTTGCCCCCGAGTTCATTACCAACTTGTTATATGGTATAAAACTCCAGTAAGCAGCACCCCATGCATGTTTGTTGCAGATGGCATGTTCTCTGCAGTTTGTAAGAAGATGGGTGGTGTTCAGCCGCGTTCTCCACCAGTCCCTGTCTGATATCTGTGGAGTAGCCGTCCTGTTCGTGCTTCTGCTGCTTCTCTTCTCCCACACAGGCAGTTTGGTAATTAATCTCGTTAATTTGGTCTATTCAGTTCAAGATAGAAAGTTTTTAAACTAATAAAAAAGTCTAAATTTGCTTTGAATTGATGTGACATTGGTTTCAGCTTTTCTCAGCTTCAGTGGAAGGCTTCAGGTCTGTACGGGAAGCCAGTCAGTCTCTGCTGTGTTTCTTGAGAAATGGGTTAATTTTACGGCAGTTATCTGAGAAGCATCCCATACTCGGGCCCCTATTCTCTCTGACTGTATTTGGGTTGGTGTTCTGGATCCTCGGGCGTCTATGTGGAGCTGTATTACTTCATAGGTACAAGACTATCCATGCAGAGATATACCGTCCATCCATGGAACCACAGAACTATGAGATGGTGGAGTTTCTGATTAAAAGGCTCAAGCTTTGGATGGGGCTTAGCAAGATCAAGGAGGTAGAACCATTTTTTAGGATTGTTTACTAGTCCTTCTCAAAAAATTAGCATATTGTGATAAAGTTCATTATTTTCTGGATTGTACTGATAAACATTAGACTTTCATATATTTTAGATTCATCACACACAACTGAAGTAGTTCAAGCCTTTTATTGTTTTAATATTGATAATTTTGGCAAAAAAGTAAAGAAAAACCAAAAATTCCTATCTCAAAAAATTAGCATACTGTATTTCATCCGGCCAATAAAAAAAAAATTGTTTTTAAAACAAAAAAAAGTCAACCTTCAAATAATTATGTTCAGTCATGCACTCAATACTTGGTCTGGAATCCTTTTGCAGAAATGACTGCTTCAATGCGGCGTGGCATGGAGGCAATCAGCCTGTGGCACTGCTGAGGTGTTACGGAGGCCCAGGATGCTTCGATAGCGGCCTTAAGCTCATCCACAGTGTTGGGTCTGGTGTCTCTCAACTTTCTCTTCACAATATCCCACAGATTCTCTATGGGCTTCAGGTCAGGAGAGTTGGCAGGCCAATTGAGCCCAGTAATACCATGGTCAGTAAACCATTTAGCAGTGGTTTTGGCACTGTGAGCAGGTGCCAGGTCGTGCTGAAAAATGAAATCTTCATCTCCATAAAGCTTTTCAGCAGATGGAAGCATGAAGTGCTCCAAAATCTCCTGATAGCTAGCTGCATTGACCCCGCCCTTGATAAAACACAGTGGCCCAACACCAGCAGCTGACATGGCACCCCAGACCATCACTGACTGTGGCTACTTGAGACTGGACTTCAGGCATTTTGGCATTTCCTTCTCCCCAGTCTTCCTCCAGACTCTGGCACCTTGATTTCCAAATGACATGCAGAATTTGCTTCCATCCGAAAAAAGTACTTTGGACCACTGAGCAACAGTCCAGTGCTGCTTCTCTGTAGCCCAGGTCAGCCGCTTCTGCCGCTGTTTCTGGTTCAAAAGTGGCTTGACCTGGGGAATGCGGCACCTGTAGCCCAGTCCACTGCTTCCACAGGCCCCCCAAGGTCTGGAATCGGCCCTTCTCCACAATCTTCCTCAGGGTCCGGTCACCTCTTCTGGTTGTGCAGCGTTTTCTGCCACACTTTTTCCTTCCCACAGACGTCCCATTGAGGTGGCTTGATAGAGCACTCTGGGAACAGCCTATTCGCTCAGAGATTTCTTTCTGTATCTTACCCTCTTGCTTGAGGGTGTCAGTGATGGCCTTCTGGACAGCAGTCAGGTCGGCAGTCTTACCCATGATTGTGGTTTTGAGTAATGAACCAGGCTGGGAGTTTTTAAAAGCCTCAGGAATCTTTTGCAGGTGTTTAGAGTTAATTGGTTGATTCAGATGATTAGGTTAATAGCTCGTTTAGACTACCTGAACATCATATGCTCATTTTTTGAGATAGGAATTTTGGGTTTTCATGAGCTGTATGCCAAAATCATCAGAATTAAAACAATAAAAGACCTGAAATATTTCAGTTGGTGTGCAATGAATCTAAAATATATGAAAGTTTAATTTTTATCAGTACATTACAGAAAATAATGAACTTTATCACAATGTGCTAATTTTTTGAGAAGGACTAGGAAGTTAATTGTAACAATGATTGACTGTATTCTATCTTATGTTCTTGTTGTTCCCAGTTCAGGCATCGGGTAAAGTTTGAAGGCATGGAATCACCTTCTTCTAGATCATCTCAATGCTCTCAGTTCTCCAGCATCTCCTCGCCCATCAGCCCATCAGGGCCTTGTCTGGTATCCTCAGCTTCTTCTCAGGTCTCAGAGTCTTCCAGCCTCTCTGAGAGCCACGAGATCCAGGAATATCTTGACCGGTTGTTGCCGTCTGTGGACAGTCTTCTTGCTGGTTTTGATAGGGTCAATCAACTGACCGACAATGTCTTAAATATTGAGCAGCAGCTAGTAAAAGTCCAAAACAGAATTTTCCAGAAGAGGAGGAAGCAAAACCAGCAACAACTTCAAATATCTCCAATCCCAAAACTGACAAGACCTCGCCAAACTTCCCTTCACATGGAAATAAAGCCTCTTGGTGGTATCCCTCAAGTCTCCTGCCAGCGTCGTGCTACCCACTCTGAGTCATCTCTCCTGGGGCCTTCTGCTAATCTCATGACTTATCTATCAGTAGCTGGAAGATGGAAGGCCCAGGCAGTAGATTCAGAGATTAGAGCTTGTCCTAGACGGAGAGCCTGGCACTCAGGATCCTGTCACGCTGCAGATACCATTCAAAGGTTCGCCAAGTCTCAAAGCTCTGGAGCCATTCCTGTGAGACCTCATAGTGAGGAACGGGATTGGACTAAAGCTAATGAAGAAATTCCAATTAAGAAGAGAGCCTGGCACTCCGATCCCACTGAGATAGAACAATACTAAGTCCACTGTATATGCTACAGATATAAAACTTTGCAAAGTTCATTGGTGGCCGTAATAACTTGTTTTATTTTACTTTATTGAATTATGCACAGAAAAGTGCAGACAATTATGTTGAATTTATCTTTGTACACAAAAGTAATAAACCAGTTCATTCGTGCTCCTGCAACACATTTCTTTGTACTTCAGTTGCTTGTACTGATACATGCTCTCTACATTTATTCATTTTCTGTCCACTTGATCCGACTATGATGGTAGGGATCTTTAACCGACTCTGGGTGAAGGCAGTTCTAACCCTGTACAGCTTTATAGTCCATCACAGGGCTAACACACAACTATTCACAGTCACACCTTGGAGCACTTTGGAACAACCAGTTAGCCTCAAGTCCGTGTCTTTGGATGGTGTAACAAAACACAGTACCCAGAAAAAAACCCACACAAGCATGTGGAGAACATATAAACTCCACTCATAAATGCCCTCGCCAAATCCAGTACTTGAACCCAAGACCTTCTTGCTGTAAGGTGAACATGATCATGCTGACCACTACGCCACCATGTCTCCCTTATGCTCTGAAATTAAAAATAAAAAAAAACTAATAAATTTCAACATTGCTAAGTTTACTGCTTATCACAACAACCTCACAGCAAGTAGGTTCTGACTTCAAATCTCGGGTTGAGCGAGACCATGTCCATGTGGCGTCTGCATGATCCTCACATGCTTATGGGGACACTGGTTTCCTCCAACAGTCCAAAGAAATGGACGTAAGGCTAATTCAATATTCTTGGTTGCTCGTAGGTGTGAATGCACGTACGAGGAGTTGTGTGTGTTTGCCCTGTGATGGACTGGACCCTACGACGCTAATAAAGAATGAAGCGGTTCATCAATTAATGAAACTTAATTTATTTTACTCCACTATAATTCACACAGAAAGTTCCAGCCACATGCTGGAACCATACTACAGTGTAATCATGATGAGACGGTCGTATGAAAACATCACTGATGGCTATGAAAATACCCTGCGCCCTACTTGGAAGGCGACATTTTGTGGCACCACTCAGTTCCCGAACCACTTTATACTATTAGGGTTGCACTGGATGCTTGGATCTCGGTCAACACTGGGTAATGGTGGGGAGGGGCCGCACGGTGGTGTAGTGGTTAGCACGTCCACCTCACAGCAACAAGGTCAGGGTTCGATTCCCGGCCTGGCCGTTTCTGTGTGGAGTTTGCATGTTCTCCCTGTGCTTGCATGGGTTTCTTC